>JAJPUD010000868.1:413738-432504 GCA_023553655.1 Myrmecobius fasciatus
TTCCTTCCTTCCTTCCTTCCTTCCTTCCTTCCTTCCTTCCTTCCTTCCTTCCTTCCTTCCTTCCTTCCTTCCTTCCTTCTCTTCATTGCTTCCTTCTCTTCATTGCTTCCTTCATTCTTTCCTGCATTCCTCCTTTACACCTATCCTTCCCTTTGTTCCTTCATTTGTTTGCCTCTTCCTTTTCTATATTTGAAAATAGGTCTCAATCTCACTCTTGCTGGAATTGTGGCCAGCTCATGGGGTCAAACTACTATTGCTTATATAGAGATTTAACCTGCTCCATTTCCGACCTGGGTCAGTTTGCCCCTTTAGACAGGTCTCCCCATCCTAAACACTCACTAAATTAGTGCTATACTGGAACCTGACAATTAGCCAATTTTGGCCAGAACTTTTGGGTTCAAGCATTCTATCTGCTGGAGCTGAGGTTCATAATTCTTGGTAGCAGTTATTACGAGCACAAATCACTATACCTGGCTTCCACCTTATAAAATCTAGTGAACTAAGATTTGTAAAATCCCTAGTATATGCCAGACAGTGTGCTGGATGCCAAAGATATAAGAAAAGATAAAACATAGGCTTTGTTCTTGAAAAGTTCACAGGCTAATGGGGAAGACAAAACAATGATGTAATAAGCAAGATAAAAACTGTATACATTAGGGGCATTTTCAGAGGGAAGCCACTTAGTGACATTAAGTTGAACAAATATTCAATGGGAATCAAACTCAAAATTCACTGGTTTTTTATTTAGAGTGATTTCATTTTGAGTATGGTCCTCATGCTGACATAAAATTTGCATCATGTTATTCAGAATCATTGAAATTCAGAGTTGTAAAGAACCATTATATTCAATTCATATTTAAAAAAGAATCTGTTTAAAAGTATACTAAAAAAAAAAGTATACTCATACTCAGTATGAACTGCTCAGTTCAGGCAAATCCCCATAGACTGGCAAATGAAGCATACTCATAACAGGCTTTTTTGCACAGATTTTATTCAAAGATGAGAAGTTAGCAATCTTATAATAAGCCTAAAGAGCTGCAGGTTGCTGCAAGGTTCCCATGCTTTGAGTATTCCAAATCATGTGAATTTGATGGCTCATATTAGCAGTTTCATTTACCCAATTTAGGCACATTTTAAAGCTGAGAAATCCATTCTTTTAGGGATTGAGATATTTCATTTTGTGGCTAAAATGAGGACTTTAAGCTAATGATCACCCACAAAATGGATTTGGCTCAAATCTGGCCTTTTCCAGATGGTAGTTATACCATAGAGTTTTTCTTTATCTTGAGTTCAATTTCCAAGTTTGTTTCCAGGATAAATGACACATAAAGGTAAGCAGAAGTCACTATGGTTCCCAGTCTTAATATACCTCCAAAATAACTGTCATCTAGTTTTTGTTTGAAAGTTGCCACTGAAGGGGAACCCACTAACAATGATACCCATATTCACTTTTGGAAAGTTCTAAGAGTTAGGGAGTTTTCCCATACATCAAACCTAATTTAGATTTTTTGCAATTTCTACCCATCACTTCAAATTTTGCTTCTTAGACTCTAGAAGAAAATTTTTAATTTCTCTTTTATATTGTCCTTCAGATATTTGAAGATATCTACTTATCTTGTCCCCCATAAGGTTTTTCTTTTCTTGGTAAAAATATTCCTAGTTTCTTCAACCAGTCCTTATGTGACATGAACTCGGGGCCCTTCATTTAGCTTATTTATCCTCCTCTAGACATTCTGTTGATGAGAAATGTTGTTTAAGACAGCCGGAATTAAACAAAAAAGCTTTAGCTATTTCCTGATGTATTAGAGAACAGTAAGAAGGTCTTTTACTCGTAATTTCATCAATGTAGAAACTCCTTCCACATTGATCAGAAACTCACATGTAAAGTTAGGTTGACTGTGGCACTAAAGGTCAAATGGTCTGTTCTATTCATATGACTAGACTGTAACAGAGATGGGAAATTAATTCCGGACTTCTGATGTCAGTGTTTGCCCTTTATTCATTTAATATGTAATATTGTCTCTCTAGCAGTATGATCACCTCATTGTCATTATTTTTTGACATTTTGCTTTTCAATTAAGTTTAAGATCCCTAGGCTTCTTGGAAGTTATATCACACTGTTAACTCACTTCAAACTTTCAATTTTCTAATCTCCTCTCTCCCATCTTTGCCAAAGAGTCATCTAGTCACATCTCAAACTTCTGATTCATTCATTCATTCTTTTATATTATTGAATTTCACCTTGAAATTTTATATGTGAGTTTCTGATCAATGTGGAAGGAGTTTCTACATTGATGAAATTACAAGTACAGGCCTTCTTACTGTTCTCTAATTCATCAGGAAATATCTAAAGTTATTTTGTTTAGTTCTGGCTGTCATAAAAGAATATTTCTTATCAACACAATGTCTAGAGGAGGATAAATAAATTAAATGAAGGGCCCTGAGTTCATGCCACATAGTTTCACCATAATTTGGCCAGAGTAGGAAAACTAGGATGATAAGAGATATTTAGATTGTACCATATAAAACTGAAAGAAATGGGAATGTTTAAGTTGGACAAGAGAAGACAGAGAGAATATGATAGTTTTTTTTTTTTTTTTTTTTGGCTTGGTCCCAGAGGCTAAAATTAGATCCTATTGGTAAAAATTACAAAGAGGCAAATTTTAGTTTTAATTAAGAGAAAACTTAATTGTAATTAGAACTGTCAAAAATAGGTTACTTTGGAAAGTAATAGATTCCATCTTTGGAATCTTCATGCAAAGGCTAAATGATCACATGCCAAGGAGGATATATAGAGGGGATTCTTTGCATGGGAATAAATAGTATCTGAAATCATTTCCTAAACTAATCTGATCCTATGACAATCCTGTTAATAACATTACTTTTAATTAATAAAATTCAGAAATGTCACCAACTTTAAACCACACTAAAATGAGAATCTCTTCTAATAATAATAAGTTGCTACTAGTATAATGCTTATTTTTTAAAATTTAAAGCTAAATAGAAAATAAGAAAAAAACCAAATATAAAAAGAAAGAAAAGGAGAAAAAGGAAAAAAAACAAATTAAAACAAAATATTGTCATATGCCCAGCAGAACATCAGGGAGAAAGTTTCTATTTCAAGAAGTCATATATAATAATAAAAGAGATTATATTAATGACTATCTTTGCTTCCTTATAGTTTATTCTTTTGTTTTGTGCTGTGCATTTTTTACTTTATTCTTTTTTCCCTTTTCATCTCCCCCTCCCATATATCCTTGATTAGCTATGGGAGTTCCTGTGGTTCAGGTTGAGGCTACCTCTTGAATCCAGCTAGTCCCAGAGTTCTCTGCTTGCTGTTTCAGTGGAGGTAGCCTGGAGATATTTACATATCCCACCAGTTGAATATCCATTCTGGGGTCTTTGTTTGGGTCTCCTTGGGTTGTTCCAGGAGGATTACCACCTTTCCCTTCCTGCCCACCCCCAGTCTTATTTGTTTTTCCCTGTCTATGTTTGCCATGAGACACAATTTTGTTTTGTTTGTGGGGGAAATCTGGGGAGCTTGGAATTTTCTGACCTCCTCTGCCACCCTTTCACAATCCTTCACACATTTCATACAGTGCCTGGCTGTGGGGATTAAAATTGTCCAACCTACAATAAAAGATGCTAATCCAGAGCTCTGAGCCGATGGCATTTTATTAAAGGGTCCATTAAACCTCTAATGCAATGAACCTCAGATCTTCCTCATGATCTGAGATGCTTCCTTCTTGTACTACTTTGTTTTTATAAGCTTTGATACTCAAATATACAAAAGGGGCATGGTGAAATACAGAATCACATTTGTTGATTCATTCTTTCTCTTTGTGGATCAAAAATCAAATAGCAGGGCAGGGATCACAGGTTGGGTGAGTTTTGAAGCATCTCCACTGACTAAGTGGTCATAAGATGGTCACTTACTCATGTTGGACAAGAAATAGAGGTCCAGAAGTATGAAAATAAATTGGGAGACTTTCCAAAGCTTTGAGGCATCCTATCCATATTAGGTTTGGACATAAAACATGAGCAAAAAATCATGGAGATGCTTTTGTTAGCATTCTGTGGTTGCACAAATGAGCTTCATAACTTGCTAAAAAAGTAGTGAACATTATATTAAAGTTTGAGGCCCACTATAAGAATCTACTTATCCCTATTTGATTTATGTAGAATATCAAACATTAATACTGGCTGGATTAGAATAGGAGTCTAAATGAATTATTTCTCACATGGTACACAGTAGATACTTAATAAATGCTTATTCTTTTTTCTTCTTCCCTTGGCATGTTTATAGCATTTTAAAATTTACAGAATGCTTTACAAAAATTATCTCATTTTATCCTTACATCAAGGATGTAATTACCTTTGGAGGTAAATACTATTTTCATCTCTATTTTATAGATGAAAGAACTGAGGCAGAAAGAAATTAAGTGACTCAGGGTCACAAAGCTAATTAGTGATTGTGGCTGACTGAACTCATGTCTTTCTAGGTCTAAGTCCAGCTCTTTATCCTCTGTCCCACCATAGCTCTCTTGACAAGTAGGTACCCAGACTCTTGTTGAAGACCTTCAGTCAGGGGAACCCATTATCTCTCAGAACAGCTCATTCCTTATCTGTATATCTCTCAATTATCTTTTGGCTACGTGCTACAATATTTGTTTTTACCCAGAATAGCAATGTTGTCCAGGTAAATATCAATGGCTGCTTTTGCTAATTTATTTCTTTTGTTATCTGGGTTCTCTAAGAAATATAGCTGAAGTTACTAGAGAAAATTCGAGGCATTACTATAATTTTGTCCTTATTTGAAATAGTATAACAAATAAATGTAATTTTATCCTTAAAATCATTATCTCTTTACTATTACTAGTCTGAATTGCTCTTTTCTCTCTGACATGTCATATTGAGTTGGTTTTATGATTGCTTATAAAAATTTATCTAAATAAATCAGAGGGACAAGTCTGTTGTTGTTCCTCAGCATAGCACAACTATAAACTGTTTCTGTGCCAAGTAAAATATTCTTTACATTTCTAAAGCCCAGAAAAAAATCTCTCCATTTGACATGCTAGGATCTTCAGACTCATTGCAGAGAGAAGGCATGGTAATCAAGGAAAATACTTCCCTCCAAAGATTCCCCTCCTGAAATCCACCTGAGTATTATATTATCCCTATAGCAACTGGAAGGTAATAAGCAATAGAAAGAGTTACTCAACCCAAAAGAAAATGCAAATTGTTGAATTGAGAATTATGCTACAATAAAGTCAACTTGGCCACAGCTGACTTAGAATCAACCCAAGTTATAAAATGCAGAATGATAAATCTTGTGTTGTTTCATGCTTATGCAGCCTGACATATTTACCAGCATGTGCCAGCCTTTTAACTTTCGATTTAAATACCCAAGAATACAAACATTTTTCCACTACCTGAGCTTAATGAGTTAGTGCTGGTAACTTACAGGCCAGGATGAAAAGAAAAAAAATAGTTGAATATAATCCAGCTGTGAATCCAAATCTTCAGATCTGTGGCCTCCTCTAGGAAGGAAGCAAAGATCATAGAACCATAAAATGTCAGCGCTGTAAGGAATCTCATATGTTGCCTAATGCAAAGATTTTCTCCAACTCAATTCAATTTTGTTCACTTCAATTCAATGAATATTTCTGAAATGTTTGCTATGTTCAAGGAAGTAAGTTGAGAACCTTAAGGGAAACAGGATTGAGTAAGTAGATCTTACTTTCTAGTACTTTATATTCAATCAGGAGTATGAAACAAGTACTCACCAAATTAGAATATAAAATGGATGAAAAGTGACTTAAGAGGCATTAAAAAAAACCTCTTGTGGTCTCTAAAATAAGTTAAATGTTCAATCAGAAAAATTAGGGGAAGCTTCAGAAAGGAAGTGCTTTGTGACGTGACTTTGAAGTTTTGGGTAAGTTTTTGGCAAAGTAATATGGAAAGATGCCATTCCAAGCAGTAGAAACAACATAAGCAAAGATTTGAAGATAGGAAGGACAGTTTGCCTGAAGTAGTCAATGATATATTTTGTCAAGGGTACATTTTAGGGCATGTGAAAAAATAAGGCCACATAAATAAGTATGGAACCCTCTGTATGGCTTTTTATGCTAAGGTTAAGGTACTATTTAGTAGGCCACAAGACTTATTATCCATTGGCCAGTTTATAATATTCAATTTTATCCAACAAATCTTATTGACTATTATGTGTGATATGCTATTTGTTAAGTGCTGAAGATCCAAAGACAAAAATGAAAAAACATTCCCTTGAAGAGCTTGCCTTTTACTGGTGAGATACAGCATCTGGACTAAGGGTATACAATGTAATTCCATTTGAGAAAGGATGCTAATGTGAGGAGAATGAGGATGATTCCACTTCAGAGGTGGTGCTTGAGCTTTGGTGCTTTGAAGGAAGTTAGAAATTCCATGAAGTGATGGTAAAGAGGGAGTGCATTTCTAGTAGGGAGTAGATGGAATGCTCCATATTGGAAATAGCTAGCAGCTCCATTTTACTGAAACAGAAAATATGTCAATGAGAATGCTATGAAATTAGACTAGAAAGGTGTGGAGGGAGCCAAGTTGTGGAGGGATTTAAAAGTCAGGCTGATGATTTTATATATAGATATATTTTCCTTAGAGGCAAAAGGGAGGGTTTGAAAGCTTCCCCCTCCCCATCAAATAAAAGAATGCCATAATTAAATCTATGTTTTAAAAATAATAATTTGGAAGCTTTGTGCAGGATGGGTTGGAGAAAGGAGAGATTGGAGGGAGGGCGATCAATTAGGAACACACACACATATAGGGTGTAGTGTTCACACAGACTGACACCTTTGCTGTGAAGGGTACTTCACAGAAGTAACTCCTTTCAGGGTTGCTCTCCCATGTTTGGTGCCCAGCTGATTCATCCAACTCTCACCTATGTGAGTTAAACTAGGTTGATAGTAACTGATAGGTCTCAACCTTGTTGGTGAGTTAGGAAGATGTCTACTCCAAGTTGTGAAGATTTCCTCCGATTGTTCTCAAAGCCATCCACTGCACCCCAGGCCATTGCCAGTCATCTTGATTTTTGTCCTACCACTGGACTGTGATGACTCTGGGAAGAGAAAGGGAAGCTGATGACTTTGTAAAAATCTACCTTTCTTAAATCCAATTCACTTCAAATCAAAGACATTAACTGTGATGTCATTGGTCCTCTTGGAAAATAAAGGACAAACAATAACAATTCACCAAGTAAGTTTTATAACTATTTTATTCCTCTCTTCTCTTATAAAGTCAGCTCTGTAAACTACTCCTGGTCTCTGTTATCAGAAGTCTGATGACCTGCTTTGATATGCAAATGCTAGCTTGCAAAGGAAATTATAGGTGCTCAGTCATCAGTTTTTTTACTTTCAGATAATTAACAGGTGGCAAGGGCCAGAACTAGAGTAGAATCAAGAGATATCTCTGCTATTTTCTCTTCATTTTTTGGTCTTCTTTTTTTAAAATTCAAAATAGTATCCCAGTGAATCCGATTTCTACTCTCCTTCTTTCCTAAGCCCTCTTCTTAGGGTATTATAAGCCTATTAGATTTATATTGTTTTCTTATCTTACTACCAGACTGCAAATTCCATTTGGACACTAACTCTACCATATCAAAATGTTGTGATTCCCCCATTGCCTAGTACAGTTCTTTGAACAACATAACTGTTTAATGTCTGCTGAAAGAATGAACATGAACACTTTCCAAAATCTCAAATATTCAGCTCAGTCTGTGATCTCATAATAGCATTTCTTCCGATGATGTTCCGAGTAAGTTCATAATTAATATCTATTGAACAAATATAATTATATGCAATCTGACTAATTTTGTTCAATTCAATTCCACAAGCATTTCTTAAGGGTCTTGCACCATGCACATAACCCTTGGAGACATCACAAAGATGAAAATTTTTGTCCTCAGGGAGTTTATATTCTATATAGAAAAAAAAAGTACGCAAATATGTGAACAGAAAATAGAAAAAGATTGAATGTATGGTAATTTTGGGATTAGATAGAGGAAAACACTAACAACAAAATTGGAGGAGAGGGCAGAGCAGAAATCACAAATCTATAGCAGGAAGACATCCCTGACCTCGACCTAGAAGGAACATAAAAAAATCTCTAAAGAGGAAGTGAGAGCAGAGTGCATTACAGGAATGGGGAACTGACTCTGCAAAGACACAGAAGATGGAATAAAATGGTAGGAGAAAAGAGGAATGGGTCAATTTGTTTGGAATGTAGATCACATGTGGAGAGAAAGATGTTTAGGCAGTAGCTGCTTTACCTAAATTCACATTATGCAACTTTAACTCCCTTCCAGATTGGTGGAAGGGATGGTAGGACCATGCCCAGGGTCCTTTTCATGGAACATTAAGCTGCTGAAGCCATTGCTGCCCTTCTCCCCACCCCATCCCAGAGTTTTAGAGTGGGTGAGCATACAGAGCTAGAGGGAGAGGGAGAGATCTTCAGAATAGTCCACTTCCACTAAATGAGAACTGATTCTGTTCAGTCTGGAAAGATAATCTCCAGCCATACCACCTGAATATGTCTGATCTCATTTGACATCAGAAGCTAAATAAGGTCAGGTCTGGTTAATATTTGGATGGGAGATTGCCTGAGAATACCAAAGTGCAGAATGGCACAGCAAATAGAGAGGTGACCTCAGGAAGACTAGTTTAAATTCTTCTTGGATACATAGGAGTGGGCACTTAAGTTACACTTTATACTCTATTGTGTAGGTGCTGCTATTATCTTCACTTAACATATGAGGAAACTGAGGCTGAAAAAAAGATAAATGACTTGCTCATGGCCATAGAGCCATGCTTTGGGTATGATTTGAATATAGTTATCCTGACTGCAGACCCCACTCTAACTAACTATATTTCACTTGAACATATTGTTCATGTAGCCTTGGCAAGACTGCGATGAATCCAGCTCCAACTAGTTGAAGAGAATTGTTGAATTTTCACTGAGAGCACTTATACCTTAGAAATGAGCAAACTCTACAAATCAGGACTTCATTTATTGTTTTATTAGTTTCTAGATTTAATAGAGAAAATATTAATAATGTAGATTTAGTTTAAAAACATATTGTGGCTACATTTTTTCCAAGAGAGTTGACTGTTAAACTTTCACCAGCATACTCCAGGACCCTGGGTTAATCAATGAGCATTCTCTATTTGGTTGCCAAAGTATTTTTCTAAAGTGTAGGCATGACCATATCATTCCTTATTTAATAAAATTTTTTGGCTCCCAATTACCTCTAGGAACAAGTACAAACTTCTTTGGCACTTAAAACCCTTCATAGAGAAAGAGAAAATAACAGAGGCAGAGAGAGAAGGGAGAGAGGGAGAAAGAAAGACAGAAAAGGAAGGGGAGAGAGAGAGGAGAATATACTTGGCAGAATACATAGAAAAGATAAATTATAAAATAGTACTGCTAAGCTGTTGAAAATATTCAAAGAAGACTTGAACATTAACCTCTCAACTGATTGTAATCATTCTATGATTCATCATTCTTTAGTCTTATTTTTGTGAACGTGGAAAATAAAACTATCCATTTTATGTGTGAAAAAAAATCACTCAACCTTACTTCCCAGTATTATTAGACATTCTTCTTCTTGGTTCATCCTGTGGTACAGTCAAACTGATCTTTTTTCTGTTCCTTTTATATGACACTCCATTCCCAGTTTCTGTCATTTTGAACTTCTCTTCCCTCATTCCTAAGACATATTTCCCTCTCCATTTCTTTTCTTTATTTTTTGGAATCCTTAGTTTCTTTTTGAAGTAACCCCCCAGCAGCCAATGCCAACTCCCTCCCCAAATTACTTTGTAGTTAAAATTATATATATATAAAACATATATATATATATTTACAAATATATATATATATTTGTAAATATTTGTGTATGCATATACTGCTTTCCCCAGTAGAAAGTAAAACTCCAGAAGGCAGGGCTTGTTTCAATTTTTTCTTTGTATTCCCAGTACCTAGCACAAGGTCTGGCACATAGATAGTACTAATATTGATTAATTGATTGTTATCTCTGGCAGGAGATGAGAGAGAGTGAGAGAGAGAATTTGGAGCTCAAAACTTAAAAAAAGCTAAAATTGTTTTAACATGTAATTAAGCAAAAAAAATAAAATAATATTTAAAAAAGAGTTGAAGATGAAAACCTAGGTCATATACCTAGGTGACTGGAGGTATATATATGTCTTTGATAGAAATATTCAAGTTAGGGGAAAGCATGGGGGCTATTTGGGGAGTGGGAAAAAAAGGGAGAGATGATGACAATGAATATAGAGGGGAGAACTTTATGGAAAAGCTATGTTTCTCATTAATTCCCTGCATGGAATAAATGTTCTCTTTTGGTCAGGAGCACTGAGCAAATGCATTGGAATGAATACATTAACTAAGATTCTGCAGTATTGCCCCAGGGAGGTGAAGGATGATATCAAGGGTGATAGCATTAGGTGTCTATTTATATTTAGAAGAGCTATGCTGCTTGTCATACTTAGACACAGTACTGACTTCTAACTCTAAATGCATGACTTGCTGTGACTATTTCTCCTTTGCACATTTTATCTCTGAGCTACTTCCCTTCCTTTGCAGATTTTAGATTCTCTGATTCCAACAGGTTGTCTGTTTGGGGTGCTGGAGAATTGTGATGCAATTGGCTGAAGTGACTTGTGGCACTGTCATAAATATTAGATTATATATTGAGGCTTTCTGTTAATTAAATTTCTGCCTTTTTTAATAAATCCTTTATTTACCAAAGACTTCAAACATTTGATTCTTTCATCATACTTTCTTACCATGACTCATATCAAAATCAAAAACTCTTCTTTCTTTGGATATATCTGACTGCAGATTAGTACATCTGTGTAGACAAGAACCCTTTCACATCACTTCAAGACATCTCATCAATTAAACTAACACTAAATGGAAGTAGGAATAATTCAATACCAAAATTTTTCCACATTAAAAAAAAGTAACCTAGTAATGAGAATCACTGGGGTAATTTCCCCAACCACTTGCCTTTTCTGTGGTTACACACTTTCCTCAGCTACTTTGCTAAGAATTTGAAAGTATTGTAGATTTTGCCTTATGAATGAAATCTATTGACTTGGACTGATTGGACAGAAAACCATTCTGAATTAATGAAAAATAGTAACTGTTAACTGAAAAAAAAAGAAAATAAATGTAATCTTATACTGTAAGGTCCATCAGACCTGGGAGAGAAAGAGACCTTGCTGATTAGTACTTTCAGTCATATCTCACTCTTCTAACTCCAAACTCTATCCTTTGAATCACTTGAAACATATTGTCTATGTGACCTTAGGCAAAATAGTGATCTACTCAGTGCCCCAGGAGGTGCCAATCTGCATTGGTAGAAGGGCTTTTCTCACCTGGCAGTTCTCTAGACTAATGAAATCATAATTCCTATCTCTTCAAAGGTAGGTTTGTTTCCACATTAGTGCGGTCTATATTAATGATGCTTAATTAGTTAATAATTAATTACAAATGAATGTAAAAAAAGATTAATGCTTCATTGAATATGTAATTTTATCCTTAATTCTAGAGCTGGATTAACTCATTGAATACCAGAATCCCTTTGACTGATAGAGTTAAAGAATTGCAAGGTTGGCTCTTTGAATGAATGGATCAATTTAATAACCATAATGCTTCCTGCAAATGATGAATTCAAACTACAGTATCTTTACTTGGTGCTTAGTGTAGTGGTTTGTAGTTATAAACTGATTGAGGATTTTACGAATGTTAACTGAAACTCCAGGCGGAAATAGTTTATCATAGTTGAAGAATGTGGCTACCTGTATGCTATGATTTCAAGGACACCTTAAAGAATCCCTGCCCATCCTCCACTACCTATATTCTTGCGAAATATCTTTCCCATTTGATTACTGATTCCTGAAATTTCTTTGACAATTGTTCTATTATCAGTTATCCGTGTGCTTTTGAACAAAAATGATTGTCATAGGGACAATTGTTAATCTATTGTAAATTAGAACATTCATTTCATCCAATGAAAGTTGTCTTAAAATACAAAGAGCTTCAGAAATAGAAAGACAGTGACCTAATTTTATTTCCTGACAGTTGATTTTGGTAGGAAGAGAAGGATGAAAGGGAATGATAGCTATGATAATGTAGTGAAAAGTGGAATGGACAGAAAATCAGAATTTTCATCACATATTAGTTGTGTGACCTTGTACAAGTTACAAGTCATTGGCAAGTCATTGGGCCTCAGATTTCTCATTTGCAAAATGAGGGGGTTAGGTAAGATGATCTTTCTTCTACCTTCTACCTTCACAAGTTTCTAACAATGTTTCTATTTTATTATGGCTATAAAAGGGTTGATAGAACTAAGAGGTAGGAAAAAAAAAAAAACATGGGAAAGGGAAGTTGGAATATGAAGACAAATATCATTAGTAATTAGGTGGTGTCAACAGGATGTAGGTCTTTAGGTCTTACTTCACATACTCTGTGTCTCAGTTTCCCCATCTGTAAAATAAGCAGATTGGATTTAGTGGTTGCTATGTTCCCTTGAAACTTCAAACCCACAATTGAGTGACCTATTTTTAGTCAAGGCTATTCTTGATGCCAACACAACAGAACAAACCATGAAAAAAAATCAGACTTGTTTAGATTTGGCTAGACAAAAATGATTACTGCACTAAATTATTCCCTTTTTGATGGTTGGATATTATGAGGACAAATCCATTTTTAATTCATGGAATAAAAAAGAATTACAATTAGCATATTTAACTCTATATTTTTAGCTGAAAAGTCTACATTCCCTTAAGGGTGTTTAGGAAATTAAAATTTTTATCCTAACAAATAGGTTAAAATGACCTTTTAAAAAGTTATTAGCACCCTTATTATCCCCTAAAATGGCATTCAGTCCCTTTATCTTTGCCACCTCTTCTTCTTAGTCATCTCCACTTCCTTCTCTTTACTCATGAAAACTAAACCAGGACATGGAAAAAAAAAAAAGTAAAGTGTATTAAAAGAGAAGCAAAGTGTGTTAAATTTCTTTTTATTTGCCTTTGGGGCCATATTGTTATTTTTCAGGCCCTAAAAACATGATTATGTACTTATTTTCATGTGAAAATTAAAGCACAAGTTTATCACAGTTTCTAAAAGGCTGGGCCCAAGTTAATTGCCTCTAACAGAGTTAAGTATTCTGGTCCCTATAGACTGGAAGAGAAAGGGACATCATATATTTTACCCCCTCTCCTTGATCTTTTAAAGACACAGACCACAAATCCCAACTCTTTTTCTATCTTATAGTTTTCAAGAAACTATTAAGGATACTTTATAGGAAGAACAATATGGAAGTGTAGAATCTTTTGTAAAATTACATAAAAAATTAACTCTTTCTCCTAGGTCCCAACCACAGCCTATTTCCTTACCCATTGAAGGGATAGATTTCTCAGCAGCTGCATTTGGGACTCAAAGTAAAATGTCCATCAATTTATTTGCTGTCTTTTTGTACACAGATCTGGCAAAATCATATCCTTCTTTTCAGAATCAGTAGTATCGTGTCTATTTCTGTTTCCTTTCTAATAATAATTTAGAATAGAGAAGGTTTATCTGCATTCATTTCTTAGATCATTGCTTTAGTGTTTTCATGCTTTTATCCAAGCATTACTTTTCTAACCTTGTGGAAATTGCAGTGATAAAGGATGCATCAGTCATTCTCAATCCCATTTCTTAATGTTGAGCTATGCCTCAGCTGTTTCCTATTTAGACCAATGGAGAGGGCCACAGGTCTCTTCATCAGCCTTCCTTTTGAAAAAAAACTTTGTTTTGCTCAAGGAGACATACAACACAGAAATAAGGCCAACATAAACTTAACATTTTTTCTCTGCATATGTAACAAAGCTTGATTAAACGTTAAAACATAGGGTCATTCTGTTGCCTTATTTCTTTAAATTGGTTTCAGGGGAATTGGTTGCTATGGAAACAGTAGGGCTCTGGACTTTCACAAGACATCTCAAACCTTTAAATATTGAACAGGTATAAATTTGTGAATTTTGTTTATCTTTAGGTTTTAGAATGTGTCATTTTAAAATCAAGGCAAAGAGAAAGAAATAAAAAATGGATTTTAAAAAGGCATTTATTAAGAACTTACTGGGTACTAAGTGGCAGGGAGGAAAAAAAAGAAGACAGAAAATGTTTTTCCACAAGAAGCTTACATTCTAATGGGGGAAACAACACATATAGGGGAGTGGTGGCCAGGGAGGAACATTTTCTTTTTTGGAAATTACAGACATAATGAGTGGAGCCCTTGGGGTCAGATTTTAGCTGATTAAGATTTCATACATGAAAAAGCAATAGTACAGGAAAGGCTACCCACATGATGGCTTGGCAGCTGGTGAAGAAATGGCTGAGTAGTGATGTGAAATAGGGATGGAGATCAAGCCAAGATATGTAGGTTGATTTTGGTGGTTACTAATCCTCACGGGAGAGGTGGTGGGAGAGAGGGAATTCCATACATTAAAGGGTTAAGTTCTTCAGGGGTTGGTTTCTAGAACAGGAGCCTTCAGCAGCTGATGAGGAAATGACCCAGGAGTGAAGTGGAAGGGTAAATAAGTTTTCTCTGAGAGTAAAGATCTTTTTTTATATGTTTGTCACATTCAATTTTGTATTATAGTTATCTGTGTATATCTCATACCTTCCTTTCCAGAGTGGATAGCAGGACTATGGTTTATTGTTGATCATAGGATCATTATAGATTAGAATTGGAAGGGACTTTAATATCATTAAATGCTGTCTCTTCATTTTATTGTTGAAGAAGTCAAGGTCCTGAGAGTTGTGTTGGCTTCCTGAGCCACATTGCTAGTAAACATCTGAGGTAGATCCCCCTGGGAACTTAATATAGCATCTTGTAGAGACTATATGCTCAATGACTGTTTGTTCAAAGAATTAGTTAATGAATTAGAGATGAGGAGTGAAATCAGTTGATCCATATATAGTTTATAATATAAGGACAGATAGCAAGATTGTGAAAAGATTGTATCCATGAAATTATGCATAAGATTGCATCTTCTGGTCAGCTTCTCAACCCCATGGTACTTCTTTGCCTTGAAATTAACCAGGCAATTAAACACTGAATAGCATTATTTGCTAATGAGACAAGGAAGCTGTACTTTGGGGAATATTTTTCTCCCATTTAATTAAAATAATTATGGTTGAAAAAGTTTTCAGGGCAAAATGAAATTTTGTAAATCTTTATAAGATCAGCAGAAATCTATTGTTATGAAAGAAAGAAGGAAGAATAAGGCTCATTTTAAGCACATAGATGTTCTTTGTCCTTTGTTTTTTTGAAGAGGATCAATTACATCATGAGGTGATGACTTGTGCATGAATTGGATTTAAGTGAGACAGAATTGTACAAAGTCATCAGTCTCACTTTGTTTTCTAGAATCATGAAAGTACAGAGACAAATCAGAAGTCAGGATGATTGGCAATGGCATAGAATGTAGTGGATGATCTTGGTATTGTAATGCCAGAGAAACTGAGGCAAGACAGAGATTAGTTTTCAATATTTTAATTGGGGAGAATTTAGGCTAGCTGACTGAATCGAACTCATGTTCAAAAATTATTCGGCTCTGAGCAACTGAAGGCAGGGACGTTTTATAGAGTAGTTTTTTTTTTTTTTTTTTTTAGCTAAACAGGATATATGGCCGGAGTATACAAGGCAGATAAGGGAGATGAGGACACTGGGTAGGCAGACAAGCTATAATTCCAGGAGAGGACCATAACTTAGTCCTGACAGGATGAGGGTCAAAATAAGAAGGTTGAGGCAGCCAAGGGACAATATGCAAATGGAAGAGGAATTATCTCAACAAGGAATGAGATAAAATACCTAGAGTTTTATGACTCACTGGTTTATCAAGGCTTCTTTTCTGACTCAATTCTCTCAATCCTAGTGGCAAGGAAAATGGAGGAGGGGGCTATAATAATTTTTTTTAAATTTTATTTTATTTGCAAAACATGTGTGGGTAATTCTTCAACATTAACCCTTACATAGCTTTCTGTTACAGATTTTTCCCCCCAACTCTCGACCCCTCCCCTAGATGACAGGAAATCCACTACATGTTAATTATGTTAAAATACTTGGCAAATCGAATATATGTATACTTATTTCCACACTTATTGTTGTGCAAGAAAATTCATATCTACAAGAAAGACATATCAGATAAAAGAAACACAATATAAGCAAACATCAATCTAGAGTATGAAAATGTTATGTTGTGGTCCACATTTCACATCCCTCTCTCTGGGTGTATATGGCTTTCTTCAGTGAACAATTGGAAGTGGTTTGAAACATTTCATTGTTGCAGAGAGCCATGTCCATCAGAATTGATCATCATATAGTATTGTGGTTGCTGTGTATAATGATCTCCTGGTTCTGCTTGTTTCACTTGGCATCAGTTCATGCAAGTCTCTCCAAGCCTCTCTGAAATCGTCCTGCTGGTCGTTTCTTACAGAGCAATAATATTCCATAACATTCATATACCATAATTTATTCAGCCATTCTCCAATTGATGGGCATCCATTCAGTTTCTAGTTTCTAGCCACTACAAAAAGGGCTGCCACAAACATTCTTGCACATGTGGGGCCCTTTCCCTCCTTTAAGATCTCTTTGGGATATAGGCCCAATAGAAACACTGCTGGGTCAAAAGGTATGCACAGTTTGATAACTTTTTGAGCATAGTTCCAAATTGCTCTCCAGAATGGCTGGATCCGTTCACAGCTCTACCAACAATGCATCAGTGTCCCAGCCTTCCCACATCCCCTCCAACATTCATCGTTATCTTTTTCTTTTTTTAATTTTATTTTATTTGCATAACATATGTGTGGGTAATTCTTCAACAATAACCCTTACATAGCTTTCCGTTACAATTTTTCCCCCCAACTCCCCACCCCTCCCCTAGATGGCAGGATATCCACTACATGTTAATTATGTTAAAATATTGGCAAATCGAATATATGTATACATATTTCCAAACTTATCATTGTTGTGCAAGAAAAATCTTATCTACACAAACAATATATCAGATAAAGGAAACACAATGTAAGCAAACATCAATCAAGGAGTATGAGAATGTTATGTTGTGGTCCACATTTCGCATCCCTCTCTCTGGGTGTATATGGCTTTCTTCAGTGAACAATTGGAGGTGGTTTGAAACATTTCATTGTTGAAGAGAGCCATGTCCATCAGAATTGATCGTCATATAGTACTGTTGTTGCCGTGTATAATGATCTCCTGGTTCTGCTCATTTCACTCAGCATCAGTTCATGTAAGTCTCTCCAGGCCTCTCTGAAATCATCTTGCTGGTCATTTCTTACAGAACAATAATATTCCATAACATTCATATACCATAATTTATTCAGCCATTCTCCAATTGAAGGGCATCTATTCAATTTCCAGTTTCTAGCCACTACAAAAAGGGCTGCCACAAACATTCTTGCACATGTGGGGCCTTTTCCTTCCTTTATGATTTCTTTGGGATATAAGCCCAATAGAAATGCTGCTGGGTCAAAGGGTATGCACAGTTTGATAACTTTTTGAGCATAGCTCCAAATTGTTCTCCAGAATGGCTGTATCCGTTCACAGCTCCACCAACAATGCATCAGTGTCCCAGCCCTCCCACAACCCCTCCAACATTCATCATTAACTTTTCCTGTCATTTTAGCCAATCTGACAGGTGTGAAGTGGTACCTCAGGGTTGTCTTGATTTGCATTTCTCTGATCAACAGTGATTTGGAGCACCTTTTCATATGACTATAAATAGTTTTAATTTCATCCTCTGAAAATTGTCTGTTCATATCCTTTGATCATTTATTGATTGGAGAATGGCTTGAATTTTTATAAATATGAGACAATTCTCTATATATTTTAGAGATGAGACCTTTATCAGAACCCTTAAATGTAAAGATGATTTCCCAATTTATTGCTTCCCTCCTAATCTTGACTGCATTGGTTTTGTTTGTACAAAAACTTTTTAACTTAATATAGTCAAAATTATCTATCTGGTTTTCAATTAAGAGTTCCAGTTCTTCTTTGGACATAAATTTATTCCATCTCCATAGGTCTGAGAGGTAAACTATATTACATTCCTCTAATTTACTTATAGTATCACTCTTTATATCCAGATCATGAACCCATTTAGATCTTATCTTGGTATGTGGTGTTAGATGTGGGTCAAGCCCTAATTTCTTCCAAACTAGTTTCCAGTTTTCCCAGCAGTTTTTGTCAAATAGTGAATACTTATCCCAAAAGCTGGGGTCTTTGGGTTTATCAAAAACCAAATTGCTATAGTTATTGCCTAGTTTGTCTTGTGATTCTATCCTATTCCACTGATCGACTACTCTATTTCTTAGCCAGTACCAAATGGTTTTGATGACCGCTGCTTTATAATATAGTTTTAGATCTGGTACAGCAAATTCATCGTTATCTTTTCCTGTCATTTTAGCCAATCTGACAGGTGTGTAGTGGTAGCTCAGGATTGTCTTGCTTTGCATTTCTTTGATCAACAGTGATTTGGAGCACCTTTTCATATGACTACAAATACTTTTAATTTCATCCTCTGAAAATTGTCTGTTCGTATCCTTTGACCATTTATCGATTGGAGAATGGCTTGAATTTTTATAAATATGAGACAATTCTCTATATATTTTAGAGATGAGACCTTTATCAGAA
>JAJPUD010000868.1:436732-462970 GCA_023553655.1 Myrmecobius fasciatus
TTTTTCCAATTCACCAATTTTGTTTTTCAGTGAATTGTTGTCTTTTTCCAATTCACTAATTTTGTTTTTCAGTGAATTTTTGTCTTTTTCCAATTCACTAATTTTGTTTTTCAGTGAATTTTTGTCTTTTTCCTATTCACCAGACTTATTTTCCAGTTTTTCACATCTCTGTTGCAGGGCGATGTTTCCTTCTTGCACTGATCTCAATTTATTTCCCCATTCTTCTTCTAGCTCTCTTTTGAGATTCTTTATGCAATCTTCCAGGTAAGCCTTCTGGAAGGGAGACCAGCTTAAGTCCGCCTTTGTGGCTTCATCTGGGATTGTTTTCATAATGTCAGGATCTGGGGACTGCTCTATTTTTTCTCTGTAAAAGCTTTCTATGATGAGAGCTCTCTTCTGCTTCTTGCTCATGATTTAAAGTTGGGATATTGGTCAAAAGCCGAGAAAACTGCAACAATTTGTATTTGCCCTGGGGCAGTTTGCCGAGTTGACTTCCGGTCTGAGGCTGGCCGGGCTAGATTCCTACTAGGACCACGTTTTCAGCTGCTCTCGATCCACCCTTTCCCAAAGGCAGATCTGCCAAAGCACCTGCCAGCAAGCAGAGCAAAGTGGCCCAGGCGTCTCCCAGGGGCTTCCTGGGTGCCTAAAATCCGCCCCTGTCGCAGCCCAACTTCTGCCCCAGGCCGGGCGCACTGGTGGCTGATCACGGCCAGCGGCCAATTTCCCTGAGACTAACCTCCGGAGTTTTTTCAAAGTAGATTGTTGATAGAAGTGCGTTGTAGTCCTAGTGTTTGGTGGCGCCCTCACTCCAGAACCAGTTCAGAGGCTCACTTTGTCTGGGTCTGAGGGAAGGTTTCAGGAGCTCACAGAGGACGCTGTCTGCAGTTCTCCATCTTGGCTCCATCCCCGGGGCTATAATAATTTTATTCAGGGCACTACAGTATCTTTGAAGTCTGACTAAGATCTGAGTGCTCCAAAGTGCCTACTTCAACTGCCTTCATGAGAACTGGAACAAATTGTTCTCATTTATTCATTAAACTGGGGGGAAGTCTTCTCATGCTTGGGATAGATACCTCCCTAACAAACCAATAATTTAGAGACCTTTCAATTACCCTTAATCTGGTTTAGTTGAATTGCGGAGAGACAGTTTACCAGGGTATGGATGCTGAGCATGCTATAGCTTCTTGGAGCCACTGGGGAGAATTGAGTGACAGATAGACATCAAAGGTGAATGAGAATTTCTGAAAAGAGCTCACACCAGCAAACTCTCACACCAAAGATGCTAGTCTTCCTTGCACACTTTATCATATACCTCAAACACCATTAGAATTGTTTATAGTACAGCAGATCGAGTATTGGTCCTAGATTCAGAAAGACTCAAGTTCAAATTCAGACTCAGACACTAGGTATATAATCTTGGACAAGTTACTTAGCCTCAGTTTGGGTCAATTTCCTCAACTATAGAGTAAAAATAATAATAAGAATGGAACCTACCTACCTACCAGGGTCAAAGAGAGAATCAAATGAGATAATATTTGTGAGGTGCCTGGCTAAATAAAGTCCGAAGAATTCTGTATTTGCATGGGATTTGCATTTCTGTATTGTTATGAGGATTTCCATTTTAGGGATGTTTCACAAAGATTACTAAAGTACCAAGGAATGTAAATGCTCTCTAGTCTCATTTAGTCCTTCAAGAAAATAGAGATTAGAACTGGAATCTGTGAGACATTAATTCAAATCCAGCTTTTAGTTGTTTCCTGGTTATGTGACCTGGCAAGTCATTTCACCTCTTTTTGCTTCAGTTAACTCTGAATAGCACCTATCTCTCAGGGTGGCTGTGAGGGTAAAATGAGCTAATATTTGTTAACTACTTTGTAATCCTTAAAGCACTATATCAATTCCAATTATTTTGCTAGGTATTATACAATTGATGAGGTCTTCAGTGTTAGGTGTGGTTTGCAGAATAAGTGGGATGAACATGAGACTTTCTCAGAGAACTGATCCCTGCCATAGTGGGCTACAGTTCCAGGAAAACCCCACTTGCTTATACCTTTGCTTACTCTCACACAAAACGCTTTGTAATCTACAGTCCTCCTGTTCTTATACCCTGAGGGTGGAGTGGATTTCCATCAGAGATTGAGAACCTTGATACTAAGTCTGGGACAGCTGGGGCCCTAAATAGGGTAAAAAATTTTTTAGGGTATAAAAACCACTCTCTGTTTCCTGTCCTTTGCTTCACTTCACTAGGATACCCTGGTGAAGGTGACTCTCCTGCAGGAATTGAAAAATTGCTTTCTGCTTTGGCTCTGAGACACATCTATCTGAATTATTTTGGGTTAGTGGTCGCTGTCCCACACAAGAGGAATTGATTCCTGAGTCAGGCAGGGAGAAAGCTCTGATACAGATCATTTTAACTCCATAGCCCCACTCTCTGGGAAGGTCGGCCAGTCTGAAATCTAATTTATGTCAAACTCCTGAGACCCACATTCTGTAGAGGTCTCCAGCAGTCCCACCTTGCCATTCCCTATCAGAATCCCAGTCATGTCTCTGAGGCTCAATTTTCCCTATAAAATCTACTTCTGGGTCATCCCCTGGCTGCTGCTCTCCTTTGGGTCAGTCTGCCCCTACACTCTGCCTCTTGGTGTGTTTCCCCTTCTCCTTCCCCCTGCAACATGGTGTTTCTCCTAACTCCACTATGCTTCCCAACTCCTCCTCAAGGCTAGCTAACTGTTTTGGAGTGTTATGTTCCTTTCAGGAACTTGTCTTTCATATGCTCTCCCAACTCTCATTCACATTTACCATTCCTGGTGTTTTTGTATCCCTTCAATTTGTGTGTAACCTCTTCCCTAAATAAATATACCTTTTGCCAGAGAATCTCCATTGTGAATTCTTCACATGACCAAATCCCAACTTTTGGTGCCAAACTCCACAACATAAACCCTATCAGAATAATCAATTCAATCTCATGGGACTACTCAGATATTTATCCCTCACCTAGGGGATAGGTAAGCATATAAGACATTTTTCTTGAAAGTGATATTTCAGGAGATATTGATATCACTTTATTATTATTATTATTATTTTTACATTAAGGTTATAGATTTTTCCTACATCTTTGGTATCTTCCCTTTTTTCAGATGCTTATATGTTTCCTCAGTGTTCTCACAGTTATATTGCCTCTAGCATTGACCTTCTATCTACATATATATTTGAGTCAATCTGAATGCTTTGTCAAATTTGTTGTCTTTATTATCATTTCTACCCTTTCCAAATTAGCACATTTGGGATTATAGATAGGTATTGATGGGAAAAATTTGTCCTATTGATTTTTGCAAATCTTTTCCATTTTTTGTTTATTTGCAGTTCTTTTCACCCTAATAATGTTCCTGGGATTACTTTGCTTACTTGCCAAACTGTGCTGAATTTTCTTTAAACTGGCTTTATTCTCCATTGCTTCTGTTTCTTTTATCACACAGTCTGGTCCAAAATTATACATTTTCCTTCTTTATAAGAGTTTATAAATGAGTTTATTCTCTAATCCAGTGTTGCCTTTGGTTGCCACCTTTCTTTCTTTGGTAAGCAAATCAGACATTTGCTGAATAAGATGTTTTGTAGATTCTTTTATTCTCATTCTTGTTGCTAGAGATTAAATTGACATCATCAATGTCAGTATTATTTGGTTCTTTATTTCCTATTTTTAAAAAATTTTCAGTAAATCACTTAAGAGATGTATCATGGAATAATGAATAGAGGGCTGGTTTGGGGGTCAGGGAGACCAAGGTTTAAGACTTGCCTTTGACATAGGCAAGTCAATTAACTTCTCAGAACTCAGCACAGTTTTCTGAGATTATAAACTATAGAACTACCTTTGTAGAGAGAAATCCCTTACCTGTGAATTCCCTATATCAATAAAATGACAGATTTAGTTCCTATCTGAATAACTTCTTAAATAGTTCAGAGTAAAGTTGTTTTAAATGTATGTTCTGTCTTTTTTTTTAATGTCTACCTGCCCTATCTGCTAAAAAATATTTATGAATGCCATCTGAATGAGTTGAGGAAACCTTGATAAGGATTTAATCCTCTCTGTAGCAGGGAACATGTAGGCTTTCATAAATGATTTTCAGCAATAGACCTTATCTTTGCCATTTCACAACTGATGCTTTCCTACCTTTTTAGTCTTATATTATATTTTTCTTTACATACTCTACAATCCAATGGAAGACAATGGTCTCATTTTTACAGCATTAAAATTACATTCACTTGAAATGTCATTTTGTGGAAATTTTTTTTTGACATTTATTTATTTTTTAACAGTATTTTTATTTTTCCAAATACATGCAGAGGTAGTTTTCAACATTCATCTTTGCAAAACCTTATGTTCCAAATTTTTTACTTGGTCCCAGAGGGCAGAACCAGGAGCAAAGGACATAAGTCAGAGAGAAATAGAGTCTTGATGTAAGCTAAAATGCCCAAGAATCATAATTGGTAAAAAATTAATCATCAGGAAATGGTGACTTCCTCTAGCTGCAGGTCTTTCCTCTGTGCAAATGGTTGATGACCACTTTAGGTTATTACAGAGGGTATTCAGAGTCAGCTACAAGATTTCCAGAATCTCTCTGGATTGTTTAAACTCAGATTCTGAGTTCAGAACCTATCCTGGGTCATTTGTATCTGTTGTGGCAAGAAACTCTGAGCATCTTCCCCTCTGAAATTGATGATATTTTTTTGATGATAGATTGAGCCATATTTTGTCTCTACTCTTCTTCAGTCCTTAGTCACTCAATGGGGGTGACTTCAGACAAGCTGAGACCTAGGAAAGACATTTAGAAAGCCAAGGTCACTTACTGCACATTGGACCATTACTTGTCATCTTGACTTTTGTCTAACCATTGGATTTTGATGACTCTGGAGGAGAGAGTGAGGCTAGAGACTTTGCATGACTTTGCCCTACTTATCCAATTCCTGTGCAAGTCAGAGTGTCACCCTTGTGAAGTCCTTGGTCAAAGTGTTGAGGTTCAAAAGGAAACCCCAAAAGGTTGGATTTACAGACCAGTGTTACATGATATCGCAAAAGAAGTGCAGGCTTGCACCCATCTCTAAATCAAGGGGCAAAGTTTATTGTAACTGTAATGCCAATTGAACATGGCTAAGTTCCAAAAAGATTTTAGCAAAGAACCAGGAGCAAGAAGACAAATTTATAGGAAAAGATAGAGAGATCTGGTTTTTCTTGTCACTGATGTGCTAATTTTATGACTCAGAGGTAGAACTGAGGAGTGGTCTCTTCACTATTGTCTCAGGAACTTGGTTATCACTGACCAGCAGATTATCTATCTGTTTGTAGGACTATCCTAATGTTGGAAAACTTTAGAATCATTGACAAGCACATTGTTAGAACAATATCACTCTAAGGTCAGGGGACCTCAGGATCACTGCTCTATTTCCCTAAAGTTTAGGGAAAAAAAATATATATATATGTCATTGACAGATAGAATGTTAGAAAAATAGCACTCTAAGTTCAGAGGACCTCAAAATTACTATTATGTTTCCCTTAGAAGTTGTACTTTTTCAATAGGAAGGATAAACAATAACAATAACAGCAGCAGCAGCAGCAAGCAAATAAGAGTTAGAGCTGGAATTCTATCCCAGGTCTTCCATTCTAAATCCAGGATGCTTTTCTCTATATTGTCTTTCAACCTTGTTATCTCCTGAAAATACCCTTCTCCCAAACAGAAAAGTATAATTAGGTGAAACTAACCAACACATCGGCCTTAGATTTTAATATATCTCTTATTCCTCATCTGTGATCCACCACTTTTGTGCTGAAAAGAAAAAGCATGACTCCCTACTAATTCTTTGAAGACAAGCCTATTCACTTAGCACTCTATTTTAAACTATGCCCATACCTACTGTGGAGCAGCATACATAAGGCATTAACATTCTTTTTTTTTTTTGCGTTTCTTAATAGTATTTTATTTTTCCAAATACATGCAAAGGTAATTTTCAACATTTATCTTTGCAAAACCTTATGTTCTGTAATGCCAGAGAAACTGAGGCAAGGCAGAGATTAGTTTTTAATCTTTTTAATGTGGAGAGTTTAGGCTAGTTGGCAGAATGAAACTCATGTTCAAAAATCATTCGACCTTGCGGAACTAAAGCCAGGGACCTTTGATAGTTTTTTTTTTTTCTTTTAAACTAAACAAGATATATAGCCTGAGTATACAATTTTGTAGGGGAACAAAGGCAGATAAGGGGGGCAAAGACACTGGGTTGGTGGACAAGCCATAATTCCAGGAGAGGACCTTAAATTAGTCATGACAGAATAAGGGTCAAGAAAAGAAGGTTGAGGGTAGGAGACATTGAGGCAAGGGACAATACTCAAAAGGAGAGGGAATTATCCCAGTAAGGATTGAGATAAGGCACCCAGAGTTTTATGACTCAATGGCATTTCAAGGCTTCTTTTCTGACTCAATTCTCCTAGTCTTAATGGCAAGGAAAAAAGGTGGGGGGAGGGGGGTAATAGTAATTTTATTCAGGGAATAACAGTTTCAAATTTTTTCCTCTCTTTCCTTCCCTTCCCCTTTCCCAAGACAGTAAGCAATTCCATATAGGCTAAATGTTATTCTTCTAAATATTTTTCCATATTCGTCATATTGCACAAGAAAAATCAGATCAAAAGGAAAATAAATGAAAAAAAAACAAGCAAGCAAACAACAGCAACAACAAAAAGGTGAAAAATACTATTCTTTGATCCACATTTAATGCCATAGTTCTCTCTCTGGATGTAGGCGGCACTTTGCATTGTCTTTTTGGAATTGAGGCATCAACATTCTTTAAGGAGTGAACAGAATGCTCTGTGGGAATGCTCCTGGCATGTCAGGAGAATTCTTGCAAAAATAGCCTTTTCTTCAGTTTTTGGGTTATAATTCAGAATATTTATCTTTCAAGAAGGACTCCAGAGCCCAAAGACCAATCCCAGCAGCTTTCTTCTTTTAGAAAGAAGAAAACAATCTTTTATTAAGAAACACATAAACAAGTAAAGGCGAAAATGTTCTTCAGAGAATTTGGCACTCTCAGAATGTAAAGACCCAACATGCCAGACTATGTTGACTAATTGAGAAACATCTTATTCCAATATGCTTAATATTCATTTAATTAGGTGATTAATGTGAGTTCTTGTATGGGGAGAAGAACCAGGGCTTGAAGTTCAAACCATGTTTATTAATACCATCTGGTAATCCAAAAAAATGATGACCAGCTCCTTTATAATGAGATACATTCAGACATTGAAAATGATGATAGAATCACAGAATTGAGAGGTGGAAGGGGTCTCTCCCCCAAGGTGTGCTTTTGAATCTCTCTAGACTTTGCTACTTTGACCCAGCTGCCTTCTCACCTTCTAACTTCCCTCCCTATCTGGATCTTCTCACCCTGGATTATCCCCTTGCCATGCCAGTTCCTTGCTCTCATTGATGAATTTATTTTTGGGCATCCTTTTTTCCTGATAGGCCCAGGCTAGCCATATTTTGTTCAAATGCCACTTCTAACAATTATTACCCATATGTCCTTTTGCAAGTCCCTTACCCTAAGTTCTTCATCTATAAAATCAGAGGATTGATCTTGGTGATCCCTAAGGCCTTTCTATTTGTAGGTCTATAATTTCTTGGACTCTTGAACTTTCATAAACTCATTAAGCTTTTTTTTTTTTTTTTGAGAGGAGGGGAAACACATATAGCAAAGACACATACTTTGATTAAAAAAAAAATCACATGTAACCCTAACTTTTTCTTGCTTAGGATAAGAGTGAATCAGATGAGGACTCAGGATATCTTAATTCTATTCCTAGTTTATCAATGACCAATTTACTTGGTGTTGAGTTAATCCTTGAAAGAAGATTTAGACCATTACTTTATCTGCCTTACAAGGATGTATTTGAAAAAGAAATAAGATGGTAGATATCCAAAATGCTTTGAGTAATAATACATTATAAATGCAAAGTTGGGATTCTAATGGGTCAGCTTGGCTCCAGACTTACTGCTCTGGAGAGGCAGGTCCATTTTTGTGGGCCTAGAATCAGGAAACTCTGCTTTCATATATCACCTCTGACACCAACTGGGTGCTTTAGGACAAGAAATTTAAACTTTCTGAGTTTGAATTTTCTCATTTTCAAGTTGAGAATAATAATATCTGTAGATCCTATGTCACAGAACTGTTGTACGGCTCAAATGAGGTAATCTACATAAAATCCTTGGCAAAATTCAAAGTGCTATCTAATTGTCTATTATTACTTGTTAAAGGTTTGAATAGGGAAAAGGTAGAAGTGAATAGAATTTCTATATTACCTTATAATTTATGATATTTCATGATTATGAAATTTAATGATCCCATTACCTACCGCTAAATTCAATTTAAATTTATATATCTGGGGCAGAATAGAACATGACAGATTCTGCATTTGTTTAATTCTCTGCTTTTATTCTATAAGGCCTTTGTGTGCTGAGGCTCTAAACACACCATTCTCACCTCTCATTGGTTAGGCTTAACAGATCAAGTTAAATTGGAATGAATGACTTAGCCCAGTCTGAACAAGCCTAGCTATAATTCAATATTGGATGTACATTTCCACTTCTTTCAAAACTAGTTTAGAGACTTCAGAATCAGTTTAAGTGTTCTTACAAATCCAGCATGATTACATCTAGTTAGTGCAGAGCTGTAATTAAGTCTGCAATTATGTCTTCTAATTTTAATATTTTTTCTATATATGCATTTTGATAGTAATTGAACTAGGCAGTATTTGCAATATCCTATTTTGGATTTGTTTCACCATATTTCATTATATGCCAAATTAATTTGTTAAGTCAAGAGCAAATGGAAACTTCTGCACGAATCCAATTAATCCTAGCACAGGACCTTTTCCCTCATGTGTCTTGTGTAACACAGAAGGAGATATTAGGCAAGAATCCAAAAAAATATATTGTATGAGGGGGACTAGAGTAAAATTGATATTACTTTCTTCCCCCTTCCTCCTGTCACCTTACTATTTCTTTTCACAAGTATATAAGATATACTTAAAAATCAAAACTTGGAAGATAAATAATCATTAATGAGAAATCCAAAAAGATTTGGGGAAAACTTATTTTTCTCTTTGGGATCTTTTGTTCAAAGGCATGCCTTTAAAATGTAATGTTATGTCTTTGATCTAGCAGTCTAACTACTGCATCTGTATCCCAAAGAAATCGCAAAAAATAGAAAAGGATATCATACTGCAAAAATGTTTATAGCAGCTCTTTTTATAGGGAGTGGCAAGGATTTGGAAATTGAGTGGATACCCATCAGTTGAGGAATGGCTGAATAAATTATATAATGAAGGTAATGGAATATTATTGTTCTATAAGAAATGATGAGAAAAGCCTAGAAAGACCCACGTGAAGTGAGTAGAACCAGAAGAACATTGTACATAGTATCAAGATTATGTGATGATCCTCTGTGGTAAACTTTGCACTTCTCATCAAATGTGGTGATATAAGGAAACTCCAATAGATGTGTTATGGAAAGAGCCATCCATATCCAGAGAAAGAACTATGGAGACTGAATGTAGATTGAAGTATAGTATTTTCACCTTTTCTGGGGGTTATTTTTTTTTCTTTCTTATGGTTTTTTTTTCCTCTTTTGGTCTGATTTTTGTTGCACAACATGAAAAATATAGAAATATTTTTAAAGGATTGCACATATTTAAAATATATCAGATTGCCTACTGTCTTGGGGAGGGAGGAAATGAGGGAGAAAGGAAGAAAAATTTAGAACACAAAGTCTTACAAAAATGAATGTTAAAAACTATCTTTAGATGTATTTGGAAAAATAAAATACTATTTAGGAATTACTAGTATGGTGCAGAGCAGAACAGACTTCTGATTTTCTTTTCTTAGTGTGTTCTAGGGCAGTTTCAAATGAGTAAATGAATCAGAATTCTTTTTGCCCTTTGCCAAGCCCTAGAGAAAGATAAAATAAAAATAACAAGGAAAGGATGGAACTCCTGCAAGCCTGACATCTTCCTTCTCAGAGCTGATGACAGGGAGGAGATAGTTGCATTGAAGGAGCAGCCTTCATCCTCAGGCAGAATCTTGCTTCCCATTGAATTTATAAAGGACTACATTCTGTTTTTATGATCACAGGTGTCTTTTTAAACAGAAAAACTTTGGTGCCAAAGAGCAAGTTTGTAAAGATCTATGGTGGATCCAAAAAGAGATGATTTGGATTGAAAGTAAGACTGGGAATTGAGGGATTAATCCTAATAAACTTTCCTTCCAAACCCACTCTTTAAATATTGTCAAGAGCATCACTATTCTTCTAGTCATCCATGTTCCTAACTTCATTGTCATACTCAGTTTATATAATCAATTAATCAATTGCCAACTTTTGTTATTTATATCTCCACATTATCTTTTGGATATGTCTCCTTTTTTTGGATGTCATCTGAAGTTTATTGTTAGTTTTATTATTGTATTTTTTAAAATAATAGCTTTTTATTTTTCCAAATACATGCAGATAATTTTCAACATTCATCTTTGCAAAACTTCGAGTTCCAAATTTTTCTCCTTTCCTCCTTTCTCCCCCTCCCTTAGAGAGCAAGCAACCCAATACGTGTTAAATATGTGCAATTTTTCTAAACATGTTTTCATGTTCATTATACTGTGTAAGAAAAATCAGATTAAGAGGGGAAAAATGAAAAAGAAAAAAAATCCCAAGCAAACAAACAATAACAAAAAAAGGTGGAAATATTATGCTTTGATCCACATTCACTCTCCATAGTACTCTCTCTAGATGTGGATAGCTCTTTCCATCACAAATCTATTGGAATTGCCTTGACTTACCATGTTGTTGAGAAAAGCCAAGTCCATCACAGTGGATTATCACATAATCTTGTTGCTATGTACAATGTTTTCTTGGTTTCTACTCACTTCACTTAGTATCAGTTCATGTGAGTCTTTCCAGGCTTTTCTGAAATGAGTTTGTTCATCATTTTTTATAGAACAATAATATTCCATTACCTTCAAATATCATAATTTACTCAGCCATTCTCCAACTGATGGATATCCACTCAATTTCTAATTTCTTGACACCACAAAAAGGGCTGCTACAAACATTTTTGCATATGTGAGTCCTTTTCCCCTCTTTGATATAGACCCAGTAGAGATACTGCTGGATTGAAGGGTATGCACAGTTTTATGATCCTTTGGGCATAGTTCCAAATTGTTCTCTAGAATGGCTGTATCCATTCACAATTCCACCAGCAATGTATTAGTGTCCCAGTTTTCCCACATCCACTCCAACATTTACCATTATCTTTTCCTATCATCTTAGCCAATCTGATAGGTATGAAGTGGTACCTCAGAGCTGAATTCATTTGCATTTCTCTAATCAATAGTTATTTAGAACATTTTTTTCATATGACTAGAAATGGTTTTAATTTCATCATCTGAAAATTGTCTGTTCGCATCCTTTGCCTGTCTCCTTTATTTTCAACCAAAGTTATCAGGCTCTCATCATCGCTCACCTGTAATATTGTAATGACATGGCTAACAATACAAGGATTATGATGAAAATAGCATAAGCATTCTCATAAGAGAAAACAGCTTGTGAGAGATGAAGTTATTCTCTCGTGGTCACCAGAATGGTATCTGGAAGCCAGATGTCTCCAGAAAAAGCAATGAACTTAGGGACAGTGGAAATCTTGAAAACCAAAGACCCCTAATGAAACCCACTCAATGTTTATATGCTCTTGGAAGAATGTGTGTTCCTAAGCATAGCAATCAATTTTGTCTACAATGTTCTTTTGGTTCTATTCACTTTACTTAGCATCAGTTAATGCAAGTATCTCTAGGCCTTTCTGAAATCATCTTGCTGATCATTTCTTATTGATCATAATATAACAATAAATTCTGATTGACTAAAAAAGTAATGAGAAAATGCATATTGTAATGCTAGGTGGACCTATCCTAATGAGAGGTTGAATGTTTTGACTTTAATTATGCCATTTACTTCCTGTGCACCTCAGCCTTGGGCAATCTAGGCAAAGACCCCACCCAAGCATCAGTAGAACAAAGGGGTTGGAATTTACTTTAGGTTAAATTATTTGAAAGGTTCTCTAGTTGCATAGGATAACAACTCATTTAAATTAAAAAAAAAGTTTAACTATAGTAAATTTTTGGACATGGGCAGATTTCCTTAAAAAGGAAATAACCCTGTATATCCCAAATTATTGATAATTTAATAATCATTTCTCTCAAAGTGTTGAACTTATTTTATTTTATTTTTCTGCTTTATTTAATATTTCTGTTTTCCCTAATTATATGTAAAAACATTTTTTACATTAAAACAAACAAACAAACAAAAAAAAACCAAACTTTGAGATTCAGATTCTCTCCCTTCTTCCCCACATTGAAGAAGCACATGTGAAGTTATGCAAAACATTTCCATGTTGTGAAAGAAAACATAGATCTTTCCCTCCATTTCTCCACCCAAAAATCTCTCAGGAATAATAAAGAAGCATTTTTTCAATCTCTATTTAGATACCATCTCTGGGTATGGGTAGCATTTTTCACCTTAAGTCCTTCAGAGTTGGCTTGAATCATTTTTTATGATTTATGATTTATCATAAATCATGATTTATGATTTGCTGAGAATAGCAAAGTCATTCACAACTAGTCATCCCATAACATTGCAATTGCTTTGTACATAATATGTTTCTTTGCTTGGGTTCATGGAGGACTTTCCAGAACCTGTTCTTTTTAGACTGAGTGGTACAGTTGAAAGAATGATGAAATTAGAGAATCCGGATTCACAGTCTATCTTTCATCTACTACTCATGTGACTATGAATAAATTGCTTAGTTTCTTCAGGGCTCAGTTTCCTCATCTATAAAATGAGTGGTTGGACTAGAAAGCATCCTTTCCAGCTTTAAATCTACAATCTTTTGACCTTATGTTTGCTATGTGTATATATATATATATATATATATATATATATATATATATATATAGGGAATAAACTGGCCTTTAAGTGCTTCATTATCTCATTTGGGCCACCTGAGCAACACTTGGTGAAAGACTTCTGCACTAAGCCTCAGGGATCTGTTAAAGTATACCTCTGAGGGGCTGACCGTCTGCTCTGGCACAGAAGCAGAATTTCCATGAAGTAGTCGGAGGCAGATCCTCAAACTCTGTTCTTTTCATAGAATGATTTCAGGTTAGATAACTGCCAAGGGCTTGTAAAGGACTGTACAAATTCATTATATAAGTCTTAGGGAAGTATTACATGATAGCATTCATTTTAATCCCTTACTGTGCCTAATTATAAATAAATGGTGAAACATTTAACATACCACACACAAAAAAATTACTAATGTCTCAGTAGAGACCATTTCTTCTTTCCCTATGGTCTGCACTGACCCATTTTTAACTTCTATGAATGAAACCCTGTCCTCACAGTGAAAGCATTGAAATCTTTTCTTTTATCTTGGGACCCCAAAACATATGAGCCAATTAAACCTTATGGTTTAATTATGGGAGCTTTTTAGAATTTATTTTGCCTGATACTTAAAAGTAGTTGCTTTTAGTATAGGCATATACTCAAAGAGCTTGGCAATCAAAAAAGTTAAGAAATGATAATCAATAAAAAACTTTGTAATACCCTGTAGAAAAACTATAATTGAAATATTACAATAGGATATAGGGGGATGGTAAATGAGAAGGAGATGTCTGAAAAATTTTAAGACTGACTTACTGTGTGTAACAGTTATCTATGACCTCATTATTCTTTGAGTTTCCTATTCCTAAAAAAGATGGCAGTACAAATTCCCCCTTGTCTCTTTCTCAATCTCTTCAAATTTAACAACAGTTTCTTCAGAATTACTCTATACTCTTGAGATAGAAGTTTGTACACATATCATCTCAGAAAATGCTATGATTGATGCCCAAGGTCTGGTTGTTAATGGCCAATTGAAGTTGTCATCTTTCATTGCAAGAACAATAGCAAAGACAATTCAATGAAATAAGACAATATGGTCTTTTTTATTGGGGAATAGTTTTCCATTTTAGGTATCTCCTCCCAAAAGCTATATATAAATGTGCGACTTTAATCAATGAATTATTTGAAATTCTTACCAGGTGCTCAATTATATTAGAAAAATTGCTGATTGGTAACCACCAAGACCCAAATCCTTTCCTAATCTGGTGGTTCTATTTAAAATTACAAGATTCTTGAGCATGTTTTGGAAACTGTACATATCTTAAGTTAGACAATCATTTTATTTGATATGTTTCAATGATAATTTCAGATTAATTCATCAGATCAGAGGCTAATCCAGTTCTTCCTTTTTATTTTATTATTTTAAGATATGAAGTAAATTAATCATGAAATGATTGGGCACATTCAATTAATTTTAATGGCCTGTTAATCTTTACATTATTGAATCAGAGACTGATATTTCCAGTTCAGAAGACATCAAATTAAGAAATTTTAAAAACTCTTGAGAATATTACACAGGATTTATTTGATCTAGGTTAAAGATGCTCTTACTATATATTTTTGTCCTGACAGCATATGGCTGAAATGCTTAAGTTGCTTTATAAAGTCATATTTGAGACAATACTGTGGCATCCAGAATTGGACTTCATAACTATAATAGAAGGAAAAGAATAGTTTTAAAAATCATTAAGGGTAAAATAAACACTGACTGGGCAAATAGTTTGGGGAACTTAAAAAAATATTAAAAGTGTTTTGTTGGGACAGGACCATGTTCAATAACTTTCATAATATTATCTCTTACCATGATATCAAGGTATGGTTTGTGGGAAAGTATAATGTGGGAAAGTAGTAACATTAGCCTCAAAATATTTGCTTTGTGTCCCCAAATATTTCTAGACTACCTTAATTACCAATTATATATCTATCCAGGAACTTCTATAGATACTTCTTGAATTATTTGTGTTTTTAATCCACTCAGCTTCTTGGAATATATTACATTAGTCATCTGAGATCATAGGATCATCCATTTAGAGATGGAAGAGATCATAGAATCATAAGGTCTTAGAGCTAGGGTTGAAGGGAACCTTGGAGACTATCAAGTTCAACTCCTTCATTTTGCAATTGGATAAATTAAGGTATAGACACAGAATGTAAAATGTAGAACCTTTCTCTAACTCCTAATGAAACCTTCTTTCTATCTTGTACTATGATGTTTCCCTTGAGTCACACCTCCTTGAATAGAGATTTAATTTGTCATTTTTTTTGCATCAAACTTAAAAGATGCTTCTTAGTTCTAAGTATCTTAAAAATAGTAAAATAATTTAATGAGCTATTTTTTTCTGTATTGCTCTGCCTCCTTACTATCCTTTGACAAAGATCTACTCATATATACTCATCTGTATGCCATCATTCAGTGCTAATTACATTCACGCTTAAGCTCAGGATCCGTTGGCTTCTCTTTCTCTGACCATTTAGCAACTATGGGGGCTCAGAATCATGCAATTTAGATATACAGATCTTTTAAGAGTGTTGCTACCACAGGTTTCTAATTATAGAGATTATTATGTAGGGATCAGTATTAGGAACTAGAAATACAGACCATGACCAGCACAGGAAAGGAAAATAAGTTTTCCTTTATCTTGGTGAGTCCTTAAGAAATGAATTCTGTACATGTGCATCAAACTATTGTTCACTAATTTGGAATGTAGGATGGGTCCTGAATGTCAGCACTCATACATATTTCTTGACTCACACTTATATCTTCATATTTTGTATCTATTCTGTATGTATCCAGCAGCTGATCTGCATTTACTTCTCTCTTTTGTACATCTTTTTTACTTCTTTTATTCAATAGTGGCTCTTCCCTTTCTCATAACCCCAGTCAGGAATCAGATCCTATACTACTGTGCCAACAATCCTGCTTCTGTCCTTAGCATCAAGACAGCATCTTGACACTCCTTCATAGCTATAGAGATAATTAACAATTGTAGAGTGGTGTACAAACTGCATCTTCAGGATTTGTCTGCCTTCCTAAGGTTTTATAAGATTAACAGCCTGACAAGTGTTAGTACAGCTTCTGCTTAAACATTGCCAGTGCCAGGAAATTCACTACTATGCAAGGCATCCTATTCCATTTCATTCTATCCTCAGATGTAATTTATTTAACAACATTTTATTAACAGTATTCATTTTTTATGTCACAATTATATAGAAATGAATACTTCTTCCAGTACATCATAGCTTCTAGCAAAGAAAAAGTTAAAAAAAACTTGACAAAATGCATCTGAAAGCATAAGCAACATTCATCACCAACAGTCTCCCACCTCTATCAAGAAGAGGGAAATGCATTTTATTATCTGTTCTTTGGGATCAAAATTAGTCACTACAGTTAATTTGAGTTTAGCTACATTATTAGCTTTTAAAAGTTTACCTTAATGTACTCATTGAGTAGATTATTTTAACTGTTTTCTTGGTTCTTCATGCATTTAAGAGTTTTTCCACGTATCCCTGAATTTCTGATATTTGTTGTTTATTGTGTTATAATATTATTTTGTCACATTCATGTATCACAATACACTCAGTAACTTGCTAGTTGATGAAGACTTGTTTAATTTTTGGTATTTAATTTTTTTTGCAGCTATACAGAGGAGTTTTATGAAAATTTTGTTACATATGATAATAGCTATCACTGATAAAGTAGTTTTCAGGTACCAGATGCTGTGCTAAGTACTTTACAAATATCTCATTTGATCCTCACAACAATTCTGTGAGACAGATGCTATTATTATCTCCTTTTTACAATTAAGGTAACTGGCAAACAGAGGTAAGTGACTTGCCCAAGAATACGTAGTGTCTTGAGTACAGATTTGAACTAAAATATTCTTGATTCTAGGCCCATGCTCTGTCCATTGTACTACCTAGCTGGCCCTAGTGTAAACAACATTCTTTCTATAATTGACCTCCTTGGGAATATATGTCCGGTAGCAGATAAAAAGGTGTGGATAATTTAATTATTTATTGCACAATTCTAAGCAGAATTCTAGAACAAATAAGTCAATTCACAGCTCTAACAACAGTGTATTGGCTTGTCTGTTATTCCATAATCCCTTCAACCTTGACTGTGTCAGTATTTTTTATCATCATTGCCAATTTGGTGGTGGGAAGTGAGACATGTGGGTAATTTTAACTGAAATTTCTTTTATTATTAGGAGTTTAGAGCTTTTTTTTGGTTAACAGTAAGGTTGTGGATAGCAGAAGATAGAGGAAATGGGAAAGGAAACCTTGACTAGGGAGGTAGAATATATAGGAAACATGGGAAATCAGGACAATATGGTTAAGAATGGGTTAGATCCCAAATTCAAAGGACAGATTCAACAGGAGGTCCCAAATGAATGCACATAGACAGCAACTAATAGCTATTTTGGAATTGAAAGAACTTCATATAGAAGATAATCAAAGGACCAGGCAAACAAAAGTCCACAGAATCATAAATTTAGAGTTAGATAGAACTCTAGAGTTAGATAGAGAGTCCAACTCTCTAATTTTAGAGATGTGGAAATTGAGGCAAAGAGATTAAATGACTTATCCAGATTCAAGCAGATAGTAAATATTAGAGGTAGCGTTTTAATTTAGCTCTTTGTGACTATAGGTCTATTCACCCTATCAATCCATTAGGCTTTAAGCTGTTTGAGAGCAGGGACTATCTTTGACTTTTCTTTGTATCCACAGTGCTTAGTATAGTGCCTGGCTGACTGCTTGAATGTTATATACTCTCTTAAAATATAATAATATGTAATCTATATCTATGTAAACACATACATGCACATACACACACTGATATATATATATATGTATGTTACATACATACAAATATATATATCATCATAGCAACAAAAGTGATATTTATTTGGCACTTTCCATAGATTTTCAAATTTAATACTCACAAAAGTATTAAATAAACTCACGTGAGGTTCTCCTCAAGAGGAGGTGCTATTATAATGTCCACTTTACAGATGTTGAAACTAAGTTTCTGAGAGCTTAATTAATTTGCTAATAGTTTGAGGAAAAATTTGAATGCCCATCCACCTCAATGCCCACATAATTCAGTTGCCTTCAAAGTCTGGAGTAAAGTATGCAGTCTTGTACTATGGGCAAAAGACTTCTCCTGGCTTTGGGATTGAGGGAGGGGGTTGCTCTCATCCCTGTTTTTACATAGAAAAATAAGGCTACAATACCCTGCATGGTATGGCCTAGTTCTCTGGGAAGCTTTGCTTTATTTTTTGTAATGACAAAACCAAATAAAGGTGTCAGGGTGGGAGGGTACCAGGACTGGGGATACCCCCATCTCCCCTTAAATCCCCACTTTCAGCTTCCCTTTACTCCAGTCCATTCCTGTAATACTCTCTCTTCCTACCTCCCTTTGTCCATCTCTCCTGCTGAACTCGGGTTTGATTTGGCTCATGGGAAGATAACATTCTGTGTACAATTGTCCTCAGGGGGTGAAGTATTCATTTCACAATCCTGTCACAGAAGGAGAGAATTTAGAAAATTCCCAGGCTGAAGAGTAAATGGTTGGGAATCTTTTCTCTCTCTTTTTTTGGCTGCTCTTTTTTTTTTTTCCTCCCTCTAGATTGATTAACCACTCCATCTATCTATTGAAAAGAGTTGGATGATTTAACTGGAAGGGGATTCTAAGAGGAACATCCCTCTTTCTCCAGCCCTTAATATACTCAGTACAGTCTCTACTCTCCTGTACCTTAGCTATCCTGGAATAGGAAGGGAAGCAGGGAAAAAGGCTTTCTGCAATCTATGTATGGGTTGATTTTATAAGAAGATTAATATTAGGGATAATTAAATGAGACCATACCTTAGCAAAAAAAAGAGAGAAAAGGGATTAAGGTTTTTCCTGATTTCAAGTCCAGGACTCAATCCACTGTGTCTTTGTTGGCACAGAGAAGAGGAAAGGAACAACATTGCACAGCTATAAGAAAGGCTTATATGGAGCAGTTTAGGGTTTTAGTCTCATCTGCCTTAATCTCCTTCTCACTATCGGATTGGGTAGTTAGTAGAAAACAAGATTTGGAGAAAACGGCATTCCTTGCTAAAGGATGCAGGCTAATTAGTTTGACCTTACCTGTTAGAAGATCTGAGAGGTATTATAGCTATTGTGTTTTTATATAAATGTAATCTGGTTTCAGTTCCATTCCTCTCTTCAAAGGGTTCATTATCCAAGACTGACAGTGGCAAAAAGACTACAATAATGATGTTATTGATCATTAACAACAATAATAAATACATGAAGTGACCTTTATTTCTTTTGTTTCCTTTATAGCAGCAATAATAGATAGTGTAAAAATATGATTTCTATTTTTATTTATTACATTAATGAAGAAGTGAAAACACGCTGGCAAAGTGGTCTGACTATTATGCATCTAGTATGTATGAAGTTCAGGATTTAAAGTTTAGTCTTTTGAGTGTAGGTGTTGCACTATTTTAAATGATGAGCATTTTAAAGTGGAAGGAACTATAGATATTTACTTCGACCTTTCATGTTATACATGAGAAAAATGAAGGCTGAGAGAAATCATATAATTTACATAAGCTAACACAAATAGTAAAAAATAGAGTTGAGATTTGAATTCAGGTCATCTGGCTTCAAATCTGGCAGATGCCTCAACATTCAACATAAGTTTTTTAGGAATCTCATATGTGTAATGCACTAAAAAGGTGCTAGAGGGGAAATAAATATAAACTGAGTTTCTAAAGAAACACTCTGGGTCTGGGATTGTGTTAGGATCCACGTTGCTTAGCAACTTTTGGTAATATCATTATTATGAACAATAAGCTATTGTCCAGCTTTTTAGAATGTTAAGATAGAGCAACTTGTCCTCACCCCCTTGTCTCCAATTAGAATAAAAGGTCTCAGAAACATAAGTCATACTTCTGGCTTGAAGATCATAGAACTAGGGTTAGAAGGGACCTTAAAAGTCAGCCAGTTCAGTCTCCCTCATTTCACAGAAGAAACTGAGACTGAGAAGGTTAGTTACTTGTCTAGAATCAGTCATAGACAATCTGGAAGTCTGTGAAGCAAGATTTGAATTCAATTATTCCTGTCTTTTTTTCCCTGTTGCTTTGGTTTTTCTTTTCTTTCTTTCTTTTATTAAAGCTTTTTATTTTTCAAAATATATGCATGGACAATTCTTTAACATTAGTCCTTGCAAAACCTTGTGTTCCAATTTTCCCTACCTTCCCCCATACCCTCCCTTAGATAGCAAGTAGTCCAATATATATTAAACATGGCAGAAATATATGTTAAATCCAATATATGCATACATATTTAATTATTTCTGTCTTTAAGCCCAGTGTTCTATCTATTGCATCATCTATTAGGCTACCTATGTTAAGACACCAATTCTTCATTCAAAAATGACACTTGTGGAAGATGGGAACATCTATGGCCTTCAAATTGGCATAGAACTTAGAATGCAAAAGGTATGATGTTGCCACAAAACCTTACAGGGTATTCTTCAGCTAGTTCTAGCAAAGGGGAAAATAATTGGATGATTTGGTTAGAATGGAAGTATCTTGCATCTCAGCCAACACAGATGAGCTGAACTTTTTTCCATTTCTCTTTTTTCACGCACTCTTACCATTCCATCTCAATTTATATTTGGCTAATTCATTCATTAAGCATTTATTAGGCATCACATTCTAGGCATTGACTCCACAAGGACAATCTGCACACAATCGGTTAACACATTATTTGACTGGGGTGAAGATGGTAAATACAGAAGATGTATACAAAAAAGTCATACAAATATGTTCAAAATAATAAAATAAATCAAAATGGAAGAAAGTGGAGGCAGTGACTAAAAAACCTGGGATCAAGCCATTTTTTTTGATAAACATTGGGTGGATGAACATTAGATTTTACGTTAATACCTTGAGGTCAGGGACTAGGCTTTGCTTCTTTTGGTATCCCCAGCATGTAGCACAATGCCTGGCATGTAGTACATGCCTAAAACATGTTTATTGATTGATCATGATCAAGTTAATTTCTGGGTGACCTGGATTAAGGCTATATACATTGAAGAAGAGCTGCTGATGTGCTTAGGAGAACTTTCCATACCAGAAGCTTAGGTAGGAAAAAAAATACAGATTTGAACAAAATAAGCAAAATAATTTCAAGGTTGGGAATAGTATTAGAAACTCAGGGTCAGGATATACATTAGCTAGAAGTTGATACTTTAGCCTTAAAGAAAGCCAGGAATTTTAAAAGATATAGTTTGGACCTGGGAAGCCTTCACAGTTTAGTGGCAAAGTGGGCCCCTATGAATCTAGGTAAGCTTGCCCAACTTTATCCCATTTCCAGGAACTCTTGTGTGTCATGAGTAAGGAAGAGAACAAATATTTGATAAATACCTATTTTATGCCAAGCATTGTACATAGTGTTTAAAATATTATTTTAATTGATCTTTAATATTTACCTGTCATTTTGATGAATTAATATATTTGAACTAAGTTAAAGGTAGATTTGTATATTTGTATCGGGCTGGAAATGTCCCAATTAATTCTCGTGACATATTGTTCTCCCTCTCCTTTGGAGGATATTATTATTTTTATTCAGCATATGTTAGCCTACCAAATGTCTTATTTTCTATTGCTTTAAAAGATCTTGAGGCATCTTGGGTCATCACCATTCATCTTGATCTTTCTCTTAGCATTGGAATGTGATGGCTGGAAGAGAAAGTAAGACTGATGACTTTGCACTGTTTTACCTTAATACAATTCAGACATAAGTCAAGACATCACTCTCATAATGTCATTGGTCTTCTTTGAAAATGAAGGATGAATAGTGATAACAATCACAACAGCAGCAGCTCTTGAGTTAATGAGAACACTGATTTTGGGAAAAAATGCAAGTAGTTCTAGTAAAAGTATTGCATTAACATTGGTGAGAAATACAGAAGAAGTAATCTTGTTCCTGAACTGAAGCTACTTATTGTTTAGTAGGGACAACAACACATCAACTTATAAAACAATTCACCATGTAGAATATAAAATGATCATAGGAGACTGCAGGAAGGAGAAGAAATCAAGGAATAGTTCTTTTATGCAGTGATATATTGTATAATAAGTATTGTACCCTGCTATCTGAAAAGCTAAACTTCATTTTCAGTTTGTCCATTCCCCTCCTTCTCAAGTCCCTGGTTTCAAGATAGACCCAAAGTCAAATAGTTCCTTATATTTTTTCAACCATCTTTTTCTCTTATTACAGATTCTGTACAATTTCTTTTTTCTTTTTTTTAATGTGTTTATGTCGATACCTTTTGTTTTTACTTCATATTCATTTGCAAATGTATCTTTTCTCTGCCCCACTCCTATTTGAATGCTAATATATCTTTCTCCTTTATTATCAGAGGTGAAGAATTATCACATCTGAAATTTAATTATGAAGTCCCTTGATATACACAATACATATTGCATTTATTTTTATGTCTTTTCAAATTGATATCTTTCATTTTTATATTATCTTGATTTTTCAATATCCCTCTACTACCCAATCCATTCCTTGTACAAAGAATAAGAAGAGAAAGAAGAAAAATAAAAAAATATATATCAACTGATGGATAATTATTTATTATTCCACCTTAAAAGTCCCTCAACTTAGCAGAGAAGGAAAGGAGGTAAATATTCTCAACTCTTTCCCAAGATCAAGTTTGGTCTTATAACAATATAATATTCATTTTATTTTTTTCTTTTCATTTACATTACTTGTCATTGTAAAACTAGTAGTAGTAATAGTAGAATTAGTAGCAGCAGCAGCAACAGCAATAGTAGTAATAGTAGTAATTTCTAGTTCTATTTACTTCATTTTGGACCAACTAATCTGAACGTTCCCTTTCTTCTCTAAATTATTCGTATTCTTATAGTACAGTGGGGCAACAAAGTGGTACAATGGATAGAATGCCAGGTCCAGAGGGAGGAAGACTCCCTTTCCTAAATTCAAATCTGGTTTCATACACTTAATATCTGTGTGATACTGGGCAAGTCACTTAACCCTGTTTATATCAATTTCCTCAACTGTAAAATGAATGAGCTGAAGAAAGAAATAGAAAAAAGCCCCACAAAGGTCACAAAGAGTCAGACATGACTGAAAAAATGACTAAACAGCAAATAGTGAGGTAATATTTAATCTCTTCCCATAGAGTGAAAAGATGACAAGATCTCTCTTAGATGTGAGAAAATGTGTGTTCCTTCCAGCTAATCACTGAGTTGGAGCCCTAATTAATTTATGATATTTGCAGGTTAATTTTCCATATTGGAAGAATAAAGCAGGAAAAAGATGATGAAATATTTTGAAACAAGAAAAACAGACTTGTCAGGGTTCTCCTAATATACAAGTTCTTTGATCCTTTTTAAATCCTATTTCTTTTAAGCAGTTAATGAATTTAACTATAATTCCCTACTGCAGGTGAGAGGATTTCCCTTAAACCTAGGAAAACAGCATACAATATATTAGCTGTCTGCAATAGTTTTCGTGAGATTGATGTTAAGCTTAGTCTACATATGGCTTTGAATCAAATATTTTTGAGATTGAAATATCTTGAAAAAATCTAACATCTTTATCCCATAAATATTGCTTGTTTGCTCTCTGTTTACAACTTTTGCCCAGATCCCTGGGGTAGCATGGTGCATTGTAGAGGACTCTGGGTCTTGGTATCAGAATATCCAGATTTGACTCTCATCTCCAATACTTATTAAATAGCTTCTTATTTATATGCATCTATTGTCTCCCCAACACAAAATCCTCTCTTTGGCATTTAAAGCCATTTACAAAGACATTTACAACCTGGCACCAACATACTGTTCCAATCTATTATTCCCCTTTACAAACTCTGCTAAATAGGCCTTTTCATTTTTCCCGACACATGGTTCTTCTTCTTTCATTTTGGTTTGAGCTATGCACTGCCCTTAGAACATACTCCTTCCTTATCCTTGGCTTGAGCATTTATTTATTTCCTTCAAAGGTCAGATCATCTTTTAATCATCTTTTCTAATTCCCCTAACTGCTGGTATTATTTCTTTCCCTCTCTATTAACTTGTGTTCTCTTGTATCTATATCTATCTATCTGTCTACATCTATGCATTTATATATCTATATCTGTATGCATTTTCCCTTCTCATTGAATGTTAGCTCTATGACATAAAGGGCTTTTTCATTTTTGTCTTTATGTCTTCAAAATTACACACTGTACTTGGATAATAGGTATTTAATAGATACTCATTTATTGAATAATTACTTGTGTCCCTTTGGGTGCTTTCTTACTCTAACACTCAGTTTCCTCACCTGTAAAATAGGGTGATGTTTCTTGCAGAGAGGCATTTTGCAAACTTGAAAGCATTATAGAAATTTCAGCTGCTTTATTATTCAATTTCATTTTCCCCAACAATGTATATATACATATTTATATGTGTGCATATATATAAACAAATATATGAATATATATGTGTATATGTCTATGCACACAACTGTATTTGTATGTATATATATATGTGTGTGTATGTATGTATAAATATGCCCCCCAGGAAAGGGAGGTACCTCAATGATGTTTTAGTCCAAATCCCTCATTTTCCAAAGGAGGAAAGTCAGGCTTCCAGAAGTTAAGTCAGTTGGCCAAGATTATGCAGATAGTGGGTGGCAAAGCCAGGTTTGTTGACTCGATATTCAGTGCTTTCTCCATGGCATCAGCCTGGCAATGAAGCAAGTAACCCCATCTGATCAAAGATGAACAAAGTTCCAGGACAAGTTCTCATAGATTGACAGAAAAGAAGAATTCTTTAACTCATCAGGATGTCCAGAAGTTGGACTGTATTTCTGAATAGCGATTCTGAATACCAGAATGATGATCAGAAAAGCATCCAGAGATTTACTAGTTTAACATGCATGGCTTTCCCTTGCCTGAATTCACTGAAATGAAAGAGTACCAAAGGGAGGGAACGAAAGAGTGGAAAGAAAGAAAATGCATGAAATTGACTGGCAGAAGGCTACAGGTTTATCAACTGTTTCAGAAGCTAGCCTCTATCACCTCGGCTTTGCCTCTAGTCCTTGGAATTATTTTTAGCTGCAGGTTGGCTAAATTCTTTTTTCCTTCTTTCTACATCAAATGACTGTGTTGGAAAGCTATCAAGCATGTGTCCAAGGCACAAAATCACAGCCAGCAATGCTTAAAAAAAGACCAGGATCCAAACACAGACTCATCTGCGCTATCTTGCTTTAAGTCAATCCAAGGACCCCTCAGTGGCTAGGATAATGAGAAAAAGAAGCCAAAGCTGTTCAATACTATTAAAAAGCAATGACATGAGCAAGAAAATCCTGACTGAATATTCTCCGAGGGCATGAGAGAGAAAGAGGGGGGAGAGAGAAAAGGGAGGGAAGGGAAAGAGAGACACACACACAGAGACAGAGACAGAGGCAGAGAGAGAGACAGAGAAACAGACAGGAAGACAGACACACAGAAAGACAGAAAGGCTGAGAGAGACAAAGAGACAGAGGCAGAATCAGAGATAGAAAGACAGAGAGACAAAGACACAGAGAGGCAGAGAGAGACACACAGAGACACAGAAAGAAACAGACATACAGAGAAAGACATACAAAGAAAAACAGAGAGATGGAGAGAGACAGAGAGACAGAAACAGAGACAGAGACAGAGGCAGAATCAGGGAGACAGAAAGACAGAGTCAGACAAAGACACAGAGAGGCAGAGAAGCACACAGACAGACAGACAGAGCAAGACACAGAAAGACAGACACAGACATACAGAGAAAGACAAACACAGAGAAAAAGAGAGGGGGGAGGGAGAGAGGGAGAGAGAAACAGAGATAGAGACATAGAGAGATAGAGACACAGAGACACAGAGAAACAGACATACAGAGAAAGAGAGAGAGACACACAGACACACAGACACACAGAGAGATAGAGAGAGGCTGAGAGAGACAAAGAGACAGAATGAGAAACTAAGAGAGAGACAGAGACAGAGGCAGAATCAGAGACAGAAAGACAGACAGATAAAGACACAGAAAAGCAGAAAGAGAGACACACACAGAGACACACAGAGACACAGAGATATAGAGAAAGACAAACAAATACACACACACACACAGAAAGAGAGAGAGAGAGAGAGAGAGAGAGAGAGAGAGAGAGAGAGAGAGAGA
>JAJPUD010000868.1:462980-518656 GCA_023553655.1 Myrmecobius fasciatus
AGAGAGAGAGAGAGAGAGAGAGAGAGAGAGAGAGAGAGAGAGAGAGAATAGGGTGGAGGAGGAGGAGAAGAGGAAGAAGTGAGTGGATATTTCCTCCAGGTAAGAATTATCAGGCTCATAGCATAGATGGAAATGGAAATGATTAGTTTGCCACTTTTATTATGTTTTACCTTTAAATTAGAGCATGGTTCTAGTTGATGCAAGGAAACCAAATGCTATCCTTGCCCCAAAGAAACACTAATGTAAATTTTTCTGTTATGAAAGTTGACATATATAACGTTGGTAACTTGCTTAGAGATATAATGAGGGATTGATAAATGCACAGAGTGCCACTGATACTACTCCCCATGTGAAAGAATCTGGGTGGGAGGTAGGGGCTGGCTTCTAAAAGAGTTGTGTAATGGAAGAGACAAAAACAAAACAAAACAAAAAAAAAAACTTTGGAGTATCAGGAAATATTTTGGAGCTGGTTCACTTCACCTGATCATATGGATGGCAGCTGGCTGCAGCTGCAATCTTGCTATTAGACATTATGCTGAAAAAAACTTTAGTTGTCACTAAACACCAAATATTTATCAAGGGTCTGATATGTATCAGACAGTATCTTAAATACTAGAGATAGAAAAGGCAAAAAAAAAAAAAAAGTCTCCACTCTTGAGCTCAGCTTAATGGAAGAGAGAAAACATGAAGTCAACTTTTATACAAACAGGATACATGAAAGACAAATTGGAGATAATTAGCAGAGAAGGCACTAACATTAAGGGGGAGGTTTCCTTATAGAAGATGGGATTTTACTTGGGACTTGAAGGTAAGTGGGAGAGATATTATGAGGGCAGAAACAATAAAATTTGTCAACAGATTATATATGGGGAATGAGATAGAGAGTGGAGTTGAGGATAATACCTAATTTGTGAGCCAGGGTGACAGGGATGATATACAATAATAGGAACATTAGAAATAAGAGAAAGAATGGTGGGAAAGATTCCAACATGTTGAGTTTAAGATGAATTTGAGACAGCCAGTTTGGGACACCCACTAGACATACTCCAATCCCTTAAATTATCCCTAGAACTCTGATAGGGGAAACTTAATAGACTAATTCTGGGATAGTTAGCTACAGCATATTTATTATAGATATCTAGGTGCTTTGTTATATAATCAAAATGGGAATTCCCTACCTTTGTACACTTCATTCCTGCCCACAATAGGATTCTTGTCTATATTTTTTCTTCTTCCGTGTTATCTTCTCTAATTAGAATGTAAGCACCTTGAGGGTAGGAATCATCTTGCTTCCTTTTATTTGTATCCCTGCTGCTTAGCACATTGCCTTGTAAATATTAAGTATTTAGTAAATTCTCTCTCTTTCTATGTCTCTTTTTTCTTTCTATATCTTTCTCTGTCTCAATCCATTGTTCCAACCAATACATTCAGGGAGTCCTTCCTCTGTATCTAACAGTTAAAGTTTGTAGCTAGTCTAACAATTACATAGTTCTTATTACCAGCTATCACTTTTCCCATCACTCTGCTCCTATAACTGAAAAAGTAGAAGGAAGCTTCACAGGATTGAAGGCTATTTTGTATTTTTATCTTTCTTGAGGCATCATGTCCCAGCAAATTTATCATCTGGGGTCAACTTTCTCAACATGAGCATCTCCGCACTTAGGTTTTTTGATGACAGATAATCCATGTTCGTGATGAAAACTAACAGCTTTTCCAGCTTGGCAGAATCAAACAGAGTTTGTGAAAAAAACTGACATATCCATTTTAGAACCCTGGGTCACCTGTTCATCTTTGTGAGAGATTGAATACGGGGTTTTACTCAGAATACAGGACTAGAATACAGAATCTCATAGATGGAAGAGATTGTAGATACAATCTGGTCCAACTTGTGTTTGAACAAGAATCCCTCTATGGCATCCCCAATATGTGGTCATCCAGGCTTCTCTTGAAGTCATTGAGTAATGAAGACTGCACTGCTTTTTAAGGCAACCAATGCTCCTTTAAACATTTTTAATTTAGGATTTCTTTCTCCTTACATTAGTCATGTCTATCTCTCTGCAAATTACACACATTTCATTTGGTTCTGCCCTTTAGGTCCAAGCAGAACAATGACTGTCCTTCAAATACTTGAAAACAGCTTCTTCCATTAGGTTTTTCCTTTTCTACAGTTGTTCCAATCAATGCTTACATTTAAAGACAGTGTTAGTCAGGAAGATCTAGGTTAAAACCCAACTTCAGATAATGACCAGCTGGGCACCAGGGCAAGTCACCTAATTCTTTTTTTCCTTAGTTTTTTTTTTTTTTTGACTGTAACATGGGGATTATAACACCATCCATCACTCAGGAATATTGTGGTTATCAAAAGATAATATTCTTTTCTGGGTGGCAACCTATTCTGCTTTTGGATAACTTTAATGATTAGGAAGATTTTCTTTATATCAAGCCTGATTCTCCCTCTTGATTACTCATTGTTTTTGTGGAGGCAATTGGGGTTAAGTGACTTGTCCAAGGTCACGCAGGCCCTGTTAAGTGTCTCAGACCAGATTTGAACTCAGGTCTTCCTGACTTCAGGGCTGGTGCTCTATCCACTGTGCTACCTAGCTGCCCCTTACTCATTGTTTTTGAAATGAAATGAAGTCAGACATTGTATTTTTCTGGACTGTTTTGTTCACTAGGTTTGTGGAAGAACATGTTCACACTTTAACAAAATGATGGTAAAACTTTTTAATATCTACAGAAGTATATTCCTATTGTTAGTCATACTTTTGAACTAGAATGATTAAATGAATAAATGGCCTGTCCGATGGCATATTTTTAGTCTATTACCTTGCCTCTTGCACCACATTTCCTCAAAATGTCCCACTTTAAGAATGTCCCAATAATCATATTAAAACAATGATGTATTATTCTTATATAAAGAAAATGGGATGACGTCTTCTATAGAATGTGGCCTATGAGTTGTTTTTTAATTAACATAAATTGAATAATTTACAATCATTTTCAAGATGCCATTGGGATCAAGTGCATGGAGATTGATTATGATTAGTTTACTTGGATAGAATGAATCTTGGTTTTATCTTAATCCCTCTCTAGGCTCTTCCATTTCTGACACTATGGACTTTCTCCATCATTTTTCTTCACCACTTTCTCATACTCTTTCACCATGTCTTCACCCTAGATGTTCACTCCACTCCTATCTTTCTCATAGCAAAAATACTCTTTGCTGCTGTAGTTCCTTTTTCAGATTGGCTGGCTTCTCCTACAATGTCCATTATAAGGAAAATACCTAAGCAAGCCATGTCTTCATTCCTCTCCAGGCTCCACTCCTGACATTCTAGATTTCATTTATAATGCCTCTGCCTGAAAAGCAGCATTTACCTTCTCCTCTCTGATTTTCTGATTTTTAGCTCCCTTTTATGTGGTATCATTTCCCATTTGAACATAAACTCCTTTTTTTGTGTGTGTATCTTAGAATGCTGTATAAATGATTTATTATTTTGAATTTAATCAACTCAGGTCTTTTGACTTATCATTCAATGTTTTTTTTTTCTTCCACTTCACCACAGTCTTTCATTAGGGTAAGGAACTTTTTAGATTTCACAGTGATCCACTCTGATATCATGGGACAGTCTTCAACCTTTGCTGGAGCCTCGGTTTCCTATATTCTGATTGTGGTTAACATCCCTCATCCTGCTTACTGGTAGAAATTGACTCTTACTATTGTTTATAGTGTAAGCTTCAAAACTTTACTAAAATGATTATTTCAACCTTTTTTCCCTCTCACTTTTCACTCTGTTATTACTGTTTACCTGTTTCTTTCAGGTGTGCAGAGAAAATGGAGGAACCACTGAAGATTTCAACAGAAACCTGGTGGGAGGTTTTAAAGAAGGCTCTTCCAGCAGAATTTGATCGTCATAATGAAAAAGATTGCATATAATTATTGAAATATATGACATATATAATGTTATATACATATGTATAATGTTAGCATTTATATATTCCTTTAATGTTTGCAAGGCCTTGTAAACATATAGTTTTGATTTATCCTCAGATAACAGACAGACACACAATTTATTGTCAGTACTTTCCTTGAAGCATTTCCAGCTTGGTATCACCAGTCAGTGCTTGCATTCTGTTAATATTACCTCCAAGACCATGTTACAGTTGCAAGAAATTGAATTTAGCATCAAAGGACCTGAATTCAAATCCTGCTTCTGGCATTTACTATTTTTGTCAAGTCAGTTTATCTCGCTGGGTCTCAGTTTCCTCATTTATAATATGAGGAGTTGAATTAGATTAGCATCTTCTAGTTTAGATCCCTGGCCTATGAACCCAGGGTTATCACAATACAATAAGGCATAAGGATTGGAAATGAATAGATAGCCAGACCAGACCCTTAAACCCAGCTGAGTTTGATGGGCAACTACACAGTTAGTTTTCATGCTTCTCTATATCTCAGTTTTCCAGTCTACCAATGTGGAATTTATGGTGTCTAACCCTTTTCTCCTTCACTAGGAAGCACAGAGAATTAATCATAGAATCAGTTAAGTGCTTTGCACTTTGGGGAGATGGGGTTTCTGTAAATATAAGCCAGTACAGAAGAGTCATAAAATGTACTTGTTAAAGGAAAGCCAGGAATCAATCCAGCTCCATATTCCAAATACAACATTTTATTGGAGGTTGGTGGGAAAAAAAATAACCATATCATTTAGGATTAATTTACAGACCATCTACTTATGCCTGAGGGACAATATGAGGTAACTGGAGCTTATCATAAAGAAAAGTGACTGAAAATCAATCAGTTTAGATAGCTGTAAACAGGTCACTGGGGAAATGCAGCTGGGCAACTCCAACTTGGACTATTTAGTGTGACAACAGTGACCTATATTCCACTAATTCAGATGTCTCTGAGGGATTCAAAGTAAGAAAGACCATAAAGTCAATATCCTGGTGGAATCATCCTTAAGAAAGGCATGAGGCAGATCCATTCACAGTATGCTTCCACCTCCATTCCATCCATTACTTATTTGAGTTAGAGCATTTTTATAAATTAAAAAAAATCACAAAAGGTGATAATCACAAAAGGTATTTGTGGACTGCACACACACACATATAATACACATACACACGTGTGTGTGTGTGTGTGTGTGTGTGTGTGTGTGTGTGTGTGTGGTGTATTTTGGTAGTAGAACATTCATCCGATGTCTCATGATTTCTTCCTCATTCCAAGGTGGCAGTTGTGGGGTTTAAAGCAATAATCTAGATTCACCATCCATTAGGTCTGGCTTTGTGTTTCATCAACCATTCAATAGATTGTGCTTTGAAAACAAGATCTGGACAACTATTTAGACATTTTCATTGAAAGTTGAAGGTAGGAAATTAATCTTATTTTATCCCATTTTATTCATTTAATTATTGTCTGCATCATGATGTTTTTGTAGGAATTTCCCAATGTATCAATTTCCTTTACCAAAGTACATGAATAACTTTAAAAAAAATTGTATTTTTAATTTATGGAATAAAACAAGCATTTATATAATAGTACATTAAAAATAGATAATTGTACATTAAAATTAAAATCTATTGAAGTACAATATCCTATTTTTTTATATAAAACAAAATTATCATGTAAATTCCTTTTTTTCCCTCTCCCCTAGTCTAGAGACGGCTACCAACACAAATAGGTATACACACGCATGTGTTTGTGTATGCACATATGTATACACACACACATATATATATGTGTGTGTGTGTGTATATATATATATATATATATATATATATATATATATATAGTATGTGTGTATATACAAAATTATCCTATACATGCTTCTATTTATCAGTTCTTTCTCTGGATGCAGATAGCATCTTTCTTCATATGTCCCTTACAATTAATTTGAGAATTTACAATAATCAAAATAAGTTATTTGCTCAAAGTTGTATTGTTCTTTTGGTTCTGCTCATTTCACTCTTTATTATTTCATTCAATTCTATGTTTTTCTAAACTCACTGAGCTCATCTTATAGCACAGTGATATTCCTTCACAACTGTAAAGTACAACTTGTTCAGCCATTCCCCACTGGGGAATTGATGGGCATCCCTATAATTTCCAGTTCTTTGTCACCATAAAGAGAGCTGCTATAAACATTTTAGAACATATAGGTTGTGATTTCCAGTTTTAGGGAGTTGCCTGAAGGCACTAAAAGATCTAGCTTTTTTTTTTTTTGACATTTTTATCAATAGTTACTGAACTAATGCATCAGGTTGAGCCATCCACAATGCTACAGCCTCTATACAATAAGCTACATATTACATAAACAATTTGTGATTGTGGGCACATTTTCCCCCTTTCCAATCATTGGCAAATTAAAATATTAATTAGTATCAAGTAAGCTAATATTTATTTTCATTTTTTGATATAATTTTAAACATTGTGGTAGATAGATGGAGTGAGAGATGGATGTATAGATAGATAAATAGATAAAACATTTATTATACTTTTATTATATGGCAGACATTATTATAAAATCTGGAGGCACAAAAATAAATACTCAAGTTAGACCTTATTTTTAAGCATTCCAATAGAGAAGAAAACTGAAAAGGAGAGAGAGTAGGAGTAAAGACATGGTTTTTGCATGATAAGGTGAGAGTTTACTTCTCAAACCTGGGAGACCTTGATGTTGAGTTTAAAGTTCTGGTAGGGGGGAGAGAAGATAGATTTCCTGAGAGGAGGCAGCATGATGAAAAAATGGTCAAGAAGTAACTATACTGTTGTTAGCCACTGGATTGCTAGAGAATACTAAATGGTTCTCCTTCCATGTTTTCTTGATTGGGCACATAATCCAAGAATGAAATCCTGGGTAGAAGTGTGAAATGGCAGTATGGCAATTACAAATACCACTGGCTTTTCAACTATTATTTAGAATCTATCTTGACAGAGAAAAGCAATTCCAGGTGAGACCTGGTTGATAGAAGGGGAAGAAATACCCTCAAATGTACAGTATGCTATAACTCTAGTTTGATGCAGTAGTTTACTATTTCTTTCATTTCTACTTCCCTTTGAGAGGTAGAATTTTGTTGTAGAAAGAGTTCTGGATGTGGAATCAGAAGATCTGAATTAAAATCTTGGTTCTCTTGCTTAATATCTATATGACTTTAATCAAGTCACTTTATATATCTTAGCTTCAGTTTTCTTATCAATAAAATGAGGTATAAATATATATATATATATGTATATATATATGCACACACACATATATATTTCTCAATCAGAGGTATGCTAGTAAATGTTTAACAACCAAGTCTCTGGAAAAAAATTAAACTTTTATGTTTACTTTGAATTAATAAAATATTTTTATATCATATTCTTAAGTCTAGAAAATTAAAAAAAAGCGATCAGACTTTGATCTGTAAAGTTTGTCAATTTCTGATGTATAATTGCTCATATTGAAAATTTAACAACCATCTTATGATTTGGTAGGGGCTGGCACTAACATACTCTTGCCTATGACCTAACCCTTTTCATATTTGGGCATAGAAAAAAATACAATTTTGCTTAGAAGAGTTCTGAGCAAAGCCAGTGCTTTGAGCAGTCTGTTCTTTCTAAAGGATAATAGCTTTTTTCTCTTTTTCAAATAATTATCATTTGCTTTCTGAGTTTAGACAGGACAGAGGTGGAGGTTAGATGACAGGGAGCTTGCTTGTTACACTTAAAATGCATAAATTGAGTAGAAGAAATAAATGGATCTGCCATGGCTAGGTGGGTTCATTTAATTGAGCCCCAAATCTTTTCATGTCAGGTAGACTATGAGACAGTGGGGCCAGAAGGGCTTTCAGCTTTCCTTGTGCATGATTAGGCCAAATTCTTTTGAATGGTTATAGATTTAATTTAGGAGGCTCTGTAATAATCATGGACTTTTGTTTTCAAAAATCCTTCCTTCTGAAATATAGATCAAAGATTCCTTCAATAGATATAAAAATTATTCTCACAAATTTTTTTTTTTGTGGGTCAAGTAGTCAGACAGATTAATTGTTAGTTATTGGTATCACCCAAAACTCTAGGACCACAAGGTATACTTGTTGTCCTCTTCCCTCATTGTTGCTGTTTTGTGATGTGATACTGCCCATAATCCTCTAAACTCCATAAAATTTTATGAATGAATTTTTATGACAAACTACTGTTTAACATATAAATTATGGTTGCTATATTTTTCTACTTGGCTAAAAGCTTGACTCTTTATGAACTGAGGTGACTTCTAGATTCTGCTGATCCTTTCCATAGAGACATAAAGGCAAAAATGAAATCATTTAAATAAATAAATAGAATACAAGGTAATTTGAGGAGAAAGAATATATTAGCACCTGGAAAGATCAAGAAAAAGATTCATGAAAGAAATGCTCACTGGGCTGAGATTTTAAGGAAGAATAAGATTCTGAGAAATAGAGATGAGAAAATGTTTTTTTTTTTTTTAGGAATAAGGAATTGCTTTCATTGATAAATGGAGGTAGAAGAAGTGAGCATCATACAACTCATAGTTAAGAGGTTCTGGAGAAGTTTAGGGGAAATTATCCATCAGGACGACATAGGTCCCCAATTTTTTCATTCCTTTGCTAAATCTTCCTTCAATGTAGATTATGACCCATCATTTCTGATCATCCTATATTATTCTCAATCATGTATTTCCATAAATTCTGCATTAGTTTCAACCCAATAGGCTAGGGATTTCCCTCCAAACCTCTTGACATTGAGTGGGTGAGAGGAGAACATGTTCTTAGGTTATCTCTTAATCTGACTGGCCCATTTCCTTTTGTGGGCACATCACATACTTATGATATACATGCATTAAGATATTCATGATATATCCAGAGTAATCATAGAATATAGAGGAGGAAATCAGGGAAATTGAGATGAGAAGCAGTAGCCCTGATTGTTCTCCAAACCATATAATTCTTAACCCTTAAAATCAATTTGCCTTTCAACTAGATGGCATAAAATCTTAGTGACATATTTGGCTTCCTAATTAAACTTAATTGAGGTTATTATTCAAATTGTTTCAACTGTCTCTGAATAACTTCTGAGTGATAGAATAGGAAGGAATTTCAAATGGCTACTAAAGGGCAGGATAGACAGAGGGATTAGCAATAGATAATCTATGTCCTGAATCACAGAGCTATCTAAAATACATTGGTGACATGAAGGAATTAACATCTTTTCCATAAAGAGAGATCCTCAGGCTCCAAAATGATTTTATTTATATTATGGTGCAGCAGAAAAAAGGAAGGAAGGAGACAAACAATTATTAAATATCCACTATTTGTTAGGCCCTGTCCAAAGCACTTTTACAATTACCTAATTTGATTTTCATATGTACCCTGAGAGGTTAGTTGTTATTATAACCATCATTTTACAGATGGAGAAACTGAGACTGACAGAGCTTAAGTGTCTTAGAGGTAAGTAGAATTTGAAGGCAGATTTGAATTCGGATCTTCCTGATTACAGGCCTAGGGCTCTATCCACTACACTACTTAGCCTCCAAGGGACTAGAAAAAGACGGAGTCAGGAGTTCTGTGATTCAGTCCTGGATCTGTCACATGTTTTGTGTAACCTTAGGAAAGCCATTGAGCCTGTGTGGGACTTAATTTCTTTATCTGTAGAATGATGACATTAGACTGCGTGACCTGTAACAGATTTTTCTAATGATCTCTGTCAAGAGGTGTCATAGCTTAGAAATCAAGAATTACTGTCAGTAGTATTCAAATATCTTATTTCCTCATCTGTAAAAGAGAGAAGAGAAAATGAGCTGATCACCAAGGTACTTTCCAACTTGAATATTTTAGAATTTTATTGGGAAGCTGTCAGCGAAAGAGCATCTGTTTTGTTTCAAAGCATCTGAATTGATTATACATGGACACACAATCAGAGAATGACCTCATGCCCAGGGTGATTTGGGAAAACTTTCTGGAGGCAAATGAATGCCCTGGAAGCTTAATTTCCAGGCAATGATGATCCTACCGAGTTCTCTAACATCAGGACACTTTTGATATATGCCCAGCTGCTTTGGTGTTCCTTCCAGATGTGTGCTGTATCATTCAGCTAGAGACTCCCAATATTTCTTTCCATTAATGACAAAGTCTACACATGCAAATAAAATCTAGAATGTTTCAGCCATCTGTCATGCTGATAGCTCTCGGTGTTCCTACCTGGGAAAGGATTAAATGTGGTCTAACCCTTCTTCTTCTTCAGGCATCTAGGTCAATGACTACTAGCAATTTCAGTCTCCCTGGAGACTGCCTGCTAATCAGATGGCTCTGCTCACCTGGAACCCAGAAAAACCCTAATATCTATGGGCTGTTGCTCACAAAACACTTGCCTGACAATCCTCTGGTGATTGTATTCACAATAGCATCTATTTTCGTGCAGGATTGTTTAGACAAAAGAAGCACTAAAAGCCTCCTTTCCAAATATACTGCTCAGTTTATCAGAGCATCAGAAAAACCCACCATGGGAAGCAGTGATCCGATGAGCCTGTCTTTCCAGTACATAATTGCCCCCAGTAACAAATTTTTCATTTGGTTTCATCTTGTTTGAAATAACTAGGACACTGAAGCTTTTGTGATTTCACCAGGTAGACTTTTTTTTATCTTAAACAAACCAGACTTCCCTTTGAGAGTTGGGGAATTTCCATGATCTTCCTCTCAGAACTTTCACTTCTTTCTGTCCAGTTGTTTGTTCTTTTATTTTCTAAATGTTCTTTGTTTTATGCTTTGTTATTCCAATCATCACTGATAATAGAGACTGTTATTTTTCTTTAATATATTTTCTGAAGTCTGATACAACGACAAATAGGTAACTGCTCTACCAAAACCAAAACCAAAACCAACCTTACATATATGTGTATTTCTTTATATTTTTCTTAAAATGAAATAGGAAGATCTGGGCCACCTAAGTGATTCTTCCTTGATACAGTGTTCAGAATAGATCTTGCTCATCTTCAAGAAGTAATACAGACTGTCCCAAAATGTTTTAAAAATATATATGCTGTCTTGCTTTGTAATCGAAATCTTTCTAACATATAAAACAAAGTCAAATTTCTTGCCTTTAGTTTGGACTTTTGCTTCCTTTGGGAAGCGCAGTTGAGAAACCAAGCATCACAGGAATGCAGATTATAGTTTTAAAACACGTGCCCTATGTGCCCCTTTCACTCAAAATAGTAGTACTTGTATTGGCAAAAAACTAGAAAAGGCAAATTACAATATTTGCAATTTCTCTGCTTCTATTTCATTTCATTCTATTTAATCAATATTTATTAAAATTACTCAGTTGAATTGAATATGTATTTATTCTGCACAATTCCTCATAAATCAACTAATCAGCTTTTCTTGCGAAGGTTCTCACTTTGCCTATATCTTTTCTTCTATTTTTCTCATTTCTTAGGAGCAGTGTGGTTCACTAAAGAGTGTTGGGTTTGGGATCGGCATCTGGGCTTGAATCCTGGTTGTTACTTCCCACCTGTATGACTGAGTAATCCATTAAAGCAATTTGTTGCTCATTTTCCTTATCTATAAAAAGAAAAAGTCTAGTTAATTTCGAAGATCCCTTCTAAGTCTAAAATTATGATTTTCTGTCTTTCTCAGTGAATATCAGTTCACTGGGCCAATTTGGTCTGGGACTACAGAATATAGTACCTAGTTCATTCACTAAATTTTATTAATGTTCTGTGTGTTCAATGAATGAAAATACAAAAACAAAAATGAGACTATTCTCAGGGAGCTCATGTCCTAATTCAGGAACCAAATATGTACAGAAAAGTAGATTGCAGTTGCAGTTTGAATGGCAAGGTCCAAGGTACATTGTCAGGTTGAATGTTGATGTCCAGTTTCAGTAGGGCAAATGATTAAGGCCTGGTAGTATCTTATCAGTATCATAGTATTATATATGGTGACTTATCAGAGTTATAGATGGTGACCAGCCATGAATATAGCTATAAAGTCTATAAGGGCCTGGATCACAAATGTCCGGAAGAGGAAGTAGACTTGAAGATTGGAGTAGAGTGGGAGCCTCTAAATTCTCTCTCAGGAAATTATAATAGGGAGATGATCAATGTCCAGTCAAAGAGGGAAGGGGACACTGGGAAAAAGCCATTGTGTCTGGCACATGGTGGGGTTTGGAGTGGATCTGAACCAATAGAGAAGAAGAATATATGGCTCTTTATATCATTCTCTTTTGCTGGACTCTCCTTTCTGATCATTGCTGTTGTTTGTCCTTTGTTCTTGAAGACGACCATGATATCAGGGAGGGATGACATTGACTGCAAGTGAATTGGATGTAAGTGAAAGAGAGCTGTGCAAGGTCACTGGCCTCACAGTCCCCTCCAGAGCCATTTGGGACCAGTGGCCAGATACAGATCAGGAGGACTGGAGATGGCCCCGGATATAGCGGGAGCCCTTAGCTTTTGTAAGCTAAGGTCTAGTCTCAGTTTGACTGAGGTCATACCCATTCAGTGATTAAAGCTAGGTAGCAATTAAGGCAAAGAATCTCCTCTTTCACCTAATCCATCAAGGACCATGGAAGGTCATCAAGGATCATGACACATGGTACAAGGTAAGGGAAATAAAAAAGGCAAATGACATTTTTCCAGACCTCATAGAATTTATAGTTTATTAAAAGTACAGCTTAGAAGACATAGAACAATACTGATTAAATGTTCATTACATTGATTTGAAGCCTGATAGGAACAGGGCAAGGGCTTCAATTTCCAAATACACTAGCCTAATATTACTCTTTTTCAGAGTTATAGGTTTCTCACGTGCCTATTCTTTCAAATGTAGGAGAAGTAATGATTTAACACAAACCATTTCCATGACTAGAAAGACATTTCAGAAAGCATATTTTAATGATTATGGATCAGTGCATGTGCTTTATAATATGAGTATGACATAGTAGAAAACATTAGATTGGTAATTATGAGATTGAGATTTTTCGGGAGTCACATTAACTAGCTGTTTGGCTTTTGGCAGTCACTTCTCTGAGACCTATTTCCTCATTGGTTAAATGGAGGTACTAGATCTCTAGAACCTTTTCTAGACTTAATCTTTTATTCTTTATTTTTTTTTTCAGAAGAGCTAGTATATTTATATTTGAAGAAATCTTGATTGAATTCTATTCCATTTAACATGCCTTTCACTTGATAGGCTTTATGCTAGGGGATGAAGATGTAGAGATAGAAAAATGAATCAAAACTCATCTTTCTAGTTTACATTGTAATCTGGGGTTGAGTGGTGAGGCAGGAATCTCATGTACATAAATAATAAATACAAAATAAAAGAGTACATCCTTTTTTTTTTGAGGGGTTGGGATGAGGATGACATAAACAATTGGAAAAGTGAGAATAGGTTTTTTTTGTAGAAGAAGGTGCTTGAAATGAGTTTTGAAGAAAGCCAGGGATTCTGTGAGACAGACAAGAGGAGGGAATATGTTCCAGTTATGGAAGACAATCAGCTTATGTAAAGATAGGGATAAGAGGGCTGGAGATGAAATGTCTTGTAAATAAAACAGTGAGCCAAACAGTTTGGTTGAAAGATAGTATGTGTGAGAGGAAGCCAAGGGAAATCTATCTGGAAAGAGAGACTATAGCCAGATGAGAATGGATTTTAAATACTGGATAGAGAAATCTGTATTTTGTCCTAGAAGCAAAAGGAATACACAAAATCTTCATGAACAATGGAATGACATTTACACTAATGTATGTGAATATCAATTTGATATCTGGGTAAGGAATAGATTGGAGTGAGGAAAAACTATTCAGGAAGATCATGTTGGAAGTGATTACAATAGACCAAGTCAAGGATTATTTAACCATAAACTAGGGTGGGGGAAGTGTGAATAGAAGGAGAATGTATGGGAGATCTATTGTGGGGATTGAATAGATATTGTGGCAACTGGTTGGGTATAAGGTGTGAGAGAAAGGAAAAGGCTAGAATGTCTCCTAGGTTGTGGTTGGATGACTGGAAGGATGTCATCATCCTGAGGAATTTTCTGCCTGTACAAGTCACAATGGAACCTATGCCTTAGTAGATAAGTATTAGGGAATTGCCTGAGGCATATAGAATTTGCCTGGATTTGAATGCAAATCTTCCTTACTTTAAGTGAAGATCTCAATTCTCTGTGACAAGACTGCCTCAACAATAAGCATTAATTTTTATTTTCCAAGAAAATACCTTTTTGGGGGTAATTCTCTTTGTCCCAACTACCTGTTTAAAGCATTTACCTATTTGTGGTAAATTTTTGTCTTAGGGCATCAATGCATCAGAGTTTTAATATCCACATCATATAATTAAACTTCTAATTTGCTAATAAACATTCTAATAAGCAAAACCAAAGGTACATACTCTCAAAGCTAATTCTAGAGCTGGAAGGGACCTTGAAGGTCATCCAAGACAATATACTTATTCCACCAATGGTGAAAATGAGTGTCAGAGAGGTTAAGGATCCTGCCCAAAATCATTTAAGTAATATCAGTGGGAACTCTATGGAATACTACAGATTTAACTCTTTTTTTCTTGCTTATCTCTTATCTGTTTCATTAAGTTATAAATAAACATTTATCCTTCCACTCTGAACTAATTAGAAAATTTATGCTGACACTACAGTTAAAGTTGAAATTGTTTATATCCCAGACCATTCATGTGGTTGCAACCATGAAATTAATTACATGCCATGGAGGCAGCTAGATGGCACAATGGATGGACAATGGATAGAGCCTGAAGTCCAGAAAACCTGAATTCAAATTTATCCTCAGACACTTTCTAGCTGTGAGACATTGGTCGAGTCATTTAACCTCTGTTTGAGTATACCTACCTCTTGAGATTGTTGTGAGGATCATATGAGATTATATCTGCAAAGTATTTACACAATGCCTGGAGCATAATAGGCGCTATATAAATGCTAACTGTATTATTATTCTTGTCATCTACATGAGCTAGTCTTTTTTTAAAAAAAATAAAGAAGTGCTTGCAAAATGATTCATTTATCCCACTGTGCACACATTTTCTTCACTAATCAGCTGATTCCTCATAGGTCATAATCTAAAAAGGGGAGTGTTATTTAAAAAGCAAAATCAGGAAAGATACATTTGTTTTCACCTGATTTTCTAATGCTTTCTTTCATGTAGTTTTTCCACTTTTTCCAATGCTTATAGATGAATATGATCCCTATTCATTGATTAATATTATTGCATGTTACATATCAATCCTTCAATTTTGTTCTTTCCCATAGAAATCATTTTTTTTTTTTTGCAAGGTCTGGCTTATAGTCAGGAGAACTTGAAGAGAAATCAAAGAAATATAAGACAGTGTTTTCTGAAATGAGCAGGTGGTTCTCCTGTATAGAGGTGTGTGTGTGTGTGTAAGTGCGTGCATGTGAATGTATGCATATTTGTATGGGTGTGTTTGTATGCTGTCATATACTTTTAGGTAGGAAGGAAAAGATGACCAGCTGTATTTTGAATGAACCAATCTTCAAAAATTCAAAATTTGGGAAGAGTACAAATGTGGAATTAAAAAAATCAAAATGAATGAAATTTTGGTTATAAATGCTCCACCCCTCCCCACCTCTACCCTGGATAACTGCTGACTTTCCAACCCAGCAGATGGGGTTTTGTTTAAACTCATACATACACACAAAAAGAAATATTCTATTTCTTTTTTGCTTGGTTATTTAATGAGGATAGTTTTCCCTTCACAACATTTCTAAGTAAAATTAGAAGAAAAATGGTCCAAAAGAAAAGCATCCATGGGAGTTAAGAAAGCATGGGGATAAACAGTTTGAAAATTAAAATAAATCTCTCAGGTATAAAATCATATCTAGTTTGTGTAAAATCTGATCATTGGGTAGCAAGCTTTGGATATAATTGAAACATTAAGAATTATCTGAAGAAATTGTCATTAAATAGATGTGGGATACACATATATAATATGTACATGTTCATTCATATGCATATTTATACACATACAAATATATTTTATGGTTGTATTTTTCATATGGAAAGCTAGCTATAAACTGGATCTAAAAAACAATTTTGAAGGCAAAATGGATTAATTAATCTCACTCCTCCCTAGCCATTTTGTATATTCCCAGCTAGTTGCCAAGTAACATGGTGATTATTAGGCATTATTATGGAGTATTGATATGGAAGATAGTCAGTTTACTTTTAGTGTAAAACTAAAACTAAAACTGTCTCTCTTTGGCCTCCCACGATGATCTCTACCTAAAAAACTCATAACTTTCTGTAAGATTGAGTAACTATTCCCTTTCTGGCCCTCAAATACAGTAAAAAGGGACACATCTATGAATATGAGTAATGAGAGCTCAAGGATTTTTACTCTAAGTGGTACTGTGTGATGATAATCATTTGCCATGAATAAATATAAATGTCTTACAGAGGTAATAAATGTTTATTGAATTCTGAATATTTTGGGGATTTGTAGGTTCTGGCTTTCCCAGGGTTTACAATCTATATGAGGAGATTGCACTAATTAAGATATAGCAGTAATACAATAAACATATTGGAGATAAACATATGAATACATTGGTATATTGGTCACATATGATATATAAATCACATATTTATGCTATTGCCAAAGATTAAATGCCATATTAAGCCAATGGTAAATGACTTAATCAATTTTCTATTTGCTTCTTCAAATATTGAATGTTAACAATTTGGTCATTTATGCAAGATCTAATCATATCTTAATTAACCATTTTCTCTACTTCAATTGGTTTGTGATATCAAAGCAAGAGCTGGCTCCTTTCGACAAAATAGATTGCAATCAAGTTATCCATGTCTTTATCTCTCTTTAAGAATCTCATTCATGTTCTTTAAATCATACATAGAGTATCTGTCCAGTGGGCTTAAAAACTTCCTTCAAGTCATTAAACATTTTATGAACACCAATTGTTCCTTATATACACAATTATGCCTTAACACAAAATTCTATTATACAAATTAGACTTTATATAAAGAATTATGAAAGAAATCTTTATTTAAAAAAACAGCTGTGTGGATTTTACAGTACTATTCTCTCTGTCTTTCTTGGTCTGAATCTCTTTCTGTGTCTCTGTCTGTCTCTCTTTGTCTCTGTCAATGTGTCTCTGTGTCGTTGTCTGTGTGTGTGTCTCTCTCTCCCTCCTATTTCTCTTTGGCCTCCCACCATGGCTCCTACCCAAAAAATTTTCTATAACCTTCCAAAAACCCCTTCCAAACAATGCTCAAAGAGATATCAAACTCTGCATATCCTTTGATCCAACAGTGTCTCTACTGGATCTGTACCCTAGAGAGATCATAAAAAAAGGGAAAAGACCCAAATGTACAAAAATGTTTGTGGCAGCCCTTTTTGCAGTGGCTAGAAACTGGAAACTGAATGGATGGCCCTCAACTGGAGAATGGCTGAATAAATTATGGTATAGGAATGTTATGAAATATTATTGTTCTGTAAGAAATGACCAGCAGGATGATTTCAGAGAGGCCTGGAGAGACTTGCATGAACTGATGCTGAGTGAAACGAGCAGAACCAGGAGAACATTGTACATGGCAACAACAAGACTATGCTATGATCAACTGTGATGGATGTGACTCTTTTCAACAATGAGTTGATTCAGGTCAGTTCCAATGGACTTGTGATGGAACCATCTGCATCCAGAGAGAGGACTGTGGGGATTGAGTGTGGATCACAACATGGTATTTTCATTTTTGTTATTGTTGTTTTCTTGTTTTTTTTTTCTTTTTTTTTTCATTTTGATCTGATTTCTCTTGTGCAGCGTGATAGTTGTGGAAATATGTTTAGAAGAATTGCACATGTTTAACCTATATTGGATTCCTTGTTGTCTAGGGGAGGGAGTAAGGGAAAAGGAAGGAGAAAGATTTGAAAGAAATCTGAAACACAATGTGTTTTGCAAGGGTGAATGTTGAAAATGGTCTTTCCATGTACTTTGAAAAATAAAAAGTTATTATAACAAAAACCCTCCCAGTAAAAGACTGGAAGTAGAAGGACAAGCAGAGAGACTGCCACTGCTGCCGTATGTGGGTTTGACTTGAGAAATTCAGCACTCAAAGAGATCTTTGCGTGGATTCCAGTTGCCCATAGATCCACACTGCTTCCCCTGCCCCATGTCTGCCTTCTTTCTGTCTGTGTCTGGTCCCCATAAGCTTGCCCAGTGGATTTTTCCAATCCTTTTACTCATGTGGCTGGCCTGGGCCCCTTAGTGTTTCTCTTCTTTCTCTCTCTTCTCTCTTCTGGGCCCTTTTGAGTCCTTGAACCATGTGCCAGCTGGGCAGGGGTAGGCTCCCTTCCTTCCCTCTCCCCTCCTCATATCTTTAGAGAAATTTCCATTAAATTGTTTTATGCAAAGGTCCGAAAAACTGTCTACTTGTAAAGTAAGAACTATATATTTGACTCTTGCTAAATGACTGACCCATCTCCTTTTCTAATCATGTTTCTTGATTTATACATTTAATGCCATTGCTTGTATACAAATACACTGTTGGCTATATGCTTCAACTTGTTGCATTTTACACTCTACCTTCCCAACATCTCTCCCATAGAGTACCTACCTTTCATTAATACAGGTGCCACCCTAGTAAAGACTCTCATCAACATTCTCCTGGACTAGTATAATAGTCTTCTAAATGGTCACTTTGCTTCAAGCTGGTCCCTAGTCCAACCCAGTTAATCATTTTTTTCTTAAAGTACAGGTCCAACCTTACCATCTTTTAGTAAACAAGCTCCTGTGATTCCCAATTTTTTTCAGGATCAAACAGAAAGAAATTATGGTTTTTAAAGTCTTTCACAATTTGACTCCTTATCTTTTCAGTCTTTTTACATTGATTTTCCTCCTATGTAATAAGTAAATTCATTGTGTTGGTCTAAGGTTAGCTAGGTGGATAGAGCACTGGCCTTGGAACCAGGAAGACTTATTATTCTAAGTTCAAATCTGGCTTCAGACACTTATCAGCTCCCTTGCAGCCATTTCATATTTCCTCTCCTACTACAAGTCTTGAAGTCAGTTACCTGGCAATTAACAGGCATTATAATAAAATATTGACATGGGAGACACAGTCTGATTTACTTCTAATGCATAGCTTGCCATAAGACTGAGTAACTATTCCCTTTCTGGCTCTCAAATCTAGCAGGATCTATTATATATCAATATAGCATAAACTTTCTCTCTCTCTCTCTCTCTCTCTCTCTCTCTTTCTCTCTCTCTCTCACTCTGTGTGTGTGTGTGTGTCTTTTTCTGTATATCTGTGTTTAAACACAAAGGAAAGATATTAAAAAGTTGAATTTTCAAGTTAAAAAGCAATTTGGGATTATAAAAAGTGCTACATAATTTCTTACAGGTAGGGTATCTGCTTTCTTCCTCCTTTTCAAGGTAGTATATGTCCCAGATAGATGTACTGATAGACTCTACGAATACTGTTGAGTATTAATGAGTGATTAATGAGTGATGTTGATACTTGATTTCAATGGGCTCATATATGTCTTCCTCTGATGTCTATTACTTACATAATTTTATACAGATAGGCATTTATCTTCCCCAGACCATAGTATCCTCATTTCTAAAATGAAGAAGTTGGACTATAGGGCCTATAAGATTCCCTCCAGCTCAAAATTTAGAATTCTTGACTGGAAAATATACATTTTTAGTTTTTTTTTTCTGGTTAGATTGTTCTTTCAATTTCTTTTGAGTTGTCATAGATTTTATTAAAGCAGATTAATGCAATTACTACAATTATCTTGTGCATATGGAAGTTTAGTTTGGAGAACCTCACTATCTATTAGAAATATTTCTTTTATTTGGGCTCTGTATCTAAAATTCTTCATGAAAAAGGTAAAATCCTTTTAATGAGAATATATTTCTTGTTTTGAACTTAACTTGCTATCTATAATCAGAAGATTACTGAACTAAAATTGTTTCTTTGGTTTAGAACCTTGCATGTACTTACATGTCCTCCCATATGAATGGAAAACATCTAGTAGAAGGAGAGTCTATATTTTTTTCGGTGCAGCCAAAAGTAGAATCTTGAATCCTTTACAGTTTTTAGTCCATTGTGTGACTGGGAAATTTTGTCACTATAATACTCTGGGCCAGTAGATAATATGGCATGCAAGAGGAAAATAATAGAGTAAAAAGAATGCTGAACCTGGCATCAGGAGATCTAGGCTAGCATTTTACTAGTGTGATTTTGACAGTCTCAATAATTTTCCTTATCTATAATGGGGTACCTTGCAAAATAGTGTGAAGATCAAATGAAATGGAATAATCTACTGTTTTTAAATCTCAAAGTACTATGTAAATATAAAAGTGATGTTAATACATGAATGTGATGAAAAATGTTTAACAGCCAGTTCTCCAAAACCACACTGCACATTTTTAAGTTTAATTTTCATTATTAAGATTTTTTTCCTGAGGCAATTGGGGTTGTGACTTGTCCAGAGTCACACACTTAGAAAGTGTTAAGTGTCTGAGGTCACATTTGAACTCAGGTCCTCCTGACCTCAGGGCTAGTGCTCTATCCACTGTATCACCTAGCTGCTCTTTCTATTATTTTCTTAAGTCTAGACAACCAGCAACAATAACAACAAAAAGTCCTGACTTGTATCATTTATCAATTTCTCAGACATAAATGCTTGTACTAAAAATTAAACAATCAGTCTGAGAGCTGGATTCAGCTAGACTGGACATTGCTAGATTGACTACACTCCTTTGGTTATTAATACCTTTTGATTAATACTCAGAATTTTTTAAACAGCGCTAATAAACATCTTTGAATTGTTTGGAACAATTGTGACTGAACTTTTCATCTAAAATAAACTCCTTCAAAGGTGACTCTATACATGGACATCACCAGATGGTCAATACTGAAATCAGAAAGATTATATACTCTGCAGCCAAAAATGGAGAAACTATATAGAGTCAGTTAAAATGAGATCTGGAACTGACTGTGGCTCAGATCACAAATTTCTTATTACAAAATACAGATACAAGTTGAAGAAAGTAGGGAAAATCACTAGGCTGTATAAGTATGACAAATAACATTCCACATGAATATGGAGTAGAAGTGATGAATAGATTTAAGGGTTTAGATCTGACAGAGTATCTAAAGAGTTATGGACAGAGGTCTGCAAAATCATTCAGAAGGCAGCAACAAAACCTTTTCCAAAGAAAAGAAGGAGCAAGAAAGTAAAATGACTACCTGATAAGAATCTACAAATAGTAGGGGAAAAAAGGAAGCAAAAAGTAAAGAAGAAAGGAAAAGATATGGCCATTTAAATAAAGAATTTCATAGAACATCAAGGAAAGAGAAGAAGGCTCTTAAATGAATGATGCAAAGAAATAGAAGAGAAAAATAGAATGGTAAAGAAAGATCTCTTCAACAAAATTAGAAATATCAAGGAAATATTTCATGCAAAAATGGGCATGATAAAAGAAAAATTGATAGGGACTTGGCAGAAATAGAAGAGATTAAGAAAGGATCCCAAGAATATAAAAAAGAATTACATAAGAAACATATTAAAATCAATGATAACCATGATGGTATGGTTATTGATCTAGAGCCAGACATCCTGGAGAATGAAGTCAAGTGGGCCTTAGGAAGCCAATATTCACTGGATTTGCAAGGGAATTAAAAAAAAATCACCTCTGCTTCCCTGATTGCACTAAACCTTTTGACTGTGTGGATTACAACAAAATGTGTCAAGTTTTCAAAGAGATAGGAGTATTTGATCATCTTACTTATTTCTGAGAAATGTATATATATGTACTAATAAGCAACAGTTAAAGCTAAACATGATTGGTTTAAGATTGGAAAATAAGTATGAGAAGGCTGTGGGATTGTTACCTTTTTTATTTAACTTATATGCAGAATACATCAAGCTAAATGCCAGCCTGGATGAATCAAAAGGTGAAATAAAGATTATCAGAAGAAATAACAACAATATTAGATATACAGATGATACCATTCTAATAGCAGAAAATGAAGAATTAAGAAGCCTCTTGATGAGGGTGAAATAAGAGAGTGTAAAAGCTGAATTAACATCATAAAAATGAAAATCTTGGAAATTGCAAATAGAGGGAGAAGAAATGGAAGTACTGCACACAGTGATTGTAGCCCTGAAATGAAATGACACTTGCTCCTTAGAAGGAAAGCTATGGCAAATCTGGATGGCATATTAAAAAGCAGAGACATCATTTTGGCTACAGAGTTCCTTATAGTCAAAGATATAATTTTTCCAGTAACAGTGTATGATTGTGAGAATTGGATTATAAGGAAAGCTAAACATTGAAGAATTGATGCTTTTCAATTGTAGTGCCAGAGAAGACTTTTGAGAGTTCCTTGGACGGCAAGGATGTCAAATCAGTCAATACTTAAGGAAATGAGTTCAGACCATTTATTAGAAGGTCAAATACTGAAGCTGATGAAAGGACAAGACTCATTATAAAAGACCCTGATGTTGGGAAAGATTACAGGAAAAAGGAGAAAGGGGGAAGCAGAGGATGAAACAGATAGTATGAAAAAAGGAGCTTAGACAGATTTTGGGAGATAGTAGAGGATAGAAGGGCCAGTACACTATAGTCCACAAGCTCACAGAGTCAGACGAACCTGAAAGACTAAACAATAATGACTACAATGTCAAGTCAAAAAAGAGAGAAACAACTTTAATTTAGGGGCCACTATATTCCCTCCTTTGCTTAAAATGAGCTACTTATTATAGTAAAGTGTTATCCATATACCATCTATCATAACCTGTTTATAGATTATTAACATCTCTTCATGTTTTCAAATATATTTGATTGTTAGAAATTGTTCCATTAGAGAGATACTTGTGTAGCGTTCACCCATTCAAAGTATGTTTAAATTTTTTCTCCACCTTTAAGTATATATATGCCTTGACAACATTACACCAAAATTTGTAGATTTATTTTTATAACCAGATGAAAATGGAAGCTTTCTAAAAGCACAGAATCACAAAATTTAAAAGTTCAAAAGGTTATTTTAGCAGCTTTCTTGTTCAATTTATATTTCCCAAGATAGCAACTCTAATTGTTAGAAATTTTCCTTTGAGATAAACCTTATATTTGCCTTTTTAAAAGTCAAATTCCATCCATTGCTACTATTTCTGTTCCTCTTGATTAAATAATTCAAATCTATTCCCTCTTTTACATGACAGATTATTCAAATACTTGAAGATGGCTATCATGTCCTCCTGAGGTTTTTCCAGCTAAAGACACTAAATGTACTTTCAACTAATCATTATAAGGAATGGACTCAAGGTCTCTTACCATCTTGATTGCTCTGCTTTGGATGTTCTCCAGGATATCAATGTCCATTTTGGATAATGTTGCCTTGAATTAAGTTCAGTGGTCTAGAAGTGATCAGAAGAGGGCAGAGTACACTGGAATCATTTATGCCTGGAACTTGGAATAACTCCATTATAGATTTTTCTCTTTATCCCTATGATCTATGAGGAGTTTTTTTTTTTTCGGGGCTGGGGTTGGCACATCACAGTATTGACAACATATCATATTGTGTTTGTAGTTCCCTAACACCATTTTGAGTATAAAAACTGTCATCTTACCATGTCTTTTCTATGTTTTTTTCCCCTAGATATAAGACAGTTTGAATCCTTGTATAAGGTATTTGTTCCTAAAATTCATCTTATTAGGCTCAGCCTAATTTTCTAGCCTGTCAAGATATTTTGGCATCTCTACACTGCCATCCAGTGTGTTAGCTTTCCCTCTCAGTTTAGTGTCATATGTAAATTTTATGAGCATGCTCTCTAAATCATTGATAAAAGTGTCAAACAGCACAAGAACAAGAATAAATGCCCGGGGCACTTCTCTGGAGACCTCCTGCCAAACTGACATTGAACTTGAACTATTAACAACTGATCTGAGACCAGTCATTCAACAGTTTCTAAATCCATGTAATTGTATTATCATTTAACCCACTTCTTTTCATCTTCTTCCCAAGAATAATGTGATATACTTTAGTGCTTTGCTAAAGTACCATTACATCCTGATTCTCTTCTTTCTCCTAATATAACTAGCCCTAATGCCCCCCTTTTTTGCCTTTAGTTTTTCTTACCAGTTTCAACTCATTTTAGACTTTAGTTCTTCATACATAATTTTCATACAATCATGTCATGCTTTTATTTTCATGTACTTGCTGTACTTTGAAACTGCTCTTGCTTCCATATTCTTGACATTAAAAAAATCTAAATTGACTTGAAGTATGAGAATATCATCATGAAAACATATATATTATAATCAGAGGCTATTCAGTCATGGTGTCTTTGGATCTTATTATAATATTTGATAATTTTGTTCAGTAGACTGCAACAAATCAGTTGATCAGGTTTCATCTTTCATATTTTTTTCATAGTTAACTTTTCAATTAGGATCATACCCATTGCTGGAATATGAGAAATTCCATTAGAGTTAGTAGATGATGAGATATAGAAATACTAGATTATGCACAATTTGTGCTTTATTTGTTGGAATGCTGACCTGAAATTTTTGAGTCTTTTTCAACTCTTTAAGATTTAATAGTCACTTGCAAAACTTTAATAATGTAGCATCTGTGGCTTCCCTTAACATGTGGACCTCCATGTTCAAGGTATTCTTTGAATTAGGATACATTTAAAATCATACTTTATGATCCACAAAAGTGAGAATATTTTTTTTCAGACAACCAGAAGGCATATTAATTTGAAATAAAAGACATTTACTCAAATAGCAAAGCAAAGAAAAATGATGGTTCATCCTGTGCCCATGGAGGACATTCTCCCATAAGTAATAATGCTAACATTAATGGGAAAGAGCAAAAACAGAGAACACGTGTGATTAGAGGATACACATAGAGTACTTGTGTAGGGAGCACACAAGGCTAGGAAACATTCATAAAAGAATCCATGTGACTAGTATATACACATATAAAACATAACAAAAAGACAAATGCCAATAGGGAAAATATATAGCCAGGGTGACTCACAACTATAACTCTACAGGTAAAAACTGGTATTTTGTTGGGTTGCTCTTTAGTGGATATTCCATCTAAGCCCTTTTCTCTGTTTCATGGCATCTCTTTTGGGTATTGTACATCATCTAGTCTTTATTGGATAACCTTGCTGATCTTATAGTCACTACAATACTTTTTGATATTTGCTGCTTTCCTGTGCATGCAGAACAATAGAAATCTGTTCTCTGATGAAGATTGATAATTTTTAGAATATAACTAAAGAAGTCATCACATCTATCTAAGAAACAAACAAAATCCACGAGTAACCTCAAATTAAGATTAAACATTTTTTTGGATTATCTTTATCTTCTGATAATTTGAGATAAATCCTAGTCAACCTACCTGATTTGTAATTAAAATCCTTATAATTCCCATTAAATTTATAAAGACTCTGTGCTCATAAAATTTATTTTTGTGAAGTCTCTAGTTTCTGTCTTCTCTGTCCCTCATGCTATTAATGCTATCTGGAGGCTGGGGAACTGAGACTCATTTCCCTCCAAAAAGAGATTTTTTAATTGCCATGCAATTGACTAGGACAAAATGTCCTATATATTTTCTTTTATTATACATATCTCCTAGTAATATAGCTTCTGACATTTGAAGTAATATTTTGCTTATGGCAAAAGCTCAGTTTTTTCTACAAAGGTAAATTCAGTTAAGAATAGCTAGCTTTAAATGGCCAGATCTAATGGCTTATTCTCAGTCCTCATTCTTCTTGATCTCCCTACAATGTCCGACACTTTTGATCACCTTCTCATCCTCTGGGATTTCATGATGCTGCTCTGTCACTGCTTTACTTTTACCTGTGCAAGTAGTCCTTCTTAGACTCTTTTACTCACTCATCATCTATACCATGTTCACTAATTCTCCCTGCATTAAAATTCTCGGTCCTTGGTACCTTTTTTTTCATTCCCATCACTGTGAAGATGAATTCTTGATTTGAATATTTAGCCCTAGTCTCACTCCTGAACTCTAGTTCTTCACAACAAGATATTTATTAGACATTTTAACCTGCATGTCCCTTTGGCATCTCAAACCCAACATATTCAAAACAGAATTTACTATCTTTTCCCCAAATCCTATTTTTTTGTGCTTCCTCTACTGTCTAGGCCATAATCATTTTTCCAGTCCCTGAAGCTTACAACTTACATGCTATCTTTAACTCCTTTCTGTCATTTATTCTACATATCCAATGAATTGTCATTTTTGAGGTGACAATTTCTTCTTACTATCTCTCATGTAAGTTCCCTTCTCACTATCCTTTCCATAAATCTACAATTTCAGGATCTGATCATTCCTTGAGCTATTGGAATAGTCTCTTCCATCATATCCCAACCCTATATTTCCCCTTACTTTTGTTCATTTTTCACACAGTCACCAAAGTAAATTTCCTAAAATGAAGATTTGATCACATCACCCTTCTGGGATTCAATATACCCTAGTGATTTTCTATTACCTCTAGGATCAAGCATTAAATCTTTACATCTTTTATCAGCTTGGGTGGTTTTATTTGTTGGTATTTTTTTTTTTTTTTTTACTTTTCCAGTTTGCTGGTACATTACTTCTTTCCATGTGCTCGCAAACCAGAACTAGATTACTTGTTATTGCTCACATAAGGCACTATCTCCAGTTTCTGTGCCTTTACACTCATTGACTCTCCCTCGTGTCTGGAATGTACTCTCTCCTCACTACTATCTCTCAGAATCTTTCTTTAAGACCCAGTTTAAACATTACTTTCTATTTGAAATCTTTTCTGATCTCTTCCCTATCCCCCACCAGCTTCTAAGTGCTAACAACTCCAGAACTTAGTATAGTGCCTGATATTTTGTACAGTATTTACTAAATGATTGTTGATTGATTGCAGAAAGCAAAAAATTCCTGACCTTTACCTGTTCCTTCCCACATCTGGTGCCTTCCCTTTGAGATTACCTTCCATATATTCTGTCCTTATTTTGCAAATTCAAAATTATGCTCATGTTTTCTCCCATATTAGAATATGAACTTCTGAGAGTAAGGGCAGTCTGCCTTTCTTTGTATCCTTAGTACTTAGCACAGCACCTGGCACATAGTACAGACTAATACATACTTATTGACTGAAAGACTAGATTTTTCTTCCTCCTTTCAAATGGCAAACCAACACTTTAATTTTTCAATTTATTTTCCAACTCATAGCAAAATGTATATATATTTTTTACATTTCAAGAAATAGTGGTTCTTATTCCGAGATCTTGTGAAATCTCCTTTGTGCTAGGCTCTGGTTGCTAGAGACATTGAAAAAAGGGTGGCTTGAGCTCATATAGGTGGAATACTGATATGGTACAGTGTAGAGCATCTTTTTGGGGGAAGGCAGACAGATACATTAAGAATTCAGTTATTTCCATATACATAATTTCCCACTTAAGTCACGCAAGTTAGTAATAGCTTTCTTTTGGTGCTTCTTTTTATTAGTATCAAAAACTCCTTCTTTCCTTACTAAATATTTATCAAACTTGGGTACTACCTCATGTGTGTATGTGCTCCAAAAAAGTGCCTGGAGCATTCTTGGTTTAACAGAACTCTCTTAAAGAAAATCACCAAGGCATAGTTGGATTTTTTAAAGCATAAAATGGAAGGTATTTGCTGCTGTTTCTGGAGTTTTTATTGTCTGCAAATAACTGTGAATGGTCTCTAAGTGACTCTGGCCCCAATTCTTGAATCCCCCCTCCCCACCTCAGATTAACTGAGAAAAGGTTTATAAGAAATACATGAATTGTTAGGCTCCACAATACCTTTATTTTTCCATTTGACTATGTGCCCCTTTAGTTCAATTATTTGGTTTATTGCATCTGTGCATGAAAATAGAAAACCAATCCAAATCAATCAGATGAAAAAAAAATGCAGGAGACTGAAAATTAACTGACCATTTTTTTCTATAACATTTTATCCCAGTGAGATATTAAGGTGTATAGAGGGAAGATAGGAATTGGGCAAGGAAATATGTCTTTGGTGGATGGATGAATAGCTAGATTATGTAGATATAAGTATAGATTGATTTTTCTAGTTTGAAGAAAGTTATCATTTAATATCCCAATGGCAATTAACACAGAACATATAGACAGCATTTGTTTTTGTCTGGATCACCAAATTGTCTTTTTACAATAATAATGGTATAGTTTTAGATTTGTTGTGAAGATAAATTCATATCTGTGTCTCTAGAACAGATCCTGGAGGGAGGGATAGAGGAAAGAAGGGAGAAAGAGAGAAAGAGGGAAGGAGGGAAGGAGGAAAGAACAGAGAGACTTTAATTTCTTGTCATTTTTCTATCCCTGATGGTCTTCTGGTGTTGAGGACCCTCTGACAGCAGATGAGCATGCGGCTAGCAGTGTGGGTGGATGGACTGTGGTGGTTAAGAATACCATTTGAGTTTAGGGATCTTGGAAGTGCCAAGAATATGACAGGATGACAGATAGTGAGGGAAGAAGCCAAAGCTGTTTGGGGTGGCCTCTATTCAATCCATGGTTGACAGCCAAGGACAATTTGTGGTTGATGTCACATGCCAACTCACACTGCACATGTGCATGTTTACTCCAAGAATTGTCTTAGGTATAATTATCTTAATAAGGCTCAGTAAAAAGACATGAAAGTATATTTTAAAACAAATCATAAAGTGAAAGTGATTAATAGAGCTCTTTATTGAATACAAAAAATATAGATTTAGTTATACAGTCAACTTTTCAATTCATATGAATAAGAATGTATTGAATAACATGCATTTTGAGGTAGTGTTATGGGATGAATCCACTAAGGATACATTAAGTTCCACCTATGTACTAGGCATTGCATATTAGTCATTATAAATACAAAGGAAAGAACTGAATCTGTTCTTGAGAAGCTTACATTCGACTGGGGGAAGAAATGTGTATACACAATCATATACAAAATAGGTTGGATCATATGTGGGAGATATATAAAAAAGTACAAGCTATAATTCTTGAGAAATATTCAATCCATTAGTAGATTAATTGCCTTAATGATTACTTAATGATTTTCTCCTTAATACTTTTTGAAGTGTATATGTTTTATTAGATGCAAGTATCTCAGTATGTGCATGAATAAAAATTTGTCCATGGTTTTGTCTGGACATTGGGTCTCTTGTTGCATTTCAAAGTAAAATGCAACATTTTTGATAATTATGGGCTACATTGTCTTTCCCTTTCTCTAGGATTGGCTGTTATTAAGGAAAGCTATGAAGTAGGTAAAAAATCTATCATCTCCTTAGATTCACTTGACCTTGACTTTTCCTCTTTTCCAAGAAAATAATATCATTTGCTATATTGTTTGGTTAAGTTAATCTAATTAGTCAAAATGCTTCTTGTGTGTAGATATAGTCTGACTATAAGGCTGAGACCATGTTTATACAGAATGGATATAAAAACTGATGAAAAATGTCTTTGGTGTACAATATATCAATTTGTCATGAGTAAGAAAGGAAGTAGAAAGAATAATTGTAAAAACTAAAGGAAAGAGGAAGAAATGGTAAATAAACAACAAAGAAGAAGGGAAAGAGAAAAAGAACAAAAAATAAGGAAAAAACAGGAAGAAAAGGAGGAAGTAAGAAAGAAAGGGAAGAAATAAAGAAGGCTGAAAGAATGTCAGTTTTCAGGGAAAATGAATCATTTTGTGACTATAAATAGCTATATGAAAAATAATTATTTGGGTGATTCTTTCTTCCTGATTCTGAGGATATTGTGGCTAACTCTCAGATAATCAGGAAATGTCATGAATTAGGATTACAAACAAATAGCACAAATTTGGAGAAAGTTTAAAAAAAAGACATATTTTTAAGTAAAAACCATTTGGATCATTGATAAAGCCCCCAAATCTAGAGAAGACCTATTGATACATTTGGAAATGATTGTTTACTGTGGAAATAGTTAATGAGACAACCCACTAATATATCTTTTATCTTCCAGTAAGTCATTAGATGCTTAAGTGAAGTTGCTCATGCCAGTTTTCCTTTTCATTAAATATTCATATTTACTAATGGAAATTGTTCTGACAAATTGGGCAAATTGAGAAATGTATAAATTTATGTCACAAAAAAGAGTAGTTTTGGAATTCCCAGTGAGCCATGCTAATGTTTAAATCATTAACACTTCATCGATTTTATAATTAAAAAGCTAGAAAGTAAATATACCATGTGTTTTAAATGTTGTAATAGTTGTTTATCTTGAATCTGAGAATACAGACATTTTTATTGCTGATATCCATTAGCTACTAAATATGCCTACTGTCATTTTGTCAAATCATCTTTCATTTTGGGGGCAAACCTCCTGAAGTAGATTGCCTAGAGGTATGTCAAGGAAAAAAACAGTATTTTGGGAATCATAGTTTTGTCATTGATTTTTTGTGAAGTTTCAGAACATCAGGTTCAATTCAATTCAATTAGTTTCAACTATTATTTATTAAGTGACTGGTATGTTCTCAACAATTGTACTAGGTGCTAGGGAAGTAATGATCTCTGCTTCCTTGTTTTTAATGCAAGACAGTTAATCTTAATATTCTTTCTAGCTCTTTTGGAGAAAATTTGTCAAAGTGGTATTGTGGGCTTACTCATAATCACTTCTTTTGAGTATTTTCCAAGGTTATATATTCTCTCGTATCTGTTTCTCATCTCTTTCCTGGCATTTACCTTTCCCATGTGGAGATCGTTGGGAACTTAAAACTGTCATTTAGATATGGCACCTGTTCAACTTTACTAATTATTCTTCAAATTTTGACAATATTAGGACCTCACATACATATAATCTTGCTGGCTGGCAACTGCATGTTCCCACCACCTTCCTGCAAATACCTCCTTTTCCTATATGCAGGGTTTTACTTCTCTGTGTCACATTCACTAACAATTCTCTTTCACTACCACCTCTGCTCCCACTTCTGGAATGACAGAGATTTAGCTTTTAGGAAAATAGAGATGTTAGATATCACTGTAGTCTGTTCTGGTCAGACCAAATCTGGCATGTTCTGTTTAGTTCTGGATGCCATAGTTTGTCAAAAGTATTGGTAAGCTGGAAGTCATTTAGAAGAGGGGAGTCATGAAAATCAAGGGCCTTGATTCCATTTATATAATTATTGGTTGAAGACAATGCATAACCTTTGGTCCAGAAGAGTCTCTACTGGGTCTGTATCCCAAAGAGATCATAAAAAAGGAAAAAGGATCCACATGTGCAAAAATGTTTGTAGCAGCTCTTTTTGTTGTGGCAAGGAACTGGAAACTGAATGGATGCCCATCAACTGGGTATAGCTGAATACTTTATGGTATATAAATGTTATGGACTATTATTATTCTATAAGAAATGATCAGCAGGATGATTTCAGAGACTTCTGGAGAGACTTGCATGAATTGATGCTGAGTGAAATAAATAGAACCAGGAGATCATTATACATGGCGACCACAAGACTATATGATCATCAATTCTGATGGACATGGTTCTTTTCAATAATGAGGTGATTGAAGCCAGTTTCAATGTTTCTGTGATGGAGAGAGCCATCTGTCCCCAGAGAGAGGACTGTAGGAATTTAGTGTGGATCACAGCATAGTATTTTCACTTTTTTGTTATTGTTTGCTTGTATTTTCTTTCTCATCTTTTTTCCTTTTTGATCTGATTGTTATTGTGCAGCATGATAAATATGGAAATATATTTAGAAGAACTGCACATTTAACATATATGGGATTACTTGCTGTCTCAGATAGAGGGTGGGGGAAGGGAGGGAAAAATTTGGAACACAAGATTTTTGCAAGGGTGAATATTGAAAATTATCTATGTATATGCTTTGAAAATTAAAAACTAATAAAGATTCTTAAACACAAGAGAACGGTTTGATCTTAGAGTTAGCATGAAACTATTGTTGTTTATTGAATAGGAAAGGTGACATGATCTTTAAGAAGGACTTACCTACACTTTAGGAAAATTAACTGGGTAGTTGTGTGAAAGTTGAGTTAGAGTAGGAATAGACTTGAGATAAGTAAATCAATTCAGAAGCAATCAAAATAGTACAAAAGGTGAGAAATGCTCAAAATACCAAAGAGAGAAATGGAAATATTTTTTAATAGATCAGGTATGTGGGGTGAGAGATAGTAAGGAATTAAGTAAGGAGTCTAAGGTCATATCCAAGTGGTGGTAGTAATCTATATAAAAATGATAATCAGATCTATGGCTGCTGCTCAAGCCACTGAAAGAGATTGTAGAGAAAGAAGATAAAAAACCCAGAACAGCATCAGAATATACCTAAATTTAAGAGTAATAAAATGAATGATGATAAAGCAGACTGAGAAGTGGTTAGATGTATAAAGGGAGAACCAAGCCAAACTACCAGAACTATAGAACTATAAAAAATTTTATAGAACCATAAAAATAATAACAAAATTCATTTGGAAGAACAAAATATCAAGAAAATGAAGGGAATTAATTAAAAAAAATACAGAGGATGGTGGCTTAGCAGTAGCAAACATAAAACTATATTATAAAGCAGCAATCATTAAAACCATATGGTACTGGCTAAGAAATAGAGTAGTTGATCAGTGGAATAACTTAAATACACATGCCATGATAACCAAGATCTGTAGCAATTTAATATTTGATAAACTCTCAAACTCCAGCTTCTGGAATAAGAACTCACAATTTGATAAAAATTGTTGGAAAAACTGGAAAATAATGTCAGAAATTCAGCATAAACTTATATCTCACACCCCAAACCAAAATAAGGTCAAAATGGATACATGATTTGGGCATAAAAGATGATACCATAAGCAAATTAGGATACAAGGGATAATTTGCCTTTCAGATTTTTGGAAAAAGGAGGAATTTATGACCAAAGAAGAACTAAAGAACATTATAAAAGGCAATATGGACAACTTTGATTACATTAAATTATAAATGTTTTGCACAAACAGAAACAAGATTAAAAGGGAAGTACAAAGCTGTGAAAAACTTTATAGCCAGTGTTTTTGATAAAGAGCTCATTTCTAAAATATATAAATAAATGTGTCAAATTTATAAGAATACATATCATTCCCCAAATGATAAATGATCAAAGGATATGAACAATTTTCAGGTGATGAAATTAAAGCCATCTGTATTTATATGAAAAAATGCTCTAAATCACTATTGATTAGAGAAATGCAAATTAAAACTACTCTGGGGTACCATTTCATACATCTCAGATTGGCTAAAATGACAGGAAAAGATAATGATAAATGGAGGGGATGCAGGAAAATTGGGATATAAGTTAAAATCAACTATTTACAAAGCTAAGCAGAGTAAGAGACATGCAGAAATTATTAATATTTTTATGGAGAGGTGAATCAAGTTAAAAGACAGTTTACAAATCTGAATAATATACAACCCAAATGTATATTATTTAGAAAAAGGGAGGAGGGCCACAGCAGTCAAGATCACTGAGCTACCGGGGCATGTCATATGAATTTTGGGAAAGAGCTTATGGGAGGCTAGATTTCCTTAGTCTGAAGGAGGTGGTGCTGACATTTCAGGTAGGTGACAATTTGTTTTTGCTATCTTGGATAAAGATCTGCAGGTGGACACTGACTTTGTTAAAAACAAAACAAAACAAAACAACAACAACAACAACAAATGTGAAGTAGCCATAGAACATCTCATAGAACATCCTTATAATCATGAAATAATCTGAACCACAAGCTTCCTCTCTTGGGGTTTCCTATTAGGCCTTTCTTCCACAAACCATAAACCAATCTGAAAAGGTGATTGCTTTTCTTTTTAAGAATTTACTAAGCCAATGCATGCACATGTGCAAGACAGAGAGAGAGAGACAGAGAGAGAGAGAGAGAGAGAGACAGAGAGAGAGAGAGAGACAGAGACAGAGACAGAGACAGAGACAGAGAGAGACAGAGAGAGAGAGGAAGGAGGGAGGGAGGAAGGGAGAGAGAGAGAGAAGGCAATTATTTTATACATACTTCTTGTCAGTTTTTTGTCTAGATGCATTAGCATGATATGATGGTGAATTTGACATTGTTGCTGATTTCTAAGATAAGTCCTCTGTCCATGACATCCAATAACCTCCTGGTTTAAAAAAAAATCAGCTTTCAATTAACAATGCAATCCAGTTTGGGGAATTTCATCTACTCCTTCATAGATCCAAAAAACTCCTCCTGGTCTGATATAGGCCCCAGATCATCATAATATTTCACAAATTTGGAGGCTGGCCATCTTTGTTACTGGAATTTAATATCTAGATCAATCATTGAAAGAGAACTGATCTACAGTGCTAAACTAAAAAAATCATGTTGCAGGAGAGCTGGGGGGGACTTACACTTCCAGGGGTTCCATTTGGGCCACATTATTTCAGGTGGCAATTGCACACACAACCCATGTGGGCTGGCCCCTTAGGAGAGCCAAGGTTGCTCAGGAAAGGGAAGGCATTCTGGTAAGGCACATGGGGCTGCAAATAATCTATCTCTACCCACTTCCCATCTTATTCTGTCTCATTTAGTTCATTATCCTTTTCATTCATTGGAGCAGATCTTGTGGACTTTGGTTTAGTTGATTCATGTCTTTTCATCAGGTTCATGGGTACCTCCTTAGTGCCATTGTTTGTCAGGTTGAATGTCTAGATCTTATTTTAGTGTATATTATAGTTGTATCTTCCACTTATCTGGATGAGGGTCATCAGCTCATTTCTGGTGTTTTCCTATTTTCACACAAGTCTTGAAGACATTATTTTCCTCTCTGTGTTGAAGACTATGTTAGGATGCATCTTTCCAGGGAATTTGGAAGCTTTTAAACTTTGTATATAAACAGATAATCTGAGGGACCATGTAATTATCTACCTGGGCTGCTAGTCAGGGATTCAGTTGGACTCTTTGAGATAGGAGGGCCTTGATCTTCTCAAACTCTTAGTATTTGGCCAGATAGAGCCAAATGAATTAATGACAAAGAAAGAAGTTGCTTTTGTACTATTTCCCTTTCTAGCCCTGAAAAAGTTTGGTCTTTGTTTTCCTTGCTTTTTCTTTCTTTTAAAAACATAATTGTGATCATTGTGGATACGGATCTGGTTTTGCTGATTTTACTCTGCATTACATTATATAGGTCTTTCCTTAAATGCTTCATAATCTAACACTTCAGTTTCCAAGAGGGAAATAGTTCTTTCTGGCTTACGTGCTCCTTCCTATTGCATCCAGAAGGTGAACGTCACAGTCCATCATTAATTCCCTGAACTATCTCAGGGGCAGGCATTAATCTCCACATAACAGGAAGTTCAAGCCATGATGATCCTAGAGTCAGGGATGGTACCATCAACCAGGTCCAGAGCTCACAGGTACTAAGCAAAACCATGAACCTAACTTCCCTCCTCTTTCCAGAGACTGAAGGCTTTCAGTCCTAGAAAGGGAACTATGTCTTCCTTAAGCAGGAGTACTTTTGCTCACTTCCTCTTATGTCCCCTGAAGCAAAAATTTCTTTGCAAAATTAACTTCACCATTATTAGCTAAGTGGAATTAGAATGCCAAGGACATTGCCTATACCTGGAGAAACTATAAGTAGGAGCTAGAGCCATTTGCAGAGAACCAGATACCACCAAACTTGCTTAAAGGAACTTGAGAACCCTGGGGTGACAGAAGTGAAATATTCTTTAGATATTGTGGGCAGGGACAGGATAGCTGTTAAACCAATGATGAGTTTAATGGGACCATGGTTGAAAAATAAAAAAAATCCACAGCACCTGTAGCCAAAGAAGCTAAAGACATCTAATATAAGTGCAACCAGATAGGCAAAGGAAAGATGTCTCTTAATAAATGCTCATTGAATTAAACTGACTTATCAGTTGCTTGTGGGACTCCTGGAATGGGGCTTTGGGAGTGAACTCTCACCATTTTTACAGACTTAGGAACTCTTGGTTGATAATCATTTGCTATAATCTCCAGTATTCACCTCTTCTTCCCTGAATACAGCAGGAATACAATAGTGATGAAGAATAGGAAAAAGACAGGATATGATAAGGTCAAAGGAGGGAAAATGTAGTTGAACATCAGCTGTACTCTTTCTTGATTCTCATATTATCTCAATTTGAAATATACCTTGCAGCAGATGTGATTTTTGACAAATATGAAGCAATTTTTATGGCAAAGGAAGTCAGCATGATTGGACAAAAGTACTCTAACGGCTACACTCTCTATCAATGTCACCCTTGGGTTTTGGAAACATTCTTTAAAAGCCCAATGGCCATGTAAGCTATTTAAAAGTTCCTTCAGCTCTGGGGAGCACACATGAGCAGCACCTGCTAAATGAGATAATTAGGCTGGCTCTAGCAAAGTCAACCTGCTCACCTGCCACTTCATAGAGGAGTAGCTTCAGACTGAACAAGGACTTGAGCAAGTCTGTTGAGCATTTCAAGATCTACTAAATGGCTATTATCTTGACTGAGGACTGAAACATTTCTCTTAGTTTGTCACATTTCCACAAGACTTATGTTCTTTTTTGACAAGGAACTTCTTCCCTCTCCCAGACCCTGGGATGGGGGAGGGATGCAATCTCATATATCTCTATCTTTGAGGCAGAAGATATGATTGAGCTAATGTTAATTATTGATGATATTGTCATTTACCAGGCTGTACCAGACTGACTATAGGGGTATACTTTAGAGTTAAAGTTGCCCAAGCCCAATAAAGAATCAGTGTTAGAAGAGGTCTCAGAGACTATCTAGTTCAATTCATAGTTGAGTGAAAATAATACTAATGGTCAGCATAAATACAATGCTTTGAGGTTTGCAAAGTTCTTTAAGTGTTATCTCATTTGATTTTCTCAACAATTCTGTAAAGCAGGTGTTACTATTATTTCCATTTTAGAGAGGAAGAAACTGACTAGGAAAGTTTAAGTAGCTTCTACAGGATCACATACTTACTAAATGTCTATCTTATTCGACAATGACCCTAGCAAAACTTTCTGTTCCAAATTTTTCCCTCCTTCCCCTCACCCCCTTCCCTAGATGGCAGGTAGTCCAGTCCAATACATGTTAAATATGTTAAAATATATGATAAATTTAAGGAATACTTCCAATAATATTTCCTGAAAAAGCTCATTTAGCTATTGCTGTGACAGGGAACTCTTTACCTTAAAATACAAGTTGCTTTACTTTGAGATAGAGAAAGGCAGTTTTGGAAATTCCTGGGTGAGGAAACTCCCTTTACTAATGCAGATCTGTAATTTTTTCTTTTCTGCAATTTATAGAGAGCTGACTGGAGCACTGAGAAGTTAAGTGACTTCTGTGGCACATAGCCAGTCTTCATCAGAAGTAGGACTTGAATCTAGGTCTTCTGCATCTGAGGTCAGTTTTGTCTATCCTTTATGATATTGCCTTTCTCTACTTTGGGATAGTTAGGAGGGCTTGTTAGGAGGGCTCAACCTGGGATCATAGATTTAGAATTGAAAGGAGCCTTATAGCATACAGTTGAACCCTATCGTTCTACAGATGAGCAAACTAGTAGTGACTAGAGATGTGATGTGTTTTATTCAGGGTCACAAAAGTGGGTTAAAGGGAAAGTCCAAATCTTCCCAGTTTCAATCCATTGCTCTTAGTATTTAGATTTCTAAAACTCTAAAGATTTGCAGAGATTGAAATCCCTTCAGAAATGGTTTCCAATTCTGTGAGCATGGTTTATACTGAGTTCCCAACTTGAGGGAGGGCCGGGGAGGAGTGGGGGGCTTGGAGAGTAATTAAGCTGCAATTTAGACTCCTTTCATGAGGAATGTCAGGAGTTTCTGTTCTTCAGTCTCTGGAGTGAAAGTATGTTTGTCTGAGTCCTACTTATGGACTCTCTTCCAGTGTTTCCTAAATTTTTTTTCATTTTTGCTTGTGGCACTATTTTATACTGTGAGGAATCAAGGCAGGACACATTGGACATTTAAGATGACAACATTATTAGAAATGTTGGTAGACTTGTGCTTATACAGTTTTCCTTCAAAATGAACATTTAATTTTTTTTTGTTCTTGTTGAGTCTGAAGTGTTTTGAGATTGGTATAAATATAACAGGCAAGTTTTTTTTTTTAAATTTTTGTGAGTACTCTATTTACAATACTAAGTTTAAATCCAGCCACTGGCACTTAGTAATTCTGAGCAAGTCATTTAGCCTTGTTTACCTTAGTTTCCTTCAGTATGAAATGGGGATATTAATTGTACCTACCTTGTAAGGGTGTTGTGAGGATTAAATCAGATATTTGTAAACAAACAAACAAATATTTAGCACAATTCCCTGCATATAATAGGTGCTATATAAATGCTTATTTTTCCCTTTTTCCTCATTGCACATGTTGAATAAGTAAAATTTATATTAAACAAATTTACTTATACATTTTATTGAATTTGTAATAACTATTTAAAATTTTATGACAAAACTAAAAAAATTTCTTATCATACCCTTTGAAAACTACTACAGCAACAATTTTATAGGCAATTGTAAGTGGGAATGAACTGGTAATGAGAATTATTTTTACTTAGTATCTGCATCTCTAATAAAACTATTAGCTTCAGATCATTCAGGCTCTAAGAAATGAGTTTATTGAGAAGGAGGTATTCCTTAACATTCCTATAAGCCTTGGTGAACTAGAGAAAGTACAGATGCTCTTTCCATTTAGATGAGATTGGTAAGGATTTTTTCAATTTTTGTCCTTATACCTTCAGAATCTGAGTGACCAGCATAGAGAGGCTGCTTATTAAGTGCCTGCTTGCTTCATAACATTGCCTCATTAGAGTAGTTCAATTCCCAATCTTCCAATAACATTAGAAACTAAAGTTGGATTAGGGCTAGTCAATTCTTACATTATATATATATATATATATATATATATATATGTATATATGTGTGTGTGTATATATATATATATATATATATATATATATTTCTTAGATTATAATTTGGTACCCACTGACTTATGCCATTTTGGGGGAGAGGATAATCTATTGGTGCTTTCTCATGTGTTTTATATTTTTTGGGGGATACTTTGGTATACTTCCTTCTTTTTCCAGAGACTTATAAGATCATATGTCCAGAATTAGAAAGGGTTTTAGAGTTGATCCTTGTCAAACCTTGTTTTACAAATGAGGAATCTGAGACCCACTTAAGTAACTCAAATCACATAGGTAGTAAATGGTAGGAGTAAGATTTGAACTCAAGACCTTACAAGTTCATGGTTCTTTCCATAAATGCCTGGAAGATAGGGGACACATATATCTTCATATCTCTCCAATACTTAATCAATCAATAAGCAAATATTTATTAAGTTCATACTATGTAAGTGCTTGGGACATGCTAGGCAATGATTGAGTAAATGAATGAATGTTGGATAAGGGGATCTTTAGCAACAGAACTTAACCACTATGATGCATTTTGAAGGAAAAACCCTCAGGATTTAATCAATAATTATATACAGAATTTATAAAGCATACTTGTCTTCTCATTAATCCCAAGCATGGGTTTCTATAAAAACTGCTAAGATAAGCATAAAGGAGTTCAGAGAACTTAAGCATGAGATGTTTGTCTTTCATTTTTCAAAACTGAACAGTTATGGGATGAGGGACCTATGTTAATTATCTAGTTTCAACCAATTTCTCTAATCCCTATAAACATGTATGCTATAAAAATCATACATAATAAAATGAATATGGATATCACCACTTAATATTGTGAGTTTATTGATGCTAATAAACATCAGTTTTCTAGTTCTTCTAATAGAATACTAATTTGATGGTCTTTGGAGAAAGATTCTTAAATCCAGATTCTGCAACTTTACTATGTTCTCTGCTAGATAGGAAATTTATAGGATTGCAGGACATTTAAAAAATTGTCTTTTTTCTTATGAGTTGACAAGGTCAGAGAATTGATGTCATAGTTGGTAATCTAGTGAAGGATTTCTCTGTCTTTAGCATATTGGTTTTTAGATAATCTTATGCTGGGTCCATTTCTGAAGGTGGTGGTAGTTACTGTTTTTAAATATGAAAGATATATACCAAGCTTGCAGTCTATAGCCTTAGACTTTGACATTTTCATGTCAATTAAACAGCAGAAGTGTACTTTGTGGTAGAACCAAACCATATTAATATTGACATTCTAATTCTGCATATAAGAAGATAAAAGCTATTGAAACTCAATGGAAAGCTGACTCACAAGTTCTCCTAGGAGAGGCAGCCATCTTTTTGATGGAATTCATTTAATTGTATACACCAAGACAATAATTAAATCCTTGATGGGATCTTAAAGCAAAACCACAATACTCTAAAGACAAAAACTATAAATTATCATCCAAATAATTTCTCTTTTTTGCCAACTTTTTTTTGGTGAATAATGAATATGCAGTGAAATTATATGAACACAAAGCTATGTGCTTTGATCCTTGGGAACTTTAATATTAAAGTGGGCTTGGAAAAAATGGCAAAAATTATGCCAGTAAAACATGGTACAGGTTTAAAAATGGAAGAGACTTGAAGACTTTTCAAAAGAATTATGTTGGAAGGTGTTGAACATGACAAACACTAACAGTGCCACTAAAATGATAATTTATTTTAATGAATATGAAATTACTGATAGACCAGTTCCTGATATAGAAATTACGTAGAAATCAGTTATCTTTGTGTAGTTAGACCATTGACTCTTAAAACAAAGATTAAAAGGCAACATCAAATTAGAAGAAAGGCTAAAGAAGATAAGTTATGTCTTTTAATTATGAAAACTTTAGCTTGGCCTATTAAAAATGAGAAATGCAGAAAAATAAAGATATCAATTTTTATTATCACTGCTTCCTTTGGATGTTGAATTTATTCAAATCAGTTTCTGCAAAGAAGAGGCTAAAACATTCCAGAAACCAACCCAGCCAGCAAACATTTGATCTCCTAGGCAAGTAAAGATATATGGCAACCAAAAGCAATACCTACAATATTGGCAGCAGATGAAAAACAGTATTGCCTCACAAGATAGTGAAAAGCACTTGAAGTGAAAAGAAGATGGAATAAAATTTGACATGAGACCAAACCAAGCTATGTTATTCCAAGCAAATTTGTAGATGAACCTGGCAGGAGGACAACAAACAGAAAGAAAATGTAACAGATTTGTCATCATTTATATATTCCATTTCCATCAGTAATGATTACATATACACCATATTTGGATTTTAGCACCTCAATCCAAGATATGTTATATTAACAAGTAGAAATGCCACCTAGCAAGATAAAATTGAAAAGCACAACTGTGCATGGAGAAGATCTCTGCTTGAGGCATCGTAGTCTTATAAGAATTTAGAGATTGCTTTACAAAATATTTCAAAAAAGGATTAAAGAATGTCCAAAAAAATAAGAAAAAAATAAAGAGCGATATATCTACTGCCCAAATGGCAATCAAGAGTGTGCTATTTACCCACATGCTTCTTTTTTCATTTTCATATAATCTTTATGAGAATGATCTATACAGAAGTTGTGATGTATTGGAAAGAATATTAAGCATGGAAGCAGCAGAGAACTGATTTCAAGTCTTACCTCCAACATTTACTGAAAGTGACACCACAGGAAAGTTACTTAAACTTTCTGAGCTTCAATTTCCTTAGAAATAAAATGGGGATAGTAATACCTATAGTATTTACCTTACAGGGTAAGTGTGAGGATCGAATGACATATTGGATGTAAAGCATTTTGCATATTTTAAATTCATATATATGTAAGCTATCAGCCACTGAAGTTATGCATTTAAAATGGGAAAAGAAAAGTCAGGCTTTTCTTTTTTTATTAATACTTTTTATTTACAAAACATATGTATGGGTAATTCCTAAATATTAACCCTTACAAAGCTTTCTGTTATAAATTTTCCCCCCTACTCCCCACCCCTCCCTTAGATGGCAGGATATCCACTACATGATAATTATGTTAAAATACTTAAGAAATCGAATATATGTATAGTTATTGCCACACATTTTTTGTGCAGGAGAAATCGTATCTGCAAGAAAGTATAATCCAATAAAGGAAATACAATGCAAGCAAACATCAATAGAGAGCATGAAAATGCTATGTTGTGGTCCACATTTCACATCCCTCTCTCTGGGTGTATATGGCCTTCTTCACCAAACAATTGGAGCTGGTTTGAAGCATAAAATCAGGCTTTTCTATAGCAAAATGTAACTTTGCCATCACCCAACTTACTAAAGGATACAAAATATACAAGATTCTATGTTAACTTTTTGGCAATTTTACACACATGTTACAATTCATATATATATATATACATGTACAATATACATACATGTATGCAGAACACATTTATATACATACAATTATATCACATCATATACACATTTACATACATACACATACATAATATTATGTATGCACACACACATTCAACTTGATAGAGCAAATATGGCCTTAAAGATTTCCATCCAACATATAGTCACACATATTTAAGGTTTTTTTGGTGCAAAAATTCTGAAAACTTTCCTGCTCCCTCTTTAGACTACATATTACAAAATAATATTAGAATAGAATTTAGCCTTAATCCTTAGATAAGAAATACACAGTCTAATAATAGTCTTTCTTTGGCTATTTGTTCCAAAATAATGTCCTGCACAAAACCTTTTCTCTCTCATCAAAACCTTAATCACTATGAGAAAACTAGGTTTAAATTCGTAAGGAACTCATCTCCTTGTGAACAGAATTCATTTTATGGATGTCTAAGGGTAGAAGGCTTTTCCCTAGTACACTTATTCTTAACCTTTGCCTTGACCTGGTTAGCGTAATAATCAAACTAAGAGAAGGAAGAAGTTTTTGATTGCTTCAGTTAATGGAAAAAATCTTTTGCCCTTTTGTATTTCTTTGTACTTCTATTCTGAGACTGTTAACCTAAACTCTGAACCCTTGCTTAGTTTGATTGGAATGCTGCTCTTATATTCCCCTTTAATTCTAGTACTTTCCCTGAATTGATTATCTCAAATCATCCAGTATGAAGCTTGTTTGTACTTAATGGTTTGCACCTTGTCTACTCCCTTAGACTGTGAGATCTTTGAGAGCGGGGACAACTGTTGCCTTTCTTTGTATTCACCAGTGTTTACAGCAATAACTGATACATATTAAGTGCCTAATAAATGTTTATTGTCTGAGATTATTATAAATTATAATTCCAAAATGGCTTGTGTAGGAGAGACTTTTCAAGGCTGGAATATATTTTATAACCCAAAAGTTTCTTCATTGTAATGATAAATATCTTGTATGATATCCAAATGGAAGATTCCATATGGATGGTAATATCCTCTATATCCTTTTGTGTCAATTGCTTCAAGTCTGAGGACATGGCAGCGTCTCCTAAAGGAATTTGTGACCAAAGAACTAGAGATCATTATTGATCACAAAATAGATAATTTTGATTATATTAAGTTAAAGAGTTTTTGTACAAACAAAACTAATGCAGTCAAGATTAGGAGGGAAGCAATAAACTGTGTAAACATTTTTACATTCAAAGGTTCTGATAAAGGCCTCATTTCTAAAATATATAGAACATTGACTCAAATTTATAAGAATTCAAGCAATTCTCCAATTGATAAAAGGTCAAAGGATATAAACAATTTTCAAATGAAGAAACTGAAACTATTTCTAGTCATATGAAATGACTTGATCAATCACTATTGATCAGAGAAATGCAAATTAAGACAACTCTGAGATACCACTACACACCTGTTAGACTGGCTAAGATGACAGGAAAAGATAATGACAAGTGTTGGAGGAGACTTGCATGAACTGATGCTGAGTGAAATCAGCAGAACCAGGAGATCCATCGTGCATAGCAACAAGAAGACTATATGATGATAAATTCTGATGGATGTGGTTCTCTTCAACAATGAGATGTTTCAAACCAATTCCAGTTGTTCATTGATGAAGAAAGTCATATACACCCAGGGAGAGGCCTGTGGGATCTGAGTGTGGACCACAGTATAGCATTTTAACACTTTCTGTTGATGTTTGCTTGCATTTTTTTTCCTTCTCAGGTTTTTTCCTTGTAGATCTGATTTTTTTTTGTATAGCAAGATAACTGAATAAATATGTCTACATATATTCGATTTGTCATGTATTTTAACATAACTAGAATGTATTTTTTTTTCTTTTTTAATTTTATTTTATTTGCATAACATATGTGTGGGTAATTCTTCAACAATAACACTGACATAGCTTTCCGTTAGAAATTTTTCCCCCCAACTTCCCCACCCCTCCCCTAGATGGCAGGATATCCACTACATGTTAATTATGTTAAATTATTGGCAAATCGAATATATGTATACATATTTCCAAACTTATCATTGTTGTGCAAGAAAAATCTTATCTACACAAATGATATATCAGATAAAGGAAACACAATGTAAGCAAACATCAATCAAGGAGTATGAGAATGTTATGTTGTGGTCCACATTTCGCATCCCTCTCTCTGGGTGTATATGGCTTTCTTCAGTGAACAATTGGAGGTGGTTTGAAACATATCATTGTTGAAGAGAGCCATGTCCATCAGAATTAATCGTCATATAGTACTGTTGTTGCCGTGTATAATGATCTCCTGGTTCTGCTCATTTCACTCAGCATCAGTTCACGTAAGTCACTCCAGGTCTCTCTGAAATCATCTTGCTGGTCATTTCTTACAGAACAATAATATTCCATAATATTCATATACCATAATTTATTCAGCCATTCTCCAATTGAAGGGCATCTATTCAATTTCCAGTTTCTAGCCACTACAAAAAGGGCTGCCACAAACATTCTTGCACATGTGGGGCCTTTTCCTTTCTTTATGATTTCTTTGGGATATAAGCCCAATAGAAATGCTGCTGGGTCAAAGGGTATGCACAGTTTGATAACTTTTTGAGCATAGCTCCAAATTGTTCTCCAGAATGGCTGTATCCGTTCACAGCTCCACCAACAATGCATCAGTGTCCCAGCCCTCCCACAACCCCTCCAACATTCATCATTAACTTTTCCTGTCATTTTAGCCAATCTGACAGGTGTGAAGTGGTACCTCAGGGTTGTCTTGATTTGCATTTCTCTGATCAACAGTGATTTGGAGCACCTTTTCATATGACTATAAATAGTTTTAATTTCATCCTCTGAAAATTGTCTGTTCATATCCTTTGACCATTTATTGATTGGAGAATGGCTTGAATTTTTATAAATATGAGACAATTCTCTATATATTTTAGAGATGAGACCTTTATCAGAACCCTTGAATGTAAAGATGATTTCCCAGTTTATTACTTCCCTCCTATAACTAGAATGTATTAAACTTATTGCCATCTAGGGGAGGGGGAGAAGGAGGGAAAAATTTGTAACCAAAAACTTTGCAAAGGTCAATGTTGAAAAATTGCCCATGCATATGTTTTGCAAATACAAAGCTTTAATATAAAAATATATTCAGATTAATCAACTTCCCTTTTTATGTTGGTACATGTAGTACAATATTACATAGTGATCAGTGTATGATGAAAATTTTTAGGCTAATGGAAGAACCTTAGTCTCAAGTCTCAAACCTTACTCACATTGGTGGTGTTCAGTATAATTTCTACCTCTGCCATTGGAATACAGTCAATAAGTTAATAAATTGGGGCATCTAGGTGGCGCAGTGGATAGAGCATCAGTCAGAAGGACCTGAGTTCAAATCTGGCCTAAAATACTTAGCACTTCTTAGCTGTGTGACCCTGAGCAAGTCAATTAACCCCAATTGCCTCAGCAAAAAAACAACAATAATCAATTTTACTACTAACAAAAGAAGCTAGGTATTATAACTAAGCTTTAAAGGTGGGAGGGAGAACATTACAAGCCTTTGGAAGGACCATTGTAAAAGTATGAAGAAAGGAAATAAAGAAAGTTTTTCTTCAAGGGATGGAATATAGGTCAGTCCTACTTTATGGCAAAGTGCAAAGAGGACAGTACAATTTAAAATGTAAAAGGTAAGAAAGTGTCAACTTGTGAAGAGCTTTAAATGTTAAATAAGGGACTTTACAATTGATCTTAGAAGTAGTAGAGAACTCCTGGGATTTACTGAGTAGGGGGTTGACATAGGCCAATTTATGCTTAAGGAAAATCACTTTGCCAATTCTAAAGAGAATTGAAAAGGTGAATCTATTGAACTATATTAGGAAAAGTTTTCTTTTGGATGATACTCAAATAGGCTTAGAGACTGAACCTATTATGTTGAAGAAACTCCCTCTACAAATACAGTTCTTTGTAGTTTATAGTTATTGTTGCTGTTCATTCATTTCATTTCTGTCTGACTCTACATGACTTTACAGGTAGGCAATATATAAATAGCTGTATGTGTAAATATGTATGTGTGTGTATATGTGTATAATTATATATATAATGTGTATGTATATAAATATAGCATATATTTATATATGTTTATGCATATAAATAAATATAAATGTATATGTATACACACATATACTTTATATAGGATAAATTGGAAAAATTCTAAGAAGGAAGACACTAAAACAAAAGAAGACTGGCTAAGGCTTTCTTTTAGTAACTAGGACTTTAACTGAGACTTGAAGGAAGCCAGAAAAGCATAGACATTGTGATAAAGAGGAGAATTCAGGATCTGAGAGAAAGCTAATAAAAATACCCAGTGTTCAGAGATGAACTCTGATATGAGAGTAACAAACAGGAAGCCGGCCACTAAATCTAAGCCACATTAATTAGTTTATTCTAAGAAAATCACAGTAAATGATGGGGACAAAAGTATAAGATGACTGGAAAGTATAAGATAAAGGGACTAGGTTACAAAAAGTCTTGAAAAGTCAACAGAAGATATTATATTTAATTCTAGAGGTAATAAAAGGCTTCTGAAGTTTATTGAATAAGATAAACATAGTCACATTTTTACATTAGGAAGTAGGCTAAAACAATCCCAAATTCAAATTAGGATTTCAACCAACATTTTCCAATACCAAGCCTGGTGTTCTTTGAAACTGGAGATAGTATCTTTAGGTCCCTTTATGAAGAGAGGACTTGGAGAGGTAATGAATATCTTAATTAGGCTTATAAATAATTTTTAAGACTGATTCTGAGTTGGGAAATATTTTCCAAATGAATTAGGAAGAACTTGAAAAATAAATAATCTTTATTTCTCAAGATCTTCTTCATCCCACCAAAAGATCCTCTTTGAAAAACTCAGTTATTCCTGGATCCTTGAATTTGGTTAGAAATTAGTTTCAGATGGAAGATTTTGAGAAGATGGTGGAATAGGTCATAAATTTTCAAAAATTTCTTCATAATCTGATCAAATTTATGCCTCATGGTGAACATAGACTAGTGAAAAACAAAGAAGCTTTAGGGCAGGAGAGGGGTCCTCCAGGTGCAATGGAAGAAAATCTGAAGAGTGGGGATTAACCAGTGTGAAGTGCAAACACCTTCAGGCTAACTCTGCAGATGCAACAAGTGGGAACCCCTGTGGTGAGCTGGGTTTGGCTTGAGCCTCAGCCAGAACTACAGAAACTTTTACCTCTTGGACTGTGTGCTGAATCAAGGGTCTGAATTGGGGAAGACTGAGGGAACCTCAACTGATTAGGAATGCCAGGCTCAGCTGTGCTGCAGAAATATGGCACTGGACGAAAAGGAACCAGCATCCGGGAATGCAGAAGCAATGGGGCAGGTGAGCCACTAGCAGTCATTTGCAGGAAGGTGGAGCTCTTGGTTTGGGGTTCCAGGTTAGAAGGGCCAATTGAAGTGAAGCTAGAGTTACCATCCCCTTACCCCACAATTAGAAATGCTTTTACTAATAGTTCTCATTAAAAGAAAAAAGAAAAACAGGTAAAGAAGAAAGAACTCAACTATCAAAACTTACTATTGAAATAGAGAAGACAAGGGTTCATCTTCAGAGGAAAATAGTGAAGTAAAAAAGTTAATGGTAAATGTCTCTCTGCCCAGAGACAATTTATAGAAGAACTCATAAAAGACTTTAAAAATCCAGTGAGAAAGATTGAATAAAAACCAAATAAATAAAAACTATCCAAGAAAAACAAAAATATGGAAAAAATTGTCAGCTGGAGAAGGAAATAATCATTTTAAACAAATTTTTATTGTTTTATTTTTTCTGGTTATTCATTTATATTAACTTTTTAAGCACACATTTCTTTATGAATCATGTTGGGAGAGAAAAATCAGAATACAAGGGAAAAACGGAACACAAGAGAGAAAACAAAAATAGAAAAAAGTGAACATAGAATTTGTTTATTTACATTCAATCTCTATAGTTCTTTTTCTGGATACAAATGGCATTTTATATTCAAAGTTTATTGGGATTGCTTTGAATCACTGAACCACTGAGAAGAACTAAGACTTTCATACTTGATCATCACACAATCTTGCTTGCAATATATACAGTGTATTCCTGGTTCAGCTTGTTTTGCTCAACATCAGTTCATGTATATTTTCCAGATCTTTCTAAAATCAGCTTATTCATCATTTTTAATAAAACTAATATCTATTACCTTCATATGCTACAACTTATTCAGCCATTCCCCAATTGATGCACACCTATTCATTTTCCAATTCTTTGCTACCTCATAAAGAACTGCTACAAACATTTTTGTACGTGTTGGTCCTTTCCCCTCCTTTATGATTGCCTTGGTATACAGACCCAGTAGTGGCACTGATGGATCAAAGGTTATGCAGTTTTTAGCCTTTAGGACATAGTTCCAAATTGCTCTCCAGAATGCTTAGATCAGGAAAAACAGTCTTAAAGAAGAAAGTAATTCATTGATAATTATAATTGGGCAAGGAGAAGCCAGTGAAACTATAGGAGACCAAGAAATAACAAAATAAAATATAAAATATGAAAGAAGAGAACAGAATGTGAAACATTTTATAAGAAAAACAACAGATTTGGGGAACAGATCAAGAAGAGAAAATATAAGAATCATTTGAGTACTTAAAAGCTGTTACTAAAAAAATCTTGACACAGTAATGCAATAGATAATCAAAGAAAATTGTCATGGAGTGATAAAATATGGGGAAGTAGAAATTGAAAAAAAAATTCATTGATCACTACCTCAAAGACATCCTTTATGGAAAACACATAGTGTCATTATTGCCAAATTTCAAAATCCTCAGAACAAAGAGAAAATTTTGCAAGAAACAAGCATAAAATATTTCAAATATGTGCAGCTACAATTGGAATTGTACAGGACTTATCAGCAGCCATAATAAAGCACCACAGATTCTAAAATAATATATAGTGGCAATCAAAAGAATTAGGCCTACCACCAAAAATATACTATCCACCAAAATTATTCATAATATTGAATGAAAAATTATGGACCTTCAATGAACTTGCAAATTTTCAGTATTTTTTCTCAGCTAAATGTGAACTCAATAGAAAATTTAACATAAGAACCAATATTAAAAATCAATTTCAAGGAATTCAACATGGACAAATTGTTTATGTTTTTTACTTGGAAATCTACATCATATACTTAAGATTAACATCAATAATTGGGTAGCTAAAAATAAAGACTGGGGAGAGTTGAGTATGATCTGATTCTAAAAAGCAATACTATATAGGAAAAGGAAAAATACTAATTGTATGTAAATGATGTGCAGAGGAAGAATAGATACAGAGGCATTAGAGGGGAGAGTAAGGCTCATAGTTCTGAAAATCTACTTATATCAGAAATGGGTCATATAGGGAACACTACATAAATGTATATGATAGAGGATATAGCACCTTTCAAAATCTATAAGGCCATAAAGGGGGATGGACTAAAATTAATAGGCAAGGGATAAAGAGGGAAGGAAAGGATGGAAGAAGAAGACAAGAGAGGGATCTATAGTTGGGGGGAGCTTAAGTAATATCAAGGCAAGTTAAGGAAAATAATTGAAGTAGAAGAGTTAGCAGTGATGGGTGATGAGAGATATACACAAACACTAAAACAAGGATTAGGAGTAGAATTTATTAGAAAAAATAGGATTAACAATCATTGATTACAGACAAAGTCAAACTTAAAGTTTCAATCACGAGAGATGTCAACCACATTAATATTGTTTTAGATACATTTACATACCAGTAAATGTGTGTGTATATATGTATGTGTCTGAATATATGTAGGTGTGTATGCATGCAGCTGTATGCATGTGTATATATAAATATAAGTATATGTGTGTAGGTCTGTGAGTCAGTGTGAATATATATATATATGTGTGTGTGTGTGTATGTATGTATGTTTCTATCTATGTATAAATAAATATATCTCTACTTAATGGTAGCCTGCTTGTGGGAGGTGAGGAGGATGAAAGGGTAAAAAGAATTATGTAAAAAAGTACACAGCAAAGAACAAGAAAGCAAAAAAAAGTTGACACTAATATTATTTATTCTATTATTATATGTGCTTTCTTGAACTGGAAATTTATCGTTATATATTTTGAATCTTACCGGATGTTCTGCTGGGCATATGACAATGTTCTGTTCTGTTTTATATTTTTTATTTTCCTTTCCTTTCTTTTTTCCTGTTGTTTTTTTTCTTATTTTGTATTCAGTGCAATAAATAAAAAATGGATACAGAAAGCCTAAAAAAATAAAGGAATTGGCTTAAAAAGTACTGAAAATTTCTAGGCTAATTTAGAGAAGTGAAAGGCAGGCATACCACTGCCGAACAAAGTAAGAGAGTCTTTTGGAAGAAAGCAATGAAAAATTGAAAGAAGGTTCTCTGAAATTTTTCCAAACGTGTAGCTAATGGGCATTTATCTTTAAGAAGGATTTCATTTCTTAATCGCTTCCTACAGATGGTGAGAATTAGCCAGCATGTAAGGGAGGAGCTTGTCAATTTGGCTTATCATTAGATCTAACTCTGCTAAACACATGATTCCTGAATGGACTTTTAACTGTTCACTGAAGATTATAATTTTGAGTTGGGTAATAATTAATTGGTTAATCATTTCCCCCAACACCTGCACTGCTACAACTGTACCAAATATTTTCCTCCTGGATTAGAACTAGGTGGCAGTAATGTTTCCTCTTGTTATCCAAGGATTTTTGATCTATTTGAGTGAGAGTAAAGAAATTGCCCCAAGAACAGATTTCTAAGCCATATTTAACTCTCATGCAGAAGCTCCATAATTAGTCTACAATTAATTAAAAAGGAATTTATTTTTCTATTTCTTCTTGTTGAGCTTTGTTGGAAATATAGAGAAATGCTGATGACTTATGTGGGTTTATTTTTTATCCTGCAACTTTGCTAAAGTTTTTAATTATTTCAGGTAGTTTTTTAGTTGATTCTCTAAGATTTTATAAGTATACCTTCATATCACCTGCAGAGATTGATAGTTTTATTTCTCATTGCTTAGTCTAATTCCTTCAATTTCTTTTTCTTGTGCTATTGCTATAGCTAGTATTCCAAGAACAATATTGCATATTGAATAATAGTGATAATAATGAGGATCCTTTTCCCCTCTCTTTATCTTATTGGAAAGCCTTCTAGATAATCTTCATTACAGATAATGCTTGTTGATGGTTTTAGATACACACTACTTATCATTTTAAGGAAAATTCCATTCTTATGCTTTGCAGTGTTTTTAATAGGAATAAGTATTTTATTTTACCAAAATCTTTATGTACATCTATTGAGATGATCATTATCTTTTTGTTGGTTTTATTATTGGGGTGATCAATTATACTTGTAGTTTTCCTGATGTTTTTATTATTCTTTAAAATATGCTTATTTACTACTTTATTTTTCTCTAATCACATATACAAATATTAACAATCTTTTAAAAAAATTAGTTTCAAATTCTCTCTGTCCTCTCAGTGAGAGAACAAGAAATTTGATATAGATTATATATGTGCAGTTTGTGAAATATATTTTCAAATTGGTTATATGATAGAAGTAGTTTCCTTAATACTGAACCAGATCTAGAATCACAATGTAAATTCCACTCCTTTACAGAGTATGATTTTTGTTTTATATTACTATAATTTCCTTGCTAATATCTTAATTTTTTTTGCTTCAATTAATTGCAAAAATTGTTTTATAGTATGCTTTCTCAGTTTTTGCTTTTCTTGGTTTAGGTATAAGAATCATATTTGTGGTGTAAAGGGAATTTGGTAGGACACCTTCTCTGCCTATTTTCCTATATAGTTTATATAAAATTAGAGTTAAGTTTCTTTAAATGATTGGCAGAATTCTCTTGTGAATCTTTCAGTTCCTAGGGAGCTTATTTATGTTTTGTTCAACTTTTTTTAAAGATAGTATAATTTAAGTATTCTATTTCTTTTTTTGTTAATTTAGGCAAATTGTAACAATTAGTTCATTTTGCTAATATGGTTAGATTTATTGGAATATAATTAGGCAGAATAACTCCTAATAATTGCTTTAATTTCATCTTCATTGGTAGTGAATTTACTCTTTTCATTTTTGATACTGTTAATTTGGTTAAAAAATAAACTTTTAAAAAATCATTTTAATTGGTGGGTGGAGCCAAGATGGCAGATTGCAGACACAACTCTCTGTGAGCTCCTCTGATCTTCTCTCAAAGCAAAAGCAGATTAAGCCTCTGAACTGGTTGTGGAGAGAAAGCTCCCCCAAATACTTGGAGTACAACACATTTTCAGCAAAAATTACGTTGCAAGAGCTTAGGAACAGGTCTGTTTTAGACGGGCAGAGGATCAGGTGGTTTCCCACACTCAGGTGGTGGTGCACAGCCAGGGCAGGAGACTGGGGCTGGGACTGAGAATGGCTAATTCAAAGCACTTGGGAAGTCCCTGGGAGACGCTTGGGTCACTTTGCTCTGGTTGCATGCAGGTGCTTTGTCAGATCTGCCTTTAGTAAAAGGTAGATTAAAAACCACTGAGAACTTGGGACCTACCCTGGCTAGCCCAGCACTAGAAGTCAACCAGCCGAAGTGCCCCAGGGACAATTGAAGCAGCTGCCAGTCCTCTGCTTTAAACAGACCTCAAGCTCTAAAAATGAGTAAGAAACAGAAAAGAACTCTCACCATAGACAGAAAGAAGGGCAGACCTCAGATCCTGAGGTTCCTAAAGCAACTCGAGAGAAAGCCAAAAAGGGAGACATGAGCTGGTCCCCATTTCACAAGGCTTACCTGGAAGATAGCATAAAGAATCTCAAAAGAGAGTTAGAAGAAAAATGGGGAAATGAATTGAGATCAGTGCAAGAAGGATATAATGCCCTGGAAAAGAGATATGAAAAAGACACCAATTCACTGAAAAACAAAATTGGTAAAATGAAAAAAAAACTGCAATGAACAAAAAATTCAACTGGCCAGTTACAAAAGGAGCTAAAAAAGGTAACTGAAGAAAATAATACTTTAAAAATTAGAATTGAGCAAATGGAAGTGAATGACTCAATAATACTTCAAGAATCAGTCAAACAAAAACAAAAAATGAAAAAATAGAAGAAAATATGAAATATCTCCTAGGAAAAACAACTGACTTGGAAAACAGATCTAGGAGAGACAATCTAAGGATTATTGGACTCCCTGAAAGCCATGATGACAAAAAGAACATACATGCTATCTTCCAGGAAATCATGAAAGAAAACTGCTCTGATGCTTTAGAATCTAGAAGGCAAAATTGCCATTGAAAGAATTCACCAATCACCTCCTGAAAGAGACCCCAAAATTAAAACCCCAAGGAATATCATGGCTAAATTTCAGGACTATCACACCAAGGAAAAGATATTGCAAGCAGCTAGAAAGAAACAATTCAAATACTGAGGAACTGCAATTAGAATCACACACAATCTGTCAGCTTCCACATTAAAGAATTGAAGGGCCTGGAGTCAGATATTCCGAAAGGCAAAGGAACTTGGATTACAGCCAAGAATAAGTTATCCAGCTAGAATGAGCATTATCTTCCAGGAAAGAAGATGGTCATTCAATGATAAAGGAGAATTTCACATATTTATAATGAAAAGACCAGATCTGAACAAAAAAATTGACCTCCAAACACAGAACTCAAGAGAAGCATAAACAAGGTAAAAAGGAAAGAACTCTTGAAAACTATATTTTTACTATGAGTATACTTAAAGAATAGGGGTATAATTTGATTTTACTTTGATAAAATGAAAAAGAAACTAGAGGTGGAAGGGCTATCATACTGGAAAAAGAGGGGAAAGGAGGTAAAATAAACTAAAAAAGGAGATAAAAACAAGGTAAAATCTCATGAAGAGGCAAAGAAAATCTAATATAATTAAGGGAAAAAGGGAGGGTGATGAGCATTAGTGTGAATCTTACTCTCATCAGATTGGTCCCTAAAAGAGATTATCAGACACATTTGGTTTCACAGAAAAACTTGTCTCTCCTTATAGGGAAGTAGGAGGCAAAGGAGGAAAACAAAGGGATAGACTAATAGAAGGGAAAATAGAAGAATTAGGGGAAAGGTATAAAAAAGAGGGAGGAGCTCTAAAGGGGGGGAGGACTGTTAGAGGAAGGTGGTCATCAAAAACAAAATACTGGGGAGGGGGGAAGGGAGAAAAGGGAAAGGAAAGAGAAAAATATAACTTTGGGTAAATAAGATGGCAGGAAATACAGATTTAGTTATTTTAACTGTGAATGTGAATGGATTGAACTCTCCCATAAAACGGAAGTGGATAGCACACTGGATTAAAAGCCAGAATCCTACAATACGTTGTTTACAAGAAACACATCTAAAACACAGAGATACATATAGAGTGAATGTAAAGGGCTGGAGCAGAATCTATTATGCTTCAGGTGAACAACAAAACACAAGAGTAGCAATCCTTATCTCAGATCAAGTAAAAGCAAAGATAGATCTAATTAAAAGAGATAAGAAAGGAAACTATATTTTAGATAATGAAGCAGTATCAATACTAAACATATATGCACCAAGTGGTATAGCATCCAAATTCCTAGAGGAGAAATTAACAGAGATGCAAGAAGAAATAGACAGCAAAACTATACTAGTGGGGGATCTCAACCTTACTCTCAGAATTAGATAAATCAAACCACAAAATAAATAAGAAAGAATTTAGGGAGGTAAACAAAATGTTAGAAAAGTTAGGTATGATAGATCTTTGGAGAAAATTGAATAGAGACAGAAGGGAGTTTACTTTTTTCTCAGGGGTTCATGGAACTTATACAAAAATTGACCATGTGTTAGGGCATAAAAACCTCAGAATCAAATGCAGAAAGGCAGAAATAGTAAACGCATCCTTTTGAGATAATGATGCAATAAAAATCACATGTAATATAAGGCCAGGAGAAAATAGACCACAAGTTAATTGGAAATTAAAAAATCTAATTTTAAAGAATGAATGGGTGAAAGAGCAAATCATAGACACAATCAATAATTTCATTCAGGAGAGTGAGAATAATGAGACAACATACCAAAATTTGTGGGATACGGCCAAAGTGGTTATAAGGGGTAATTTTATATCTCTAGATGCTTACTTGCATAAAATAGAGAAAGAGAAGATCAATGAATTGGGCTTACAATTAAAAAAGCTAGAAAAAGAACAAATTAAAAACCCTTAAGTAAATACCAAATTGGAAATTTTGAAAATAAAAGGGAAGATTAATAAAATTGAAAATAAGTAAACTATTGA
>JAJPUD010000868.1:533891-547367 GCA_023553655.1 Myrmecobius fasciatus
ATATATATATATATATATATATATATATATATATATATATATAGGTCGCCAGTTGCTCTGAGTTGTCAATTTGCTGTATTTGTGGTCTGTTGGCCTTGATGCTCATATCTCAACTCCTCATCCATAAATTTTATCTCTATGAATAGACTTATGTTATACATTAAAGGGTCTTCCCTTTTTCATTCTGTAGCCTGAAAGGCCTCATTTTATGTGCTTGAAGCCTTTTTGACACTACTTGGTGAAATTTCTAAACATCAATGTTGTCAGAACTAAGTAGAGAATTAAGCTGTCAGTTCTAATCCTCTCTAACAGGGTTTATCAATAATTAGCTTCTTTGATCAAGCCAGAGGTTACAATCCCCACAGACAAAACATCGGGCTGAAGCTCAGGGAATTGACTACTTGTCAGATGAGGTTAGGTGCCTTAGTTTTTACACATCACATATAATCCCATGCCTGGTCTTCGCTTCTGTTTCTTAGTTAGATTTTGCTCTTTTAGATCTCGGTGGCATGGGTAGACTCATTAAACCTAAGTATAATTATCCATCTGGATATTCACATCTGTTCATAAAATTGTTCTTGCACTCTGGCAAAGAAAAAAGTAACATTTTCTCTAAAGATAAGTAATATTTTTGCCAAACTACAATTCCCTGTCTTGCACTCCACTTTGTTTCCTATGTGAAACATGCAGCAAAAATAAAGATATTACAAGATATAAAGGTGGAAATATAAGCTTTCTTCCTTGGTTCTTGGCCTCTTCTACCTGTTTGCTTTTAATGATATGGAAAGCCACTGTGAATGTAAAATTGGAATCTCTTTCAGGGCACAGTACTAAAATGTGATGTCATAATGGCTTGTGAGTTGAGAATTCAGCTAACTGTGCTTTAGAAGTACACAAAAGCATAGTTTTAGTGGATATTTTTAGCACTACACTTAATAGTTGAGCTTCTTCGTTCACACAGATACAAATTAATCCAATAATTTTTGTTTTTTCCCCTCTATACTATCAAAGTCGCCTTTTAAGTGGTCTTTCTGTCTCTTGTATATCTTCACCCCAATCAATTTTCCATGTTGTTTCTTAAGTAATTATCCTGATCTCCCACTAAGTTCTTTGAGGGTAACCACAATTTCATGTTTGTTTTCATATCTTTAGTCCTTTATATACATAATTCTGATTTCAAGGCATAAACTGAATAAAATTTCTGTTTGTTAGATATATATGTAAAGTGCACACGGTTTGACATTCAATATATGCTTATTTTCTTGCTTGATCTTTTCCTCTGCACCTAAAACTTTCAGTGACTCATTATTTCCTACTTAATAGAAAAGGTTACAAAAAATTATACCTCAAAGGACCAGGATAAGTCAAGTAATATAGTCAATTCAAAATAGAGACAGCAGGATGAAAAGATATATTTCAATTTAAAATTTTATTGTCTTCTTATAATTATTTGTATTTAAAAATGATCTTTTTGGTCAATTGACCTGCCTTGTCCTTCTAGTGTTAATAAAAATAAATTTCTGATCTAGTTTTCTGCCTGCTGGCTCAAATCTATTCTGATTATTTTTATCACACAATACTGCTCTTTGCATAAATAGCCTGCTAGCATGCCTAGGCTAATTTCACTCCTTTCTTCCCATTTTGTCCTTCTGTCAGTCTATATTTTTGTTTACTTTTTCCACTGTGTCTGAGTGGAGTTCCTCCACCTCGTTTTCATCTGATGAAATTCTACCCTTCTTTTAAGGTTCAACTCAAAGGCCTTCTTCCCTTAAAACTTCTTTTACCATTCTTATCTCCCTGAGGGAAAATAAATTCTCTTTTCTCACATTTCACATAAGATTATGCCTAAATCTTTGCTTTGTCCTTCTAATAATGAACCTTCTTTCATACTTATATGCATGTCATATCACATTTATCTTCTGCATATTAGGCTATTAAATCGTTTAGGGTTGGGCATGCCATGTTTATTTTTTGTATTCCCATGGACTAACATAGTCAAGTAACTCAGTAGACAAGTTTGTTGATGTTCAATGGTTCAGTCTATCTCTGACTCTTCCTTACTCTTTGCATACCTAGCCCTCCTTGCCTCCATTATCTTCTCCCCAAACCAGTATAAGCTCATTTTTATTGCTTCCATGACAGTATTTATTCATCTCATTCTTTGCTGTCCCCTTTTTCTTTTGCCTCCAATCTTTTCCAACACTAGAGTCTTTTCCAGTGAGTCTTGTCTTATTATTTGGACAGAGTATCTAAGCTTTAGTTTGACCTAGTGAATGGTCTGAATTAATTTGAGTATTTACTGATTTACTTTCTGTCCAAAGGACTCTCAAAAATTTCTATAGTCTTGTAATTCAAAAGTGTGAATTCTATAGCAATCAGTTTTCATTACAGTCCAATGCTCACAGTCATAAGAAAAAAACATAACTGACTATATAGACTTTTGTCAGCAAGGCAATGTTGCTGCTTTTAAACATATCATCCAGAATTGCCATAGCTTTCCTTCCAAGGAGCAAGTCTTTTAATCATGGCTGCAGTCACCATCTGTAGTTATCTTTAAGTCCAAGAATATAAAATGTGTCACTGCTTCCATTTCTTCTCCTTCCCATGTTCCCTCCCTCTTCCCCTCTCTCCTCCAGCCAGGACTTTATTGGATCAATTGCCAATATCTTATTTTTTTTGATGTTAAGCTTCAAACCAACTTTTGAACTCTCCTCTTTTACCTTCACTGAGAGACTTTTTAATTCTTCTTCACTTTCTGTCATCAGAGTGATATTGCTTCTATGTCTGAGATTATTGAAATTTCTCCCAGAAACTTTGATTCCAGTTTTTTATTTGTCCAACCTGGAATTTCACATAATATAATTCAGTGTAAGTTACTGAAGGTGACGATATACAGCCTTGTCAATATTCCTTTTTCAATATTTGATGAATCAGCTGTTCCATGTTCAGTTTTAACTATTGATTTTTGGCTGCAAACAGTTTCCTCAGGAGGCAAGAAAGATGATCTGGCACACTACTCTCTTTAAGGACTTGCCACATAATCAAAGGCTTTAGAGCAGTCAAAAAAGCAGATCTAGTGTCAGACATTCTGCAGAATAAAGTCACCAAGACCCTAGAAAGCATGCTAACAGTAAAGCCAGTGGGAGTGATCAAATTCCAGCTGAGTTATATAAACCCTAAAATATGATAATGTTAAAGTGATGCATTTGATGTACCAACAAATTTGGAAAACTCAATGGTGACCACTAATTGGAAAGCATCAGTTTATGTCACTATGCTAAAGAAGGACAATGATAAAGAAGGAGCAAATTACATTTGAACTCATTTTATATGCCAATAAGGCCTTGCCTAAGATTCTATATGGTAGGCTTCAGCAATATGTGAACTGAGAATTACCAGAAAAGCAAACTTTTTGAAAAAGGCAGAGGAACTAGAAACTATGTTTTCCAAATTCACTGGATTATATAGAAAATAAGGGAGTTTTAGGAGGCAGTTCTTCATGAATATTTGTTGAATTTAACTGTGTTATAAACTGGATAATATTTATCAAATTACAATATTTTCTAAAATATGCATATGCTCATAGTTCTGCAATGGATCCCAAATAAAGTGAATTCAGAAGTTAGTATTTATGCTATTGATGATGTCAATAACAGTATGTAACTGACATACATATCTTTAATGTTTACTAAGTACTTTTCATACATTATATTATTAGGATCCCATTTGAAAGTGCTAGTAACTTGAGATGCTCATGAATTTAAAGGGGAAAAGGTAGATGTGAATATGTCCCAGAATTGGTGGAATATCCTATGTTGGGAGAGTGGCTGGTACTTTCATAGGGTTTATTTATGAGTTAACATTAGTCAAGTGAAGAATATGAGAGACCAAATTGTCTGAGTGAAGCCTGAAAGAGTGTTGATGGAGGTCTAGAATTTGTTGAGTGCTTTCTGATGAGTAAGATTGAGTAGCACTTAGACACTGAGAACAATGTGTAATGATAGAGTATGATAAAAGTGCTGTGCAAGAGAAAGAAAAAGAGAGTGAGGATGATTATGGAACTACAGAACTATTTATGTTGGGAGCCAATCCAAGAGAGATTCCACACAAGAGTAAGGTGGTGACATGAGTTCTAGGTCTAAGTAATAAATGGGTCATAAAATCATATATGTAGAACTAGAAAGGTCCTTATAGATTATCTAGTCAAACTTTCTCATTTTAACAATGTATAACTGAACCTTAAAGACATGAGACTTGTTCCAAGTCATATAGGTATAATTTTCTGATGCAGATTTGAACATGGACACTTATTTACAATCGAGCATACATTCTATTGTACCATGTTAGGCAGATTTGGTTGTTGTCTTTGTGGTTGAAGAGGACCACAATTTCATCACTAAGTCAGGATCAACATATAGGGTGTCTGACTATGGCTAATCAGACCAATATGATCTCAAAAAGCTCAACCACATGTAGGGCATAAATAGTCCTTATGAATATTTGGAATGAAGATGTCTCTAAATGCATAGATCTCACTTTTCTTTTGAGCTACTGCAATCATGATTTGCTCATAGAGTACAGTACATTCTTTGATGTGGGCACCAATGCTGGATGGTCCATGTCATGTCATTGTCTCCCATGTCTCACTATTGATTTCAAAGTTGTTCAGAGAGAGACCTTCATAATGTCTTTATATCACTTCTTCTGACCCCCATCTGAGCACTTGCTTGTTCTCTATAAAATACTATGTGTTAGCACTCAAACAACATAGCTATCACTTTGGAATTGTACTCTTTGCAGTAGAATTTGACTGCTTTGCAGTTCAGCTTGAGGAAGCACCTCAATATCTGGTATCTTATTTTGCCAGGTGATTCAGAATCTTCCTAACAGAATTTCAGTTTCATGGCATTCAATAATGAGGTAAATACAACAGTAGCCCTGAAAAGAATTCTGCAGCCCTCACGCTAGAAGTGCTAGTCTTCTCTTAACATCCCATACATCCTAGGGAGGAATTGGGGAGAAAGGAGAGAAAATGCCAAAGGGTACCTGAAAAAAGCAAGGCACTATATTTTTTTGGGTTTGAGGGAAATAAATTCACTTTTCCAGAATTGTCAGACAATGGCTTTTGTTGTCCCAATACCTTACTTTTTTATCTTATGTTATTCCCCTCCATAAATTTTTTAGTATCACTAAATTAAGCAACTCTCTGCTTTAAACATGTGCTGCATTTTAATTCCTTTTCTCAGGTTTATAATTAGAATATCCTTTCTTTTCATCTTGGCCTATCATATTAAAGCCCAATCCAATTGCTACTCCAACCAGGAAATCAGATCTTGCCCATTCAGACCTAATATGATATTTATTTGTGTAACAATTTAATGGGTTATCATATACTATTATGTTCTCACTTTTCTGTATGTTTTAGGTTATATAGTACAAGATTGTAAACACAGTAAGGAAAAGGATTGTGTCTCATCTATACTTTTATTTGATTATATTTTAATAGTTTTTCATTTTATCTATTGTCTTTTTACTTTAAATTTTGTCTGTTTTCCTTTCAGTTATTCTTTTGTGCTTTTGTTTTTTTAAGTAGATTTCTTTATTTTGTAGCTTTAAAAATTGCATACAGTTAATTATTACCTTTTATATTTTTCTCATATGTTTCCAGAAAGAATTTTTTTCTGAAAATTCTTTTAACTTTTTTTGACCTCAAAATTTTGATATTTTCTTATTTGTCATTCTTTTATATGATTATTAGTTATTAATATATGGCTGAAGTGGAGTGGAAGGGAGATGGGTAGGTTGAGGAATCAAATGATTAGGAGACTTGTGGGACAATTTGTCTAAATGCTGAAGTTCCCTGACATGAAGACAGGAGTTGTGAGCAGGGAAAAATTGTTAGTTGTGTATTTAACTGATTGAGGAAAGAAGAGGAATGAAGTTGAGGATTTGTAGACAACACTATACCAAGTATAGTACTAACAAATTCCAGTCTTCACTATCTTGAAGATAATATATACAATGGAAAATATTGGCTCAGATCTCCTATGGTTCCTGAACACTGGGTACTACAAAGGTACCATATTTTTTTTTGTGGTCCTAAGGTACCACCTAGTTGTGGGTCATTTGTATTCCCAGGTAACAACACAAGAGTTTTACTATGAAATCTAAGCATCAAGAGGCCACCTCTAGAAAGGAGGATTACATTAAATTATGTTTAGGTTTGCTAAATATAGTTTGTTAAACAAAAAGTTCTGTTAAGCCCTTCCTATGTGTAAGACAATGGGATAAAAAGTTAAATGTGGCATCATCCCAGCTCTCCAAAAAAGATACGCTTGAGGGGTTGAAGGGTAAGTGCACCAACAAGACAAGGAAACTGAGTAAAAACAGGAGGACAAAACAAAATGCTAGTAGAAATTTGAGTTAGAATAGATTATTTTAACTTATAGTAGGGAGTAAAGGAGAGATCAGAGAAAGTTTCTGGGATGAGGTGAGAACTAAATTGTGCTTTAAAAGAAGTTAAGGCTTTAGGAGATTGAGATGTTGGAAGTGGAGTTCATTCAGGAACAACCAGGTTAACTGAGGCATGAATGTACAGTAAAGAACAGAATGAGAACTGGGAACAGATATTCCACTTTGCCTAAAAGAAGTTTAGAGCCAATTGTGGAGCATCTAAAATACCAGAATCAGAGTTTCATTTTTTAAAAAAGTAAAGTGACATGAATATAGCAGTAAATTAGGAAGATTTCTTAAATATCAGTGTGGGAAATGGACTGGAAACAAAAAAAATCAGTTAAAAGGCTGTTTTATTTATCTAGGTAAGAAGAGGTGAAAGTCTAAGAGAAATTATTATTTTTGTCTCATATTACGTAGCCAATTATTGGGGAGATTTCTTTTTCCTTTTCCTATTTCAAAGTCCAATCTTTCAAGGAGATCTCTGACATTGCTCCTTACAACTAGGAAAAAAACCTTATAAAGATATTTCAGTACAATGAAATCTGACCCATTATGTTTTAGTCCACCAGTCTGAATAGAGATGGATCCCCTTTTCTCTAGATTGCCCTAGGTTGGGATATTCTGGATGAGAGATAAATCTCTTTGGTCAAGACTGAGTGATCCAAAGCATATCTCCTAGTTCCTCATTAGAAAAACCAATCTCTCATAACATCAATTATCTCATTAATTATTAATCAATCAGAGTTGATTGCCACCCTCAGGAATTCTTTTCTTGCAAGGGCATATAAACATTGAGGGAGTTCCATGAGGGATCTTTGGCATTCAAGAGTACTAACTTAATAAGATGAATAATTACTCAGAAACATCTCTTAAAGTTTTTATACATCACAAGTCTAATATGGGAAGGTAGAGGGAGCAGTCAGTAGATGTGAATTTAATAAGTATCTTCACTATGTTAAATGCTGAGGATACTAAGGATGACAAAAACAAGTCCCTGCAATTAAGGAACTCACAGTCAGATTGGTAGACAACTTGTAAACAATTATGTACAAAAAGATATATGCAGAATGAATGAGAGCAAAAGAGAGATGTAAGGGAGATTTCTCAGGCTGAAATTCTAGTTACATTTGGCAAGTGATTTGATATATGAGAGGAGGGAAAAGGAAGAATCCAAAGTGACTCCAAGGTTAAGAAGCTGCAAAATTGGGAGAATGTTGGAGAATGTTAATAGAAACAGTCATTTGGGGAAGGGGAAGGTTGAAGTGAAAAGATGAGTTGTTTTAGACAAATTGGTAACTAGTTGATGGTTACAGTATGCACTTAAAAATATGAAATGAGAACTTTGGGGATATAGATTGAGAAATTATCGGTATATTGAGTGATAACTGACTTCATAGGAGTAGAGAAAATCATGAAAGAAGAAATTATATAGAGAAAATTTTCAAGGCCAGAACATTGAGGCACATCCATGTTGAAGGAATGAGAAGAGGAGGAGGAGACAGCCAAAGAAGCATAGGAGTAGTCAGTCATGATAACTAACATGATGTAGGGTTCTAGCCAAGGAGGAAAAATTAAAAAGGACTAGTAATCTATATTGCTAAATGATACAGGAAGATCAAGAAAAATGAGGGCAGAGGGGGAAAAAACAGAATTTTTCTATGAGGGTTTTATTGGTGACCTTGGAAAGAACTGTTGTAAAATGGCTGGGATAGAAGTCAATAGTAAAGGGTTTAGGAATGAGAAAGTGGTAAGAAAGTAGAGTCAGTAAATGTGAACTACTCTTTCTGGGGGTCTCATGATGATGTGGAAAAGAGGATGACAATTACAGGAAAGGTAATAGGGTCAGAGTCAGGCTCTGCTTTTTTGTTTGTTACTTTCTTTTTATACAAATTTTAAAGGGGATATTAATTAATGAAGTAGACCAGAGGAAGAAGATAATATTTTTGAGGGTATCAGGGTTAGGGTAAGGGTCTATTTATTTTAAGGATGAGGAGAAATAAGTATGTTCTAAATTCAATTACATATTTACTGAATGGAAATTATGTTTATAGGATGAAGGGAAAAACAACAGGAAAGATTGTAGGTGAAAGTAAAATCACCATTCTTTAATTTTAGCTCTTTGAAGATAGGAACTTGTTTCAGTTTTTCTTTGTATCTTTTGTCTCTAGCATATAATACATGCTTAATATAGAGTATTTATTAAGAATCTAATTAAGAGAGCTATAGGAGAAGACTGGAAGATCAAGATCACATAGGAGATGATATAGAATATATAGGAAGGTAGGTTAGTTTTCACAAGAAAGGAGAGCTATTTCTATCCACTGGGATTGGAGGTAAGGAGGAGAGGATAAGTGAGATATTAAAGAAATTAAAAGAAAGCCAAGATGAATACATGATGTAAACATAATGGATTTTATCATAAGCAAATTAGGAGAGCATGGAATATTTTATGAAAAAGGGAAGAATTTATGACTAACCAAGAAATAGAGAATATTATGGAATACAAAATGGATAAATTTGATTACATTAAATTAAAAAACTATTTTTACACAACTAAAATAAATGCAAGGAAAGGAGGAAACTGGAAAAAAGTATTCTAGAGTAAGTTTTTCTGATAAATACCTCATTTTCAGATAGATAGAGAACTAAGTCAAGTTTATAGAATAACAATCACTTTCAATGTATAAATGTCAAGGATATGAATGGGCAGTTTTTGGCAGAAAAAGTCAAAGCTATCGGTAATCATCTGAAAAAAATGTTTTAAATCATTATTGGAGATATCAAAATTAAAACAACTGAAATACCACCTCACATCTATCTGGTTGGCTATAATATAACAGAAAAGGAAAATGACACATATTGGAGTAGATGTAGGAAAACTGGACTAAAGTTCTACTGGTGGAATTGTGAAATACACAACCATTCTGGAGAGCAGAATTTGAAGCTATATCCAAATTACATATCCTTTGACTCAGCAATCGCACTACTAGATCTGTATCCCAAAGAGAACAAAGCAAAAAGAAAAGGATCTATATGTATACAAATATTTATAGTAGCTTTTTTTGTGGTAGCAAAAATTAAAAATTGAGAGGATGCCCACCAATTGAGGAATGACTGAACAAGTTGTGGTAGGTCATTGTAATAGAATACTAATTATGCTATAAAAAGTAATGAACAGGATGATTTCAGAAAAATACCTGTGAAGATTTACATGAACTGATACCAGGTGAAATGAGAAGAATCAGAAGCACATTGTACACAGTAACACAAATAGTATATAATGATCAACTGTGAATTACTTACCTATTCTTAGTAATACTATGATCTGAGACATTTCTGAAAGACTTATGAGGAAAAATGCTATCCATCTCATTGAAAGAGTTGTTGGAATCTGAATGCAGATTGAAGTGTACTTTTTAATTTCTTTGTTATATTTTTGTCTGCATTTTCTTTTGCAACAAAGCTAATATGAAAATATTTTGCATGACTGCATGTGTATAATCTATCTAAAATTATTTAGAGGAACAAATTGTTTAGAGGAGGAAAAGGAAGAGGAGACAGGAAAAGAACATGGAATTCAAAGTTTCAAAAAATGAATGTTAAAATTTTTGCTTACTTGTAATTGAGAAAAATAAAATAAAAATTAAATACAAAAAACCCCCAAAATGCAACCCTCCCCCTCAGAGGAGCATAATGTAGACATCTGAGAGCATTCAGGTGGAAGGTTTTCAAGCTTCTTAGGAAAGTGGAAAGTTTAATGTATATAATCCATCACCTTTCTCTCAGTAAAAAATAAGCATTCTTCATCTCCAGTCCTTTAGATCAAAGCTCCTTACACAATGGTTTGCAACCCTATATGGGATCATGGATGTAAATGTGGGGATTGTGAAAAACTTAGCAAGAACAAGAAGAAGTCAAATATTCCACAAAGATTTAATTATTTATATAAAAATAAACAAGCAGATCCATCTCATTAGTAAGCAGATTTACTTTTATTGTTAAAAATGGTAAAATTATGTGAATCCCAAAGAATTATTTTAAAATAAATTAATTTTTGATTTATGCTTGGTTTGTATACCTATTTTATATACCTATAGAGCTGGGGTTACTTAAAATTTTCTTGGGTGAAAAGGTCTCACAATTGGAAAAGGTTTAAGAAGCTTTGCTTTAGATTCATGGATCATTAAATTTTTCAGTTAGCAAGGTTTTCAGCATTATAAAAATTGTTTTGTAATTAAACAACTCAGTAATAGAAAAAGGAATTTTTTAAAGAAGTTGACTCTTTTATACATAAGAAAAAGAGGTGAGGTAAGAGCATGGTATAAACAAGTCAGTCATAGGACTATATGTTTTAGAGCAAGAAAGAAGATTAAAAGATCATTCAGTTCAACGTCTTCATTTTATGTTTGAGGAAACTTGTGTGCCCCCAAATCATGCAAGTATTAAATGATAGCTAGGATCAGAAGTTAGGTCTTTTGCCTCAAAAATCACATATATTGTAAAGGACAAAGAATAGATAGATATGAAAAGACAAAGAGAATGGGAAGGTGGAAGATTGTGTCAGAACTGTGATTATCATACTGAATTTTTGTAGCTTTCTCTGTGAGGTAGCTCCTCTGGAGGAGAAACACTGGGCTAGGGAATGGCAAGACTTGGAATTGAGTTCTGTTTCTATTTCTTTGAAGTCTGATGACATTTGATAAGTTGATTAACTTATCTGAACTTCATTTTTCTGATCTTTCCAATGCAATTATAATAGCTGTGCCTTATATATGAATTTAAGGTCTACCAACCTTAAATGGGGTCACAAAGAATTGAATATGACTGAAAAACAACTCAATAAAAACACAAGAGATGATGGGGTTTCTTTGATTATTTTGCATTTAGATTATCTGCTAATATTAATAGAGTAAATTTTTTTTACTTCTCTTTTAATAGAACTTTCTTTTGGGCTTACTCTTGTATAATTGCCATACATATTATATATAAACAGTGCCATATTCATTTTAGGTTTAATCATGTATTGTACTTTTAAATTTATTTTCATTTGATCAATTTATTTACATGCCATAAATTAGATTCATAACTATTCATTTTAATTATGTCACAGCTATTTATTTTTCATTAAGTATTGCTTATTCAACATACAGGAAAACAGTATTAATTACCACCAATTCTCTCAGAGTATCAGTCATGCTAAATTAGTATACTTGTAGTTTTATTCAAATTTTATTATCATATTGTAAGATGAATTTACTACAGATATTCCTTCTATACATGTTACTTATCCTGAATTTCTATCATTTGTAACAATAATTATGACCAGCAGTAAAATGTCAAAACTTCCAGGACTTTTCCCCTCTCCCATATTCTAATAACTGAACTAACTAACTTTGAACAAAAACATAAAGGGGCCGGAGAAAGAGAATTCTGAAGCAAAATCAAGGCTTGATTAATCTCAACACAAGGCAGATTTTTAAAATATAATTATTGGTATTACCAGGTCAGAGTTTATGATGGTTAGGTTGAGAGAATTCCTATTTATAGAAACTATTATGGCCTCATTGAGGAAGTGCCTTCATTTTAATTTGAATAAAAGAAAGTTTAATTGTTCACTAACTTCCTCAGAATGCTTACTTAGAATTTCCTGAGAAGAATTATATGTTCCCGATAATATAAAACATTCAACTGGTATGCTTCAAATGCCAGCATTATATAAAATCCAATGCTTGCTGATGGGCAGCTAATCGAGTTGTTTTGGGGAATTTTGATTGAAATCTATCTTAATATTAAACTTGTAAGGAGAAGAATATAGACTTTATGGGGAATATTTTCCATATCTTTCCTTGAAGTTTCACATGAAAAGATTTTCCAGGGCAAGATTCTGTGAAGATGGCAGAATAGGTCAGAAAATTCCAAGATCTCTCCAGATTTTCCTACAAACAAAACAAAATTGTCTTTTAGGATCAACATTAACCAATGAAAAACAAATAAGAACTTAGGACTATATAAGAACCACAAGGATTTTCACCTCCTTGACAGTGTGGGGAATTGGAGGGGGGAGTCTGGACCTGGAAAGACTGAGAGAACCTCTGTTGATAAAGAAGAACACCAGGGCCAGCTGTGCTTCAGAGACCAGGGTTGGGCAAGAAGGAAACAACATACCTGGTGAATGCAGAAGCATTGGGGCAGTGACACTGCTGGCTGTGAGCATTTGCAGGAGGGGCAGCTTTTGGTTTAGGGTTCCTTTTCAGAAGAGAGCTGAAGTGAAGCCAGAGGCACTACCACACTGACCATGGGATGTAAAGATGCTTACACTAATGGTTCTCATTTATTTATTTATTTATTTATTTATTTATTTATTTATTTATTTATTTATTTATTTATTTATTTATTTTTCTATTTTATTTGCATAACATATGTGTGGGTAATTCTTCAACAATAACCCTTACATAGCTTTCCGTTACAAATTTTCCCCCCAACTCCCCACCTCTCCCCTAGATGGAAGGATATCCACTACTTGTTAATTATGTTAAAATATTGGCAAATCGAATATATGTATACATATTTCCAAACATCATTTTTGTGCAAGAAAAATCTTATCTACACAAACGATATATCAGATAAAGGAAACACAATGTAAGCAAACATCAATCAAGGAGTATGAGAATGTTATGTTGTGGTCCACATTTCACATCCCTCTCTCTGGGTGTATATGGCTTTTTTCAGTGAACAATTGGAGGTGGTTTGAAACATTTCATTGTTGAAGAGTGCCATGTCCATCAGAATTGATCGTCATATAGTACTGTTGTTGCCATGTATAATGATCTCCTGGTTCTACTCATTTCACTCAGCATCAGTTCATGTAAGTCTCTCCAGGCCTCTCTGAAATCATCTTGCTGGTCATTTCTTACAGAACAATAGTATTCCATAATATTCATATACCATAATTTATTCAGCCATTCTCCAATTGAAGGGCATCTATTCAATTTCCAGTTTCTAGCCACTACAAAAAGGGCT
>JAJPUD010000869.1:1187-22665 GCA_023553655.1 Myrmecobius fasciatus
AAAGAGAGAGAAGAGACTGAAAGGAGAGAGACAGACAGAAAGACAGACATGCTCAGAGAGACAGACAGACATAAACACAGAGAGAGAGACAGAGGCAGACAGAGACAGACAAAGAAAGAGAAGGAGATTGAAAGGAGAGAGACAGAGACAGTGAGATGGAGAGGAGAAAGAGATAGAGACAGAGAGAAAAATGTATATATGTATATACATACAACATACATACACACACAAACATATATGTTTCTGTGGGGATATACACAATGTATGTATCTATACATTGATAGGTTGGGATTTCAGGAGTGCTGGGAAGATCAATTCAGGCCTAAAATCCCTCCCTTTGTATCCTGGCCCTAATCTGGGCTGACCAAACTCGAGCTCCTCTTCCCAAAGGAAGGAAGCTTTGTTTTCTGGGCAGAGCTAAGACATAGAATGTTCCTGCTCCTAGGAGAGGGTGCCCAGCAACAGAATCAAACAAAGAAATCTCACCAGCTCAGGAAACGATTCTGGTAATTGCATGAATAACGGACATGTAACAGGTCACTGAGAGGAACGGGACTTTTTGGATCGTACCTCGCTAAGGGTGCCATCAAGGCAGGCAGCTTTGTCCTAAAACATGGCTCTTAGAGAAGCAATGCAGCACAGTGAGCAGAGTAGGACTTGGGAAGGCTTGGGTTCAAATCATTCAGATCAGGGGGAAAGTAGGGAAGAAACCTAACATCTACCGTGACCTCATTTGATCCTTCAAGATAAAGTGCTGTTGTTATTCCCATTCTACAGATGAGAAAATGAAGACAAACAGAGGTTAAGTTGCTTGTTAGGCTCATATGGCTAGTAAGTGTCTGGGACCAGATCCCACCTAACTGCCTCTATAAGCTGTGTGACTCTAGAAAAGTCAATTAATAAAAAAAAGTCAATTAATCTCTCAGAGCCTCAATTTCCCCATATAAAATAATAGTTAAATATAAGGGATATCATGGCTCAAGGCCAGGAAGACCAGCAGTCAGGTCTCTCCTCTGACATATCCCGACTATATGACCCCAAGCAGGTCACTTAACCATGCCCTAGGCAGCTGAGACTCTTAGTTGCAGAGGAGAGAGTTCCTTCTAGTAATGTTTAATTCTCTAGTAATGAAACCAAATCTTGTTTCATTCTACCAATGAAAATACAGACCCGGTGCCTGTCCCTACCTTCCAGCATTGTTGTGAAGAGGAATTGAGATAATGTTTATAAAATGAGTTATGCTCTTTAAAGTGCTACATAAATGTTGGCTATTTTTATTGTTTATTATTATTATTATTATTATTATTACTATCTTCTTCAAAAATAGCCTGTGGGCTAGAGAGTAGTGCTGGGAATATGCATTTCCTTGTGTTCTTGTGAGGTGGGGCAGCTGGCAACAGTCTTTACTTAAGAAATAAAAATCCGAAAAGGAGACTGACATTGCCCTTCTTCTTTGGGCTCACACAGCGGAGAAACAACTGTCTATCTGTTTGAAGACTTATCTATGTTCTATTTAAATGTGTGTTTAAATGTTCCAGAGGGGAAAGAGGGCACAGTGCCTTTAAGAAGCAGACTTGGGAAGCCAGCTAGAGTGGTTAAAGGATAATTTTGGCAATTCAATACAGAGTTGCTTTTATGCCATCTGTGGGCTTCAAAGGCAAGGAATTAGGCAGGAGAGCAGTCAAGTGAAGAAAGGGTTCTTTTCCTGATTGGAAAAAGACAGTCATGGGGGAGTCATGAACTCTGGATGCATGCACGCTGCATGCCCATATTTTTTTCTCTCCTTAGGCTGACAATCAGGTTTTTGGAACAGCTTGGACTCTCTGGAAAGGCTAGACCTTTTGCTATATGTTCACAGCATATTAGAGAGAATCTGTCCTGAAGACTTGAAGAACCATAGCTGAAACTGGCTGAAAGGGCATGTTAACTCCAAGTGATTGGGAAGCTATTTATAAAAGTCTTAAGTTTTTTTTCATATACCTAATGTATGCTTATACATGGACACAGTGAGTAAGAAGTGGTAACAGTTTCTCCTTAAAACAGAATAAAGAAAATCAGATTTAGACTAAATAAGGATCGAGAACTGTTGAAGTTTAATGAGGAAGGTACCAAATTGTACTTAGGTGTTTCTTTCTTTAAATCTTACCCTAAATAGAATATTTCAGGAACCATTATGCCTATGTTAGCAATTAATAATTAATTAATGTGCTCATTTTGGAAGCTAAAAATCTATAAAGTAACAGTAAATGTCACACATCCCAAAAAACCCAGAATTCAGAAACAAGACAAAATGAGCAGTTCTTGTTCAGCACGCATCTTTGACATTTTAAAATATTATGTAGAATTTGTGGCGGCACTTATGACATTCATAGAATTACAGACTTTTCCCTAATTAGGAGGGACCTTACGGACTGTGCCATCCAACTCCAACATTTTGCCGATAACGCAATGGAGATCCAGGGAGAGGAAATAACCTGATCAAATTTATACGGCAAGTCAGCGGCAGAAACAGGACTGTAACCCAGTTTTACTGACTCCCAGTCCGGGGCTCGGTGTATCAATTCATCTTGACATCCTCATCCTTGGTTTTCACTTGAGAGGAGCTCAGCCTTAAAGTGGCTGAAGCAGCCACAAGAATAAATCACTGACCCTGAGGGAGCTCCATGCTGATAATCCAGGGAGGCCGATATTTGAATACATCTCAAACGCCAATTGAAGGCATCACAGCAAGAAGTCAGACCCTGGGGAAGCTATCAGCGACTCAGCAATTCCAATTTATGCTGGAACGCTAACTCCACTTACCGATGAGATTGTACCAAGCTGGGGTGTCCTATGATTAAGGTCCTTGCCCCCCTCTGAAATGCAGAGAGTGTGACACAGGATATTACGGACCCATTTGGTGGAACAGGAGAGTGGGGGGTAAGGGTCCTCCGTGGGATCTCGGATTTGAACAGCTTCAGTCACTTAGAGCATCCTCATAGTCGAGAAACTGCTGCTTACAACTGTGCAGCACCCCGAGATGAGCTGACCCCCCTACCCCCCATATATCCCTTCTTAGCAACAGGCACAGCATGGAGCATGTGCTGCGAGGACAGTGAAATATCATTTCCAAATGTTAATATATCACTGGTGTGCTGTCTGTCACACGGAACCTCAAACACGCCAAGCTCATTCCTGACTCGAAGCCTGTGTTCAGGCTGTCTCTGTACCTCGATTGTCCACCCCCTCCTCTGTCTCGAGGATATCGCCATCCTCTCCATCCATCAAAGCCCAGCTCAAATCAGAGCCCATCTCTTCCACAAATAAGAATAACAATCCCGATTCCCCAAATTGTCGAGTCCTTTAAGGTTTCAAAATGTCTCCTTCACATTGAACCAAGTATTATTGCTCTTGATTTAGAAATTAGGAAGCTGTGATTTAGGGAAGGAAAAGGACTTAGGGCCATAGAACTAGGAAGAACAGAAAGCAGGATTTGAACTCGGGTCTTTTGACTAGAAGTAGTTCATTACATTACCCTGGGCTGTTTCTTATAGAAATAATGACTCCCATTTCTCTAGAACTTGGAGGTTTACAAAGTGTCTTCCTCACAACCATGTTGTGAAGTAGGTAGTATCATTATTTTCAACATTGCACAGTTCTTTGACTTCAGGATGAAAGTATGACTTCCGCCATGTCAGCCTATCCACTTCTCCTCCTCCCAAAGAAATCTCGATCCTGTCCTCCCATAATTCTCCACAGAAGAGCTACCCAACATGCTAGGCACTTTTACAAGTCATCTACCTTCCCAACAAGGTTCTTGTGATGTCTTAATGAAATCATAGCTATGGTAAAAATATGTATTATAATGTTTATAAGATTGTTGGGCGAGGGAGGAGTGGGCAGGAAGGGGAGAATTTGGAACTCAAAATTTTTGAAAAATGAATGTTGAAAATATCTCTATTATTAACTCCAAACTACAGTTTGGGAAACTGAGTTGAGTTGCTGATGATCACATAGCTAGTAGATCACCTCCCTGCCTTAAGCTTAGCTGTTGTCTTCCTCTTGTGAAACCCCGAGACTCTTAATGTCTATACCAATATTTTTTTCTTTTCCAGTACCAAGTTTTGGTGAAGGTTGAGTCTTGAGGGGCTAAGGTTTGGGCACAGTGGAGAGAATATTTCCTTTGGAAAGTAGGTGTGAATTGGAATCTTGGTTCTGACACAAATTGGGATCTCAGGCAAATCACACCTCTCTACCATCAGTATTCCTCAACGATAACCTGGATATTAGAATTCTTATTCTACCCATCTCACAGAGCCACTTGAAGAAGAGTATTTTTGTAAATGGCGCAACATGATCAGAGGCTTCCTGGGGTAAGCAGAAGGAGCCTTAACTCTGGAGTCTGAAGTTCTGGATTCAAATCTCACCTGTGGCATTGACTTCTATGACCATGGGCAAGTCATTTGGTCTCCCTCAGTTTCCCCATCTGTAAAATGAATGAGGTTGGACTAGATGGTCTCCGAGACCAGCTATAAGTCTAGGTATGGTCCTACAATAGGTAAGATCCTGTGTAAATGAAATCAAAAGAGGGGGAATCCACCACTTGCTCATTACCTAGGAGATGAGATTACTTCCCTTCCTTCAATGTGGCTTCCTAGTATCTCTAAGATAAGATATTCCTTATCCTGACATTTATGTCTCTCTCTAGTCTGGTCCCAACCTCCCTTTCCAGCAGTATTTCCCACTAGTCCTCATCAGACATGATATGTTCTAGATCCTCTGGATCCTCTCTCGTACTCTATTCCTCCCTCCAACCCTTTCTCACATCTCTGTTCTGCAATTCAGCCCCTCCTGCCTCACTTCCATCTTTCCAAATTTTCTTTAAAACCCAGCTCAGGCTATCTCCTCCAAGAAGTCTTTCCTGATGTTACCAACTGAAAGTCTTCCTTCTCTACTCAAATTTTCCTCTGGCTTTTTGGGGGGAACCCCACATTCCCACTTTGGCTCCTCTCACATTTTGATTAGTATTATTCTCGTCTGGATACTTGTCTTATGACCTCTGGGAGATTATAAACTCCCCAAGATAGGTATTGTTTTTCATCATCTCCCTAAAGATGTTCACACTTGGCACACTTGGCACACACATACTTGGTAGAAGCATATAGAACCATATATGTACATGTTATCACATTTACACGCTATAGCTAGACTGCACTCTTCCCGAGGGCAACAATGGCTCTTTTTGCACTTGTCTTCCCAACACAGTACCTGGCACAAAGGAAGCTCTTAATAAGTGTTTGTTGATTTATTATATTGTATGAGTGATTGTTGAATTGAATCATATTCCAACATGCTTGTTTTCCTTTATTGGGAGAAATCAACCATTTCAGTGTCCTGCTCTTTTGGATTCCTGCCGACTGGCTCAGCCTCAAGAAGTCCTCAGCTCCAAAGGGGCTGTCTACACCTGCACAGTGAGCTGTAGGATATACAGAGATCCACTATCTTCTGAGACCAGCCTCATCCATCAGCTGGTCTCTCTGGGAGTCTGCCCAGTCCTATTTGAGACTCTCTGTTGGGCTGAAGGCTGGTAGAGGAGAGAATTTGGGCTTTGTCCTGGGGGAGCTCCCAATCTGTCTAGGGAAAAAGGGCACAGGGAGCAGTTAGAGACTGAGGGAAAATGACTACCCCTCGTCCTTCATGGAAGGGCAGAGAGAGGCTGCTGAGTCGGTATCTCTGAAATTAAAAGGTCAGCTCTAGAAAGCAGAATTTTTTTTTTCTCATTGGGAACTAAAATGTGCTGGCCTGGGGGCAGTTTAAAGAGTACTGGACCAGGAACCAAGAAGTCTGGGTCTCTATCCTTCTTTAGCATGGGATTAACTCTGTGACATTGGGAAGGTCACTATTTCCTAAAGACTTTGTTTCTGTATCTGCAAAATGGGAACAATAATAATAACAATAGCTTGCCAAATAGGCTTGCATAGAACGTGGGCAGGGTATGTTGGCACATATGGGACCCTACTGGAGGCTTGAATGGAGGGGAAGGACCGATGATAAGGGAACTTGGCCCTTCTGGTTCATGTTTTATGTTGCATTCATGACTGATAGGATTGATTGCACAGCCCCGTTCTGAGGAGCAAATGAAAAAATGTATATAGAACACTTTGAATTTTAAAAAAACCCTTTAAATACTCTATAAGCTTAGCTACTATTTTTTATTTCTACGATTTCTCCCAGCTCTAAAGTTCCATGTTCTAAAGTCCCTCTTACATGGGATAGTCAATGTTCTCAAGTTTTGTCTAGATCTGAAATTCTGTGTCCTACACTTTGTTGACTAAGATCCTATCTAGCTTTGACATTCTAGGTTCTCAGGTGCCTTCTAGCTTGAACATTCAGCTTCTAAATTTTTAAGCCTTTCTAACTCTTTAATAATAATGATGATGATGGTGGTGGTGGTGGTGATGATGATGATGATAGCATTTATATAGCTTTTTAAGATTTGTTAATCACCTTGCAAATATTTCATTTTATCCTTCAACAATTCTAGGCAGTAAGTGCCATTATTATCCCTATTTTACAGATAAGGAAACTGAGGCAGTCATAAATTAAGTAGTGATTCGCCCAGAGTCCCATAGCCAATCAAATCTAAGGCCAGATTTGAACTTAGGTTATCTTGATTCCAGATCCAACGCTCTATTCACTACTCCACCTAGCTGCCTCTACATTCTATGTCTATGTTCTCAAGTGGCCATTAGTTCTGAAACTCCATATTCTATATTCTCAGATCTCTTCCATCTCTGTTACCTCTAGGGTCTTTTTCATATTTAACTTCCTTTGTTCTGAAGCCTGAGTCAGCGCTCATATTCCCTATTCTGCGAGCCCTTCCAATTCTGTCATAACTTGACTCCATTATTCCATAATTAAAAGGAAAGAATTGATTTCTCCAGTGCTCAGGATTAATAATAATATTCTATTTCTACATGGTGTCATGATAATTGTGAAGTACTTTACTATATTATCTCCGTTGAGTCTCATAAGAACCCTGTGAATACAGGCATTATTATGCCAATTTTATAGATGGAAAGATTGAGGCTCAGAAATCTTAAAAAGTAAAGGCTGAGAGTATCCTCTCCCTTCCTTTCCCTTCCCCTCCCCTCCCCTTTCCCAATAATCATAAGTTAAGTGCAACAAGAAGAGATTGCTTTCAACACAAAAGTCAATTTGGGGAGGGGGCTGTTGTTATAAGACACCCAGCGGGAACCCAGGAGGGCCAGCAGCCTGGGCTTCCTTCCCCAGAGAGCAGTGCCTGACATTATATGCAGAATGAAATGCATGGTTAGGTGTTTCAGGCTATAAAATGCTCCAGGATCAGAAGAGAACTATGGGCTACTACCTTTAAGTGGAAAAATAATAATCATAATCACCCTTGACATTGCTCCAGTTCTTTATATGTCTCAAAGCATTTTATATCCTTGAGCTATCATTCCATCCTTCTGACAGAGGCAGGGCAGGTGTTATTATCTCTTCTTAATACAGCTGGAAACTGAGTTTCTCCAGAAGTTAAGTGCTTTGCCTGGGGTCACAGGAGTGAATGGTGCATCCAGGACCAGAGTTCAGGATTCTTGACTTCTGGCTTAGTCTCATTTCCAATCCCTGTTGACCTGTCTCACCTTGCATTTGGAAGTGCAGCCATGGAAAGATGTCTCTTGGCCCCACAGGAGCCAGGAGATAAGCACGCAATCAGGATATGGAGAGTGGATTCTGAAAGGGGGCCTGGGGACTTTCTGCTGGGAAAGATGGGCTCTGGGAATTGATCACTGAGCCTGGGGAGATGGCCCAGGATACAGCTTGGGAGAAGACCATCACAGTGCTCTGCCTGAACAGGACTATTTGCTGGCATGGGAGCAAACATGGGAGAAGATGGTGGGGTACCATCTCCCAAGCATCAAGACCACTCTGTTCTCACTCAGAGACTCCGAGAGCCAATCATCTCTCTGGTTCTGATGCTGTGGTTTATTTAAACCTGCTCCATTTTTACCATACTGCATGACACTCCTGCCCCTTCACCCATCAAGAGGGAATAGGAATTCTGGGTATGGAACATTGGGAAACCTCAAACCATATGAGATCTTGAGGCCCCAATTCCCCCCCCAACATCCAGTCCAGTACTCTTTACCAAGTCTGTTGCTTCATGGTGTTATTTTGGTGCAGAGGTACCCAGAATGGTGAGAGCTATGGTGAGAAGATGAGATTTAGAGACGGAGGACCCAGATTTGAATGGCATCTCCTGTTCCTTACCATGTGACTTTTTTAATTAAAGCTTTTTATTTTCAAAACATATGCATAGTTTTCAACATTCACCCTTGCAAAACCTTGTGTTCCAAAATTTTTTCTCCTTTCCTTTCCCCACACCCTCCCTTAGATGGCAAGTAATCCAGTATATGTTAAACATGTGTGATTCTTCTGTATATATTTTCACAATTATAATTCTATACAAGGAAAATCAGATCAAAAAAGAAAAAAAAATGAGATAGAAAACAAAAAGCAAGCAAACAAAAACAAAAAAGTAAAAATACTATGTTGTGATTCGCACTCAGTCTCCACAGTCCTCTCTCTGGGTACAGATGTCTCTCTCTGTCACAGGTCCATTCTTACTTTGTGGCTTTGGAAAAGTCATTCATTTCTTTAAGGTTCATCCTCCTCACTTGCTAGACTCAATGATCCCTAAGATCTCACCTAACTCAAACATGTATGAAGCTAGTTCCAAAGAGGAAGACCACAACAGACCTTCTTTCCTGCTCTTATCTCCAGGACACTTGTCTTTGCTTATTCTTCCCCATCTTTATGGGTCTTGCTCTGACCTGGAGGTTCCATATCAAGTATCACTTCCTTATCTATTAGATACTTAGCATCTGAGTGACCTTGGAAAAGCCTTTATCTCCATCTAGATTCCTCATCTGGAACATGAAAAAGTTGAATGAGATGATCTCTCAGGGCCCTTCCAGTTTTGACTCCTCCGATCCTCCCCAATCTCTCCCTTTTCTGAACTCTTGACGAGGTGTGACTACAAGTAATGGGCTGGATTCCCTAAGCAACACACACAAATTCTGTCTCCATGCTTTATAGTCACACCTCATATAGTCTGTGTTACTCATGTCGGTGCTCACTCCACTTAATTACAGTCCTCTCCTGTAGTTCTCTAACTCTTAAATGACTGTGAGTTCTACCTCCCCAAGAGCTTCCTGAGGGAGGGCAGGGGCCACATCTCTTCCTTCCTGTTTTCTCCCTATAGCCACCAGAACAGGGCTGGCACAGAGAAGGAACCAGGAAGTAGTATGGAGAATATGGGGCCAGCCTGAAGAAGCCAATTTTATTCTTCTCTTTTTTCTTTGCTTTTTTGCCTTCCCCCCCTCCCTTCTTCCCCTTCCAAAAAAAAAAATTACGGGGGAAATGAAATTCAGAAGCCTACATTTCCTTGGCTGTTTAAATCTCCCCAAATCAGGAAATGCCACAGAAAGAGAGAGTTCTCATGGCAACCTCAGCTCCTCCTCCTCCTAGTCTCTAGGGGCCCAGATGGTGCATTTTTGCTTTCCACTGATCCAGCTAGGAGCCATGGGGTCCTTCGGGTTGAAAGATGGAGGTTGCAATTAGCACCCTGGACAGCGCCCTGACCCCAGGGTTCTCTTCCTCATCTAGAATCAAAGTGGTTGTGACTGCCACTGATAACAATTATAAAACTGAATGTAGAATCATAGCACACCAAAACATAAGGGGGTCTAGAGACCATTTGGTCCCACCATTCTATTTCCAGAAGGGAAAATGAGCGAGCAAATGTGAAGATCTCACTCAAAGTCCTGATTCCTGATTCTAAGAGTGTTCCTAAGAGCTTAGGTTTAGACCTGGAAGGGAGGTCTTTTAGAACAGCCTCTTCATTTTATAAAAGAATTCAAAGATCAGGCAGCTGATTTGTCCTAAGTCACACAAACCATAAACATCAGAGATCCATTGCTTCTAAAGGTGGTGATCTCTCAATTACGCCACCATCTTTTAAGGGTCTCCCTGGATCTCAGTTTCCCCATATGTAAAATGAAAAGCTTATCTCTAAAATCTTTTCCCTGTTGTCTAGGCATAGGAATAAAGCAGGCACTCTCTAATCCTGTCTCCCTGCCCTAAGTACCTCATCATGGGATCTTTGGGTTATACAAAATTTAAATTGGTCTCTTTTATTTTTATATCACCTACACTTTCTAATATATCCCTCCCACATTCCCAAAGAGCTATTTCTCATAATGAAATTTTCTTTTTTAAAGAGAGAAAAAATCCAGTTTGGCAAAAAGTAAGCAACACATCAACCATGTTGCTACCGTGGAAATGACAAAGCCAAGGTAGAGGATTTGGGGTCAGATCTCTTCTCTGCTTATAGGGCTTTCAGCAAGTCACTTAGCTTTTCTAGGCCTCCATTTCTTTGTAAAATGAGAGAGTTTAACCAGATGGCCCCTGAGGACCTTTCCAGTTCCTGGATCCAATAGTACCTGTAGGGTTTGATACTCATGGCCCTTTGCCCCAATAAGGAAAGCAGGGAGGGAGATCTCCCTGTTGTTTCCATTTTGCCTTTATTCCCTTCCTCCCCTATATTTTTTTGAATGTACAATGTCAAAACTGCAGGAGGAGAGAGGATGCTCCCCTCAGCTAGATGGGCAACTGCCATCCACCTTGAAGCGTCCTTGGACCTCTCCCATGCTCTCCCCACAAAAGAGCAGGATTGTCTGCACTGTGCACAGAGATTCAGGCATCCTTTACTTTGATACTGAGAACAGGATGAGAGGAAAACAATCCTTCCAGCTATCCACCAGCTCCCTGAATGGCTGAAAACACTGATCTAGGAAACTCTCCTCTCATGTTTTTCCCCTCACCTTACTCACCCTGGTGAATGCCCATCAGATCTCTTGCTCACAGTGTAAATTGTTTATTTTACATGCTAGCTGGCAATTCTGGAGCTGCCCAGCTGGAACTAAGCTACCTGTATCTGCCCAGAGAGAGCTGGTCCCAGGGCAGCTAAATGATGTGAAGCTGGCACCGACTCTGCTGGGCTCTGTGTTCTCACTCCTGCCACCTTGGGATCTCCAGATGAGGGCAGGCCTATGGAGGTAGGAAGGGAGCAACCCAAGAAGGTCTCAGGAGACAGGGGAAGTAGGGAAAGACTTAGGGGCCTTTATTTTTCAGGAATCATCCTCATAAGAGCAAAGGAGGGATCTGATATATCACACACCACCTCCAAAGACCCCCTTGCACACAGACCGCATGAAAAATTGCATGTGGGGAAACTGAGGCCCCAAGAAGGGAAGTGATATACAAAAGATGAGCAGCAAGGGCAGGGTTCAAAGTCATGTTCTCTGATTCCAGATTCAGAGCACATCATGCTTTCTGCCACCAGAGCTTTGGTTGAGATGTCAATTAGAGCTGGTTGTGGGGTGGAGTGGGCAAATGGCCTGGATAATCACCCATCCTCCAGACAGATAATCACTGTCATAAGATAGATTTGGAGGTGGGGTGTGAAGGAATGGCAAGTACCCAGCAAAAGGTCTAAAAGGGAAAGCAGGTTAGCAAATCCTCTAGATGGCAAGTCAATGGTTCTAAGACCAAGTCTTGAGTCCTATACAACCTCCAGATTCCCATTTTCCTTTCTCTTAATAAAAACATGGACAGATAAAAGAAGCTGTCTCCCTTCCTTGACCCCAGACAATGCAATGATTCCCTGAGCTGAGAAACTGCTGAGATCTCTATTTCTAATCCCTCCCTCCCTGCCTCCCTCCCTCCCTCCCTGCCTCTCTCTCTCTCTCTCTCTCTCTCTCTCTCTCTCTCTCTCTCTCTCTCTTTCTCTCTCTCTCTCTCTCTCTCTCCTTTCTCCACTTTTCTCTGTCTTTCTCTTCTTCTTCTTCCTCCACCTTGACCCCTCGCTTCAAAACTTTTCATTCAGATTTTTCTTTAAGACTTCTGATGACCCAGAACTTACTACCTTCTGAGGTAATTTCTTTTTCTTTGGATAAGTCTAACTGTTCGAATGTTTGCCCTTATATTCATTGGAAATTTGCCCATTTGGAGCTTTTGATTCTACCTTCTGAGGATGATTCTTCTTATCCAGGACAGCTTTTGGCACCCTGACATGGAGCCTCCATGCCCTGTCCACCCCACCTCTCTGCCTTCTCTTCTCCAAAGTCTTCCAAGATCCTTCCATAGCCAGCTTTCCTGCTGGTCCTTTTGCATGACCTCTACCCCTCTGTGAGTCTTTCCTGCTTGGAATCCCCTCCCACTTGACTCCCTCCTTTTAAAATATCTTGTTTCTTTTAAAACAAATCCACATAAAACATTCCCTGATGCCCCAGCTGCTAGTCCCCCTCCCCACCCCATGCTCCATGTCTCTTGCATTTATTTTGTTTATGCTGACTTATATGGATGTGGACTTTTCCAATACAGTACAAGGTCAGATCCTTGAGGTCAGAGGCTGACTTATTCTCATCGTTGAATTCTTGAACCGCATAGGTGATTAAGAACAGGTGCTTAGTGATATTTTTTTGATGGAATGATAGATTAATTCAACCTATCCTTTTATGGCATGCCCTCTGCCCTGCTCATGCTCCTCGGATACTCTCAAGCTTGGTTGTATCTTTCCTTAAATTTGTCTTTTCCTCTCTTTCCACACTTTTCTTCCTCATCCTGCCTTTTCTCCTCCCTCTCCCCCTTTCCTTCAGACTTCTCTGCTCCCCTCATCTTTTATGCCTTTCTCTTGTCCAAGTCACCTCATTGGGATAGAGTGGGAAAGGGCTGGACTTGATATCCGAGAATCTGAGTGCGAATTCTGACTCTGTCTCTTACTCCCAATGTGACTGTGGGGAAAGTTGCTGGCCTCCTGTGGGCCACAGTGAGGAATTGTCTGTCTCTTAGAGGTTCTCAAATGTGAATCTCTTCTTCCTCTTTTCTCTAGTTCTTTTCTTTTTTTTTTTTCATTACAAGCTTTGTTCTACCCAGAACCTCTTACCTTCCCACCCGCCAGAGACCCTCCAGGGGAAGGAGGAGGATAGTACCATATGGGAGGCAGGAGGGCTGAGCTTCAGGAGTCTTAGAGGGGAAGATGGTGAGGAGGGCCCAGGAGGAAGGACTGGGGGAAGATGGAACTGTTACGAAGTTCCCAGTTAAAACACTCTTCACACTCCCGCCCCCTTTAATGTTCTGATGCACCAGGACGTGACAAAAATGTGTCAGATTCTGTAAAAAAAAACCACAACACAAAACACATACACAGAAATGCCAATCTCGCTTCTCCCTCTGCCAAGGAGCCCAGACCATCTGTTCCCTGGGGGTGGGCAAAAAAAGGGAGCCAGGCCTGGCGCAGAGTGGCCTGCCATTCACTTGGTTGCTGGCAGAGGGGAGACCCTCTCTCCTCCTCCCTTCAGGCTGGCCCCAGCCCCCAGGCTTTCTGTAGCATCCCCCATTTTCCTTTATCCACCCTATCCCAGAATATTCCACACCACCCACGGAGGGCATGGGTTTCTATTCGGGGCTGCCAAGACCTACTCTTAGGTGGAGTAGGTGTCTGCCCACGTGGTGTGACGTGGAGGATACAAAGGAAGTGAAGTGGAAAGCAGAGTGCTGGACGTGATATCGGGAAAGGGGTGGGCTTGGATCCCGTCACTGATGCTGCTAGCCAGGGAAACATGGGGAAATGACTCGCCAATTATTCTCCTCAGTTTCCTCATCTGCAAGAGGAAGATGATGATTGCACTTACCTGGTGGTGAGAGCCAAATATGATGAAGTTTGCAAAACACTTGTCAAATCTTTGAACACTACATAAATGCATGGTGACGGTGGGGACAATGCTGTGGTTGGCGTTCGAAGCCTTTCAGAGAGCCTTGGCCCTTTCTACATTCCTAGTCTTCTTACACTTTACTTTCTGACACAAACTAGGGACGCTGATCTCTGGGCTGTTCTACTTTCATCTCTGGGCTCCGGCCATTCTCTCTGGCCATCCCCCATGTCTGGAACGCTCTCTTCTCCGCTCTGACTACTGACCTCCCTGGCTCCTTTTAAGACCCAATCGAGATCCCACCTTCTACAGCAGCCTTTCCCAACCCTTCTTAATTCTAGCACCTTCCCTCTGTTAATTATTTCCTATTTATCTTCCATGGAGCTAATTTTGTATATATTTGTATATATTTGTTTTGTATATAAATTTGTATATATTTGTATATGCATGTTGTCTTTCCCATTAAATTCTAAGTTCCTTGAAGGCAGAGATTACCTTCTTATTTCTTTTGTGTTTCCAGCACTTAGCATAGTGCCTGAACCATATAAGGAGCTTATTAAATGTTGATTGAGTTATTGATTGATGATGTTAACAACTAATGAAAGGTGGTATAATGGGCAGAAAGCTGGAGAAGCTCTGGGTTCAAGACCCTCCTCTGACACACCCTGGGGACCTGGGACATGCTACATCATTTCTCTGTACTCCAGGCTTCTCAGGGTAGGTGCCAGTCTTTACTGGTAGGGGAGAGATTTTCTTCACTGGGAATTCCTTATGTAAATGAAATCACAGGTCTAGAAAAAATAAAAACTTATAAATATTATAAATCCTAAATAAAACAATTACATAATAATAAATAAAATATTAATAAAAACAATCATCTGAATCTAAGCAGTTTTATCTTCATTATCTCATTTGCTGCCTTGGTGGCACCATAGTGCATAATATTATCAGAATAAGAAAAACCTGAGTTCTAATCATACCTGATACTAATTTGCTGTGTTATTCTGTTGTTGTTAGTTTCTGGGGTTTTTTTTTGGTGAGGCTATTAGGGTTAAGAGACTTGCCCAGGGTCATACAGCTAGCCAATGTTAAGTGTCTGAGGCTGGATTTAAACTCAGGTACTTTTGACTCCAGGATTGGTACTCTGACCATTGTACCATGTAGCTGTTCCTCTGTTGTGTTATTCTGGGCAAGTCCCCACTTCAGCAGTATTTGCCTCAGTTTTCTTATCTGTAAAAAGGGAATAATAATAGCATCCATCTCCCAGAGTGGATGTAAAAATCAAATGAGATGTTTGTGAAATGCTTTGCAAACCTTAAGGCACTGTAGAAATAGTTGCTGTTATTAATAAAGTCTCCTAAGGGGCTAGGTTTGATGCCAGAGCAGAGGGAGCTCTGAGAAAGGAGGCATGGGGCACAAAGTGCTGCCTCCATTGTCCTACTGAGGCCTCTTTCACTTGCTTTGACACTTCAAGGGCTTTGGAATTCACTAATGTCATGTACTCTACACCAAAGTAGAACAGTTGGTCTTTTCAAATCCTGGACCTTGCTAACAGGGTGCCCCAAAACTCAGGATCTAGGGGAGGCACCAGAGAAGACTGACAACATGGCAAGGGACAACTTACTCACTCAGAGGCACTGGATCTGTGATTTCATAAAGCAGAGATGAAATAGTAATAACAATAGCAGCAACAACAAAAATGAGAATGATAAAATATTTAGATAGACCTTGCTATATTCCAAGCACTTTTTTAGGTGCTTAACAAATAACTCACTGATCTGTTACTCTGGCCCATTTTTATAGATGAAGAAGCTAAGGCAGAGGTTAAATGACTTGCCCAGGGTCACACAGTTAGTAAATGTCTGAGGCTGGATATGAACTCAGGTCTTCCTGACTCCAGGCCTGATATTCTGTCCAGTCCTCACCTTTTCCTGCAACTCACACTTTCAGAGATTTGCTTAGAGTTCACAGCCATTATGTGTCAGAGATAGTATTTGAACTCATCTTCTTGGCTCCAAAGCTTGATCTCTATCTCCTAAGCCAAACTGCCTCTCTGATTTTTTACTACTTGACTAATAATAATAATAATAAGAAGAATTGTGACTGACAATTCTTTTTATGTTCCTGTCTTATCTGTGATTTCATCCAATTAGCATGCCAGTCTTGAGAGAGAATCAGAGGTTCATCATTCATCCATTTTCCAGATGAGAAAAGTGACACTTAGAGAGGGTAGTAGCTCAACTATGTTAAAAGCATTGACTTTGGAATCAAAAGACCTGGATTCAAAACCCATCCCTGTCATTTAATATCTATACCACATTTTGGTTGTTACTCATTTGATTCTGGAGTTTTCTTGGCAAAGATACTGAATTGGGTTGCCATTTCCTTTTCTAACTCATTTTACAGATAAGGAAACTGAGGCAAAAAGGATTAAGTGACTTGTCCAGGGTCGCACAGCTAGTAAATTAGAACTCAGATCTTTTTGACTCCAGCCTAGGCACTTTATCCACTGTGCCACCTAGCTGCCTCATATAACCTTGAGCAAATTATTGATTTTATAAATAAAATAAATCTAAATCAATAGATGAAGTATTTATCTTAGAGCTTGTTATTGATATCTTGGAAGGCTCAGAGAGCCTGGTGTGGAATGAGGTTGGGGTGAGATATAGGGGAATTTCAGTAGGGGAGGAGATTTTCAGGGAGCTGGGGGAGAATTTGAAACAACATTAAAGATAATTTTTAAATGGCAGCTCATGTTTAGGCATCACTTCCTGGCAAACAATGAACTTCTCCCAAGTTCTCTGGGTTTCTATAAAATGAAGATCCTGGACTAGACAGCCCCTGTGCCCTTCCCAGCTCTAGCTCTCTTCACCTATGACTCTGTGGATGTCTCAGGCTGAAAAGGCTTTGAGTCCAGATCTCATAGTAAATGGGCTATCTCTCCTCTCAAGGACCAAGCCCAGGCTTGTACTGAGGGGCTTATCAGGGGCTACCAGAAGAAGACATTTTAGTCACACCAATTCATAGAGGCTATCTCCTGAGACTGTGACCTGCCTTGGTGCAACAAGCAGTGTGATTTCCCCTGCATGTGACTAGTATGCAGAATTCAAATCTGACATCGTTTTTCAATCATTTTTTTTCCATAGAAGCAAAATTTGAACCTTGGTTCTTTGAATTCAAAGATAGCACTTATTCTTCTGTATCACACAGACTGAATTAGTAACCATATCTAATGTCCTGGGTCTCCTAACAGAACTAGTATGGGGTGACTGGAACTTTGCCCCAGGGAACTGACATGGGACTGAGGATATACTTCCTACCTCATGGCTTTACCTTCAGGTCTCAGGCCTTTTGTGTCACTGAGTTGTATAGTCATCCAGGGCTTGCTGTCACCAGTCTCAATGCCCTCACACTCTTCTCCTAGGATCTACTCCTTCCTTTTCCAATTCCCACAGAGACCAAATATCTAAAAAAAACCCAGCAGTTCAGCAGTTCTTCCATCCCCATTGCACCTGTGATCAGATTGTTCCACTCCCAAAACCTCAACTAAATATACTGAAGGTGCAAACATTTCTAGTTTTGTCTCTGTTTCCTGTCTGCAGTCCTGTCAAACAATACTGTAACACCTGTGACTATAAAGTTCCTCAACAATGGTACTCTTCCCTTCCTGGAAGGATGGGCAGTACTACAGCCTGGGACTCAGGTTAATCATCTGTGAAATGAGAGGTTTGGATGAGATGGCCCCTGAAGTCCCTTCTAGCTGTGGGGCCAGGAGCCCAGTAGAAGGGATGTTTTCAGTATCTTCAGCCCTTCTTTCCTTCTTTCTTGCCCTTATGCTGGTAGTGCCTCCTGTTAGATCATGGTACTAATTACAGTTCCTCATACATTCAGAACATGATCATGCTCACAAAGTCACAGGAATATCTAGGAGAAACACAAGATGGGACTTGTCATTCTACACATTAGGAGATTGCGGCCTGGAAGGACAGAAATGTGTCCTGGGTCAGGCAGCAAGTGAAGGGAAGAGCCAGGTCAGGTCTGCTGACACCAAATCCGGTACTCTTTCCACATTGTCCCAAGCAAGGATTAGAGAGACACAGTCACATATTTAGGGCTGAGAGGGTCCTCAAAGGACATCAAATTGAGTTGAATCAGGGGTTAAGTGATTTATTTAAGGTCACACAACAAGTGACAGAGTTAAAATTTGAACGCAGATTCTCTGACATTAAATCTAGGGTCCTTTTCAGTGACAGCCCTGTGCCCTGTGACAACAGGCACTCAGGCTAACTCCCTTTGAGGGACTTTGCTGGAATTGACCCAATGCCTCATCCATAAGCTGCCTAAGAACTCTAGTTCTCCCACCCCCTTCCTGTTCAGGTTGAGCACCAGTGCCAGGTGGGCAGGACATAGATTCTCTTCCTTAAGTTCCATTTGAGGGCACAGTGATTTGGCCTTGCTATTGTCCATATCTGGAGAACGTGGACCTGGGGAAAGGGAGAGGCAGAGAGGAATTTCAGGAGTTGAGGGGGTGGTTGTGGAATTGGGGGAATTTAACAACAACAATAGAGATAATTTTAAAATGGCAGCTCATGTTTAGGTAGCACCTTGTGGTAAACAGTGAGCTTTCCATACATTCTGATTTCATTTTCTCACCCATATACACTCCCACCCCCACCTGGAGCTGGATAGAACAGTTATTATTACCTCTTTCCTTCCAGCCTCAGTTGTATTCCCTCCCTGTATACTAAAACTACTCCTTATTCAAGGTCTAATGGGTCACCTCCTCCTGGAAGCCTTGCCTGGCCAGGTTGTTGGCACTTTACTTCTGTGTTGATTTGCCATAACTCAGGGACTCACAAAATGTCAGAACTAGAAGGGACACTGGTGGTCATTTGATCCAACCCCCTGGTCTGAAGGAGGAGGAAACAAAAACTCTTCTAGCTCTGACCTTCTCTGTTCTCAGGACCTTCCCAGCTCTGATGACTTATGTTCTAAGGACCAAAAAGGGACCAGAAAAACTCCCCAATGTGGCCTGTGACAGATTAAAACGTAATCGAGAAATGTTTAACGAAATAAATAAAACTATAACAAGTAATGTGAATTTGTGGTTTTCTATATTTGACACCATTGCTCTAAGGCCCTTCTCAGCTCTAGCATTCTTTGGTCTGAGGTCCCTCCCAGCTTTGACATTCTGTGTTCTAAGGGTCATCCCACCTCTGGCATTCCATGCTTTAAAGGCCATCCCAGCTTTGATATTCTGTGTTCTAAGGGCCATTCCATCTCTGGCATTTTGTGTTCTAAGATCCTTTCCAGCTCTGACATGCTCTGAGTCCCTCCACAGTTCTGACATTTTGTGTTCTAAGAGCCATCACAACTTTGATATTTTGTGTTCTAAGGTCCTTCCCAGTTCTATTTTTCTCTGTTCTAAGGTTCCTCCCAGGTCTAACACTCTGTTCTAGGGAAGTTCTGTGGGCTAAGGTCCCTCAGATCTCTGCCATCTTAGATCCTCTGTTCTTGGAAATCTGCCATTGAAGAATACTCTGACTTTTGTCTGGGGATCACTATTTGTAGCACAGCTGGGCTATTCCCTCTCCCCGCCCCCCGACTCCCCATCTCTTCCAGCTGCTGAGATCTTGTTCCCTGTACTCCTGCCCAAATTCCCTTTTCTTCTGCCCATTTCTGTAAGGCTGCTTAGATTGAATTCTGTTCCTAAACAGGTTGTCTCCTTGCCTTCCTCTGCTCCACTTGGACGTCTGGATATCAACCTCTGCTCTATGCACCTGGTCCCAGTATTTTTCTGTGCCCTCAACCCTGGGCCTCTGGATAACGTGCCCCCTGATTTGTCAATCCTGACCCTCCTCTGCCTGGACTTTGGCCCAGTCTTGGACCTCTCAAGGCCAGGCCCCAGTTTACCTCTTCAGTCTCTGTCCAACCTCAACCTGCATCTCTGGGCTTGGCTAGATTCCCAGTTTCTGACATCAGCCCCACTCCCAGGCCTCCCAATGGCCATGCTCTCCCCCAGTCTGGCCTGTGACCTCCCCCACAACTATAGCAGGTGAATCCATGGCACCTGGCCTCCACACAGACAATCCCAAAAGGGAATGGGAAGAAGCAGACAGAAGGAGGAGACTATGGCATTGGCTCAGGAGGAGCTGGCATGGAGCCAGCCACGGTATCCCTCTTCCTCAGTGTTCAGCCCCAATTTGGGGGGGGGGGGCGAGTGAGAAATGAAAGCTGCTGCCTGCCCTCTTCCGTCCTCATCTCCAGCCTGTTACAGAGAGCAGGCTCGATGGATCTGGCTGTCAGGAGCCAGCGGGGAGGATGCCCGCTACGGCTGGGAGATTTATAATGGAAATGGTGGTGGATCAATTACCGGCTTCCCCTGACCTTGAAAGTCAGTTGGCAAAAAGACAGGGGGAATAGGGGACCCAGGTTATTGAGGGCCTTGCTTTTTCCAGCAGGAGTGCCCTCCCTGAAGCCCCAGGACTTAGGCAGGGACCAGGAGGCTGCAGGGTGGGGGTACAAAGGAACCCCTCCCCACTCTAGGATATGAAATGAGGAATTAAAGGCAGAATTAGACCAGAGGATCACAGGCCTGGAACTAGCCAAGACCTCAGGCCAGTTCCCTCATTTTCACATAAGGAAACCGAGGCCTCAGGAGGTTGTGACAACATAACATAGGTGAGGAACATCAGAAGAGATTTTGGAAGCTAGGCTCTCCACCTGGCAATTAATGATCCTTCCATTACACCAAAATGCTACAGGGGAACCAAGAGGAGAGAGGTGGGATGGGAGGGAAAAGGGAATCAGGAGACCTGAGCTTACATATCCCCCTCCACCACTCAGAAGCTTTGCCACCAGCTATTTCCCACCTTTGAACCTCACCTCCCTCATCTACAAAATGGGTATGATCGTACTTACACAATTTACTTCACTGGATTTGGAGGAAGGAAAACTGTAGTGTTCTGAGTATGTGCTCTTACGACTAAAGAATTATGTTGCTAAAAGCTTGCTTGTAAATTGGTCCTTTTGGCCCCAAGAATGTATTTCCTCCCACAGAAACCATGTTATCCAAGGGCTCGTGACCCAGAAAGTCACCGATACATAGTCATAGACACAGACACAGGCGCTTCTGCACCAATAATGCAGCAGACCCCAACGACCCTTCTTGATCCGTTCTCTATGAGAAAATGCATTCAGAGTGGCAACCAGGGATTCGAGAATACCAGAAAGATTAGCCCCATCAGAGATTGCAGAAAGAAAGGTGAAGAGGAGATTTGCTTTCAGAGTCTATTCAGAAGAACGGCTGTTTTCCCCTGTTAAGTGGGCTTTTAGTAGCGTGGAACAAGAACTCTCAGCAATCCCAGCTTCAAGGCCTGCATGAGGCTTGAACCAACCTCCCGACAAATGCTTGCAAATAATCTTACTTTGTATATATATATATATATTTTGCAGAAACGTATTTTTGTATGTTCTTTTGTCTACATATGTATTGTCTCTTTCCCCTCTCCTCAACAGAATGTACTCATCAAGGCCAGGGAACTTTCGTTCTTTTCTTAGTATCCTTAGCACCTGGAACAGTGTTGGTGTTAAATAAATGCATCTTGAATAAACAGATCACCTAGCCCAAACTCAATGTTTCCCCTCCCCTCTAACAGAATGTAAACTCATCAAAGTCAGGGAACTTTTGTTCTTTTCTT
>JAJPUD010000869.1:22675-45227 GCA_023553655.1 Myrmecobius fasciatus
TCAAAAGATAACCTAGTTCCCGGATTCTTAAGCTTTTCTCTGACTTGGATCCCCTAGGCGCCCTGGTAAGGCCTATGGATTCCTCAGAACAATTACATATTGTATTTAATAATGTATTTAAATGCATAAAATAAAATACACAGGATTACAAAGGATACCAATTCTACTGAAATGAAGAAGTGATTTTTTTCCTCCATCCAAGTTCACAGACCCTCTTGAAGTCTATCCAAGGACCCAGAAGGTCTGGGAATCTCATGCTAAAATCCTTAATAAGTTCACCCCTGCCTTTTTATGATGAAGAGACAGGGGTGAAGGGGGGAGTAGTGAGTTGCCACAGGTAGTCAGTCAGCTGCTGGCTCCAACCCTACTCCCACTCCATCCAGTGTCTTCCTTCTCAACTGCCCAATCTCATAAGACTTCCAGAGAAAAGATGCAAGGGAAGGGAGGGACTGTCTGCTGTGAACTGCTGGGGGCAACGTGCCCCACGTTGAATTATTCTGAATCACTTGGGCAACAGGACCTTTGTCTTGCTATCACTTGGTGGTTGGGAGAGAGCAGATGGAGTCAGCTTACCGGTGACTGAGTAGCAATAAGAGTTAGGAGGGTAAATCTTACATGTTCCAGGGCAAAAAAAAAATCTCTATTCTCTGGTGGAGGTTGGGAAAGAGCCTTCTGAAGGCTCTCGAAGAGGATCTGGGATTTCATTAGTGTGTCCGCTCCCTCCACCAGCAGAGATCCCGCTCCTCCCCTAGCTTCGGAGGTGGTTTGCTAGGCTCAGCCCACCATATTGGCACCCTGGGTCAAAGCTCTGGTGACCTCACCCTAGGAAGGGCGCCTGTGAAATCATTCAGTATGCATTTAAAAAAAAATCAATCAACCAGCATTCATCAAGTGCCCACTGCGGACACAAGGGGGAGGACACAAGCTGTGCTCCATCCACAGACCGTTTTCATGACAGCTTTTGATAGAGAAGAGAAGGGTGTTCATGGGTCAGTAGTTAATCGTCATCTCATTTAACACTTATTCCTTTAGAGGCCACCAGGTGGCGCCATGGTGCACAGAGCACCAAGCCTGGAGACGGGAAGCTCTGATTTCAAATCCAGCCTCAGACCAGCATTCACTGGGTGACCCTGGGCAGGCCTTCTGCCTCAGTAGTCTTATCTGGAAAATGGGGCCAATAGTAGTATTCACCTTGCAGGGTTGTTGTGCGGCACACAGGGGATGCTCTACTCAGAAGGGCATCGTGCTAGGTTTGGGGGATACAAAGGTAAAGGTGAGACAGTCCAAGAGTTTGAATTCTCATGGGACAAACAACCACCACCACAGGATTTTCCGAATTTCTAGGGACCCGTTTGGCTTAAGATCTGGGGGCATCAAGTCTCGGGTCTTTTGCCAATTACTCCAGTTTCTCTGAGCAGGGGTTTCCTCTCACCCCAAATTGTTTTTGATGGACTAGGGGGACATGCTTTGGGTCCTCCCGCCTCCTTTCTTTCCCATCAATCATGTGAGAACACCACTCTCCATTTAGGACATGGGGAAGGGGAGGAGACTGAATCTTTTTATTATTATTATTATTATTATTGTGGGCAAAGTAGAAAATGAATTACTTTAGCTAGCAAATGAGTTTAATAGAAGTGGTGATGGAGTGAAGTGTGCTAAGCATATTAATGGGGGACCCGGATGTGGACTGACTGCCAAACAAGCCTGGGAGGGAGGTAAGGTCACACGAATTCCCTTCGGGGACCTGTCCAGCAGGAGCATCCCTCTGACCTGTCTTCTGAACAGACAAATCCCAGATAGACTTAAAACCAACAGGACTCATGGAGATAGGTCGGGGAGCGGGGTAGCACAGCAAGAAGGAGGGAACGATGTATAGAGTGGTAGGGGATACAAGGACCTTTGAACTGCCAGAATTTTCAGATATGTATTGTACATACGTCCGCTGGGTGGTGCAGAGGATAGACCTGTGGGCTTGGAATCAGGAAGATCTGAGTTCAAATTCAGCCTCAGAAGCTGGCTGTGTGACCCTGCGTAAGTTACTTAATCCTGTTTGCCTCAGTTTACTTATCTATAAAATGAACCAGAGAAGGAAATGGCAAATTACTTTAGGATCTCTGTCAAGAAAACCCCCAATGAACTTGTGGAGAATCAAACATGACTGAAAACATACGTATTTCACTCTCGACAAATAATGTAACTTCTTTGGTCCTCAGTTTCCCCTTCTGTAAAAGGAAAGAGTCTGACTGCCAGAGACTGAACCTTAAAACCATGACCCTTCTAACCTTCCCCCTTCCCCCCTTGCCAAAGACTGAACCTTAACACCATGACCCTTTTCACCTTCCCCCTCCCCACCCTGACACAAATATCTGAATATCTAAGAATAACCACTTCATATTCCAGCATAGGCATGCAGAACGACACGCCTCAGGAAACTACAAGATATCATCATTCTACTCCACCCTTGGGGCCCCTAACCTTTGACACCTGACCCCGACCCCTCATTTCAAAGTGTCACACCCCATCTGTCTTCTTGCTCAATGTGCTGTTACTACATTGTGGTTATCTGCCTATATATACTCTGTGCAAACTCAATAAACCTGAGACATAATCTACCATAACCTAGAGTTGTCTCCTTCCTCTCTGCGATCCTGTCCCCAGACCTCTGTGTCTCCCCAGGCCATTCGGCCTTACGAGCTCTGCTCCCCCGGCTTATGTCCTGCTCGCCTGACCCACGTTGATGACCTGCTGGTCAGGTCACTTTGGTCCTCAGTTTCCTCTTCTGTAAAAGGAAAGAGTCTGACTAAATAATCTATGAGATCTCTTCTATGAGAATAAGAAGCAAATGGGCCTAAACTAAAATGGAAGGGATGGATGCCAGATGTCAGGAAGATCTTCCCTCTTAAACACGCGAGTGAATTCAGCAGACTTCTCCAAGTGCCTTTTATGGACAGCACAGGAGACGTCATTTCTTAGACCAACAAGAGAGGAGAGGAAATGGGTCTGCCCTGTGATGAGAGGCTTAAGGCAAAGCTTTCTGATGGGCGAGACTAGTGAGTGGCTCGGCAGTCCCTTCCCCTTCTACCCCAAAATGTCCTTAGCCTCATTTGGGGCCAAAAGAGAAAAAGCTCAACCTGTCCTAATTTTGTGCTTACTCAGCTTCTGTGTCCCGGGGCCGGCCAGCCTAGTTCTCAGCATTAGGCGTGTCTGCCTCGGACTATAAATCACAGGATCAAGCATTCAGAACTGGAAGGATCTCAAAAGCCAGCTGGTCCAACTTATTCATCGTGAAGATAAGGAAACTGTGTCTCAGGGAGATTAAGTCACACTGGGAGGATGTGGAAGAAGTCACAGCTGGACCCGATTCCTCAGCCCTTCCTCTTTGTACACATTTCTTCTCAAGTATAAATTCCAGGATGTGCTGCAGCTAGCGTGAGCATTTACGTCTTGGAAGTCAGCAAGGGCCATAAATCAAGGATGGATGGATTGTTTTTTTTTAAATAGACTTTAGAAACTGATGGAGAACATTTTAATGATGCAGATTAAATTTAAAAGTGAATGGTACTTGAGGCTTCAGCCATTTTCAGTTGCATCTGACTCTTCAAGACCTCAATTAGGTTTTCTTGGCAGAGATTCTGGAGTGGTTTGCCATTTCCTTTTGTAGCTCATTTTATAGATGAGGAAATTGAATCACACAGGATTAAATGACTTGCCCAGGATCACCCAGCTAGTTGGGGTCTGGAGGCTGGATTTGAACTCGGGTTTTCCTGATCCCAGACTTGGCACTCTCTGCACTTTGGAGCCCCTTGACTCTTCCCAAATGTGTGATACTTGAGAGCCGGTTGTTAAATACCAGCATATTGGGTCACATTGAATGATGAACTTGCGGCTTGCAATGGGCGGGCCCAGGTCTGGGAGATCAGAGGCTTCCATGAGTCCTCTTCTATCTCTGATTACCAAGGTACTCTGGGCAGGTCAGCCCCTTTCTGAATCTTGAGTGTTTTATCTATAAAATAATTAACTAGGTGCTCTCACTGTTACATGAATGAGTGAGCTGATCCTTGAAGAATGAGATAGAATGGAAGCCCCCCTTAGGCAGGGGCACTTTCATTTTTGACTTTGTTTCTCCAGCATGAAGCCAGGAGCTAGGAGTTGGTGACAGGTTCTAAACAAATGTTTGACATGGTGTATGGTAGAAAGAAGGCTGGATTAAATACAAGAAACAGTAAATTGCTCTGAAAATTTGAAAACACTTGCACTATGAACCCTAGTAATCATCATCACTATTATTTCTTGATATTATGATTATTCCAAATAACAAGACTAGTTTGAATCCAGAGTCTACCATATATTCTATCTGTGTGACCTAAAACCTTCTCTGGGCCTCAGTTTCCTTATCTGTAAAAAGTAACATTAGACTCAATAGCCCATATCTTGGCAGTCTTTTTGTATTTTACTCATCCCCACATACTCTTTAATATAGCACAACTGACCTCCTTTCTATTTCTCCCATAAGACTCTCCAGCTCCCATCTCCAGTCATTTGCCTTGACTGTCCCCCATGCCTAGAATGCCCTCACTTCTCATCTAGCCTTCCTGGATTCCTTGCTTCCTCCAAGTCCCAGTTCTATAAAAAGCATCCCCCTTTAATTCTAGTGCCTTCCTTCTTCCAACTAATTCTGTATACAGCTTCTTCTTATGCCGTCTCCCCCTCAGATTGTGAGCTCCTTGAAGATAGAGATTAACTTTTGCCTTTCCTTGGATCACCGGTTCCTGGCATATATTAGGAGCTTAATAAATGTTGATTGACTATTGACTGACTCCAAGCTCCTTCCCAGCTTTAAACCTGGGATTCTAGGATTTGGATATTGGCCATTATAGACCTCTAGAGAGGTGATTGCCGACCTTTGGACCACAAATCCCTGGTGGGGAAGGAGGAGAAGACACAAAATTATTCTAATGCATCCAAGAATCCCAATATGCATTTGGCAGCATCATTTTGAAATTAATTTAGCTACAGCAAAATATGCACGGTGAGGGCAATGCTTATCAAATCAGGAGTCGGGAGTATATTAAAGAAGGGGTGCTGACACTGAATCAGGTCAGAAATCCCTATTCTGGAACAAGGAAAGTGATCCTCCCTCTGCCCCTGCTCTCTCATCACAGACCCTCTGGAGTGTTCCACCCCATTTGGAGCCCACATTTTAGAGAGAGGGGCTGCCAGGATGGTCAGGGGCTTGGAGGCAACAGGGTACGAGCCTTGACCAGAGGCAATGGGGATGATTAGCCTGGAAAGGAGACTGAGGGGCTTGGGGGACATGGCAGCTCTCTGTAAGTATCTAAAGGACTATGTAGGAAGGGAGAACTAGATTTAGCATAGATTTGAATTTGTCTTAGATTTCCCTAGAACATCTGGTCCAGACCCCCATTTTACAACTGGAGAAACCAAAGGCCAGAGACATGTAATCTGCTTGAGGTCCCATAGGAGTCACAACTGGAAGAGCCTTGAAGATAGTGCTATTAAACTAAAACAAAATGGAGCCTCCCAACCATATTGACTTAGAAAAATATATACTAACATTATCTATATTTTTTGTAGTTTTATTTATTTAAAAAAACTCCCAATTATGTTTCAATCTGGTTTGACACCTATGATCTAATCTGAATGTCTCATTTTACAGAGGAGGAAACTGAGGCAAACAAGATGAAGTGATGCTTGCTCAGGATCACTCAGCTAGTAAGTGTCTGAGGCTGTATTTGAACTCAGGTCTTCCCGATTCTAGACTTGGCACTTTCTCCACTGGGTCACTGAGTCTTTGGTTTAAGGAGAGAAAGGGTGAGTCCTGGGCTCAATCCCACTTCATGTATCCAGTCAGTCCTCAGTCTCCTCATCTGTGAAACAAGAGGATTGGGCTTATTTAAAATTAATACTTCTTTTCCATTTCTAAAATACAGAGAAGTCGTGAGCCATGAGCACAGAGCTGTGAGATGGAACGTGTGAACAACTTTGTCCCGGTCCTGGTTAAATGCTAACTAAATGCTGGGACTTAGAACCAGGAGACTGGGTTCCAGAAGTGGTTCTGATACTTGCCACTATATACATTCACAAGGACTCAGTCTCTCCTCCTGAGACGACCTCTGACTTGATCTCTTTCCTGTCCTAATAGTGATTTTGGCCACTCTGTCCTGTACAACTTGATCTGTTATTTCTCATTGCTCAGGCCAATCCCTGTGGTTTTTTCTCTCTCTGTTCCCCCTTTTACATACCCCCCCCCCAGGGAAGTGACACTTCCCAAATTAGCCTGATTACAAACTTCCCCTGGTGGAGCTGGCCGTGGGCTGTCACTCCCTCTTCCAGATCATTAATAAAGCTGTTAAGGGATGGCTGACTTCCCACTAAAAACTCCCACTGCCTGACAAGCAAGGCCATCCCTCCTCCCTTCATGGCCTCCTCTCTGAGTAGCTCTAGGAAAGCCCACAGAGCCCCAGATTAGCCTGACAAGCACCCTGATTGCCACCAGCATCGCACCCGAGGACCTGCCTTGTGCCATCAGCCCTGGCTCCTTGTACAACATCCTCCCACCCAGAAAACTAAGCAAAACTGTTAACTAAGCAGGTCTGGCACTTGGCTGATCCACATGGGTCTTCCATTGCCTCCAGGGCCCTGTCCAGTCGTCCCGCTCCCTCCCTGGCCATCGGACTCAGATAGCTCTGAAGGGGAAAGTGAGGCTGGTGACCTTGCCCAGCCCTCCCTCCCTTAAATTTAAGTCACATGCATGTCATGGTGTCACTTCTCTGAGATCACGGTCCACTTGGAGAATAAACAATAATAACAACAACTCCTCAGAAATGGAAAAGATTCTTCTCTCTCCCTGCCATCTCATTAAAGCAAGGTCTCTACTTGGGACTAAGTGACTGTAAAGCATCCACTGTGGAGGAGTTCTCTGCTCCCTGAGCAGTATCTAGGAAGGAACAGTAGAAGTCATGTTGGGGTGCCACAATTTAAGCCCAGACACGATCCCCCCTCTCTCCACCAATACAGGCTACAGCCATTTCTAGAAAGGCTATTTCAATGCTATGTCTTCACTGGGCACCCTCATCTGCCGCCCACCCTACTTTATGTTTTGTCTTTCCCTATAAAAAGTAAGCTTCTTGAGGGCAGGAACAATCTCTCTTTCTGCTTGTATTTGCATCCTTAGGACTTAACACAGTGCCTGGTACACAGTAAGCACTTAATAAATGCTTATTGGCTAATTAGAGAAGTCATTGTTAGGTGAAATTCACCCGGGGAAAAGAAACAGAAGTTAGCGTTAACTAATTCATAGGATGATCAATTTATAGCTAGAAGGAACCTTTGAAGGCCATGAAGTCCAACTCGCCCCTCTCCCATTTAGGGTTGGTGAGCTCCCTTTTGGTTGCAGGAGACAGGAGGGGGCAAGGCCCCTGAAGGCTCTGAGAGGGGCTTTCCTCCTCTCCAAGGAAGCAGAGCTCTTCCTAAGCACAAAGGGGAGGGGGGAGGAAGGGAGAGAGAGATGGCTGCCAGAGTGCATTTCATCCCTATGCTAACCTGACCTTATTCAGTTCATTATAAAGCCCTGGGACACACACACACACACACACACACACACACACACACCCTCCAATCATTGATCAATAGGGTAAGGAACTGGAAAAAGATATAATTCAATTTGTCAGCACATAGTTATTAGTTACTGTGATGGAAAGAGTGTGGCTTCCCGCAGGACCCAGCCTCAGCCCAGGCCCTCCTCTTCCTCCACCTTCCCTGGCCTGATATTCAGAGGGGAAAGGGGAATTCCATAAGGAGCAGGAAGAAGGAGAGCTAGAAGTCCAGGATGGACTCGGGCCCCCACCAGGAATGGCCCGACAGAGGTCAGCCTCGTGCAAGAGAACACATGATGGATTCCAAGTCCAGGGATGTGCCTTCGAGTCCTGGCTCTGCTCCTTCTAATCCGGGGACAAACGTCACCCCACGGGTTCCCTCTTTTGTGAAAGAAGAGGCTTAGATCGGGTGATCCAGCTTAGAACCAATGATGCTATAATATAATAACCTGCCCCTCAGGTTGGGCCAAAAGGGGGACTCAGGAAAAGAGAACAAACATTTAAATAGGGTTTACTGCGTACCAGGCACTATAATAAGCTTAATTACAAATAGTATTTCATTTGATTAAGATTCCCCTAGTTTGGCTTATGATTTTCCTGGCCTAGATCCCACTGCCTTAGAGCTAAAGAGCCCTCAAGCCTAGTCCCCTATTACTGTACACATGGGGAAACTCAGGCAGAAAAGTGTGAAGTTCTCTCCTAGAGTCTCCCAGATAACTGGGGCACGATTCAGATTCAGAACTTGGTGCTACCTGGCTGCCTCTATCTGAGCCTCTTCCCCCAGACCTCCAATGAGAAAAGGGTCTTTGGATCACAAGTATGCATGATCTAAAAACAAAAACAAAACCCAATATTTTTGAGGTTATACAGCCTAAGAGGTACATTGGGCTGATCAGGTTGGAAATCTCCTGGTACAACAGGATGCAAAGAAAAAAACTAGCTTTGGAATCAGAGGACCTGAATTCAGTTCCTGGCCCTGTCATTTATTATGTGGGTGATACTAGGGAAGTTCCTTCACCCTCAGTTTCCTCATCAGTAAAGCAAGAGGAGGTTGGACTAGATGGACTAGCACTAAGGTGCTTCTGACCACTCCAAATCCATGCTCTGATACCCAAAGATCCAGTACCAGCTCCAGCATTGGTGACTCTGGGCACCATCACTGTACCCTGTTTGCCTCAGTTTCCCCATCTGTAAAATGAGCTAGAGAAGGAAATGGCAAACCACTCCAGTATTTCTGCCAAGAAAACTCCAAATGGGGTCACCAAAAGGCACCTGAAATGACTCAATAACATCAACAAAATATCCCAGGTTCTCATTAGGGATCTCCATTTAGGAAATTTAAAAATAAACATTCTGCAGCTCCATCCAACTCCACCAATGCCTTCTGGCCTCCTGTGGCCAGCAGGGCTTAGGGACCAGATCTCCCTTCCTCCCATCATATCTTTGCTGTTCTTCATTCATGTATATTTTTATTCAGCGACTCTCTGTGCAAAGCCCCAGGCTGGGTGCATTGGGAGCGACAGAGATGAATGCCGCCTGGTCCCTGTACTCTGGGAGCTCACCAGCTCATGTACAAAGATCACTATTATAAAAGGCAGGCACTGCAGCAAGAGGGGCACAGACAGTGCTTCGGGGGTTTCAGGGATAGAGGGCCGGCATTAGGGGTCTGGAAAGGCTTACTGAGGCTGTCTCTGCAACTAGTTAACTTTAAAGATTAGGGAGAGAGGGATGAGATAGGAAAGAGTGCTGGAGTCAGATTTGTCTTTAAATTTCAGTTCTGATACTTATGACCTATGTGATCCTAAGCTGTTTTTTAAATTCTCTCAGCTTCAGTGTTTTCATCTGTAAAATGGGGATAATAATATCACCTCCTTCTCAGAGTTAGTATTATGAAGATCAAATGAGATAATATATATAAAATATTTTTTCCAACATTAAAGCACTATATAAATCATCCTATCATCATTATCTCTGTTATGACACTTATTCACTGTTTGACTCTGGGCAAGCTCTCTGTTTCCTCTTCTATAAAATAGAGATAATGAGTCTTATACAACTTATCTTGCAAGGCTGTTGGCAGGTTGGAGTCATCATTAAAATCCATGGACATGGGAACAATGATTGAAATTCTGTTCTCAGAGTTCCCTCTGTGATTCTGAAGACCTAACTTAATGTTGGGGAGCTTATTGAAGAGAACAGGAGGTAAAACTGGGGCGGAGAGAGAATAGGCTTGTGGATTTTAGGGCTGGAAGCCCCCTAAGAGGGCTTTTGAGTTCCCATTTTCTAGATAAAACTAGAGAGTAAAGGGAGTTCTTTGGGATCATACAAGTGGCTGAGATGAGATTCAAACCCAGAGCTTCCAGACAAGCCCAGCAGGCTGAGAATCACACCTCTATGTCTCTCTAGTATCTGGGCTGGATTTTGTATATTGTATATTCCTTTGTCGGGGTCAGGCCAGTCCTGGTGAAATCAATTACCCTAGCAAATGAGCCTCTAAGAGGCTTTAGGGAGCTTTATCTCAGGCTGCTAATTCTGCTCCATCTGCAACCCAGCGGGAAATTACCTTCCCACCTCTCCCGAGAGGGAGACCAAGAGCTGTTAGGGTCTGGACAGTCCTTCCAGCAATTGGCTGGGGTGTTCATCACAAAACATTCGATAAGTCTTGGAAACTGTCTTAGTAACATGACTTTATAAATGGGCAAACTGAGGCTTAGCCAGGGGATTTTATTTTACCCAACATAACGGGACCAATTCATGGCCAAGATGATTTCATTAGGAAGGGGGTCCTTAGGCTTATGAATAGACAGGTATGAGATTAAAGCAAAGCTTCAGTACAAAAGGCTCCGATCACCCCCCACCCCAAATCTCTGAACTCTCCCTTTGGGTCTTCCCTCCAGCCCAGTGGCCAGTGGGCTCTTGTGCTATCTGCCTGAGCCGGAGCCAAGTCAGGAGAATACTAACTGCCTGAATCAACCACGTATTCATTTATTGAATCTACCTCTGAATCGGAACAAATACCTCTAATGATAATTGCTGAATGCCTAGTATTTATAGAAAACCCGCTTCTTCGTCTGCAGGAAAGCTGCTGCTGGGCACTGATGAGGGGTTACTGCATATGCTAATGTGCAGAGGGGGAGAAGGAGTGATGGAAGAAAACCTGGCTATTGTTTGGGCCTGGACACCTATGATCACCAGATGTCGGGCTAACGAGCTATGTTCCACTTTGACCGGGAGATGCAGAATATCAGGGTTGGAAGGGACAATAAAATAGAGCTCTAGAAGGGATCTTAGAATAACAACTAATATCTGTGTAGCAATTTAAGGTTTATGAAGTGTTTTATAAATATCATCTCATTTGATCTTCCCAACAACCCTGGGATGTGAGTGCCCTTATGATCCCCATTTTATGGATGAACAAATGATCCCCATTTTATGGATGAGGAAACTGAGGCAGACAAAGATAAGTGACTTGCTTGGGATCACAGTATGTGAATCTGGGTTTGAATTCAGGGATTCTGGACTCCTGGCTGGCCCTCTATTTACTGTGCCATCTAGCTGCCCACTTTGGAGGGTGGAAAGTCAGAATAGGATGGACCTCAGCATATAGGAGAGAATGTCTGAGTTGGAAGGAACTGTAACTTATGGAACAGGCAATGAAAGCCTTCAAGGATACCTTTTAACAGAGATTGCTAGAGCCACTTTAGAGATCCCTTTAATCTCATCCCCTTTATTCCAGATGAAGGGAAATCAATTGCCCTCGGTCCCCTGCATGTTAATGGCAGAGCCTTCCTCCTAGGCTGGTGCTTCCACTGCCTTGCACTGGATGTGCAGAAGGGCAAGGGAATCTCTTCATTCTTTCCATTCTCCAGAAGCCTCTTTCTCTCTCCTTTGTCCTCATGCTAAGTGATGTCCCACCATCTCTGAGCCACGGGAAGGTCTGACATTGAAAATCTCTGCTCCTTCCTCTTTGGACTTGAGCGAATTCACAATCTTTGACAGGAAGGAGACCCTAATGGGATAGGGTGTGTTTTTTAGGGAGATGGCCTCAGACCATCCCATCAGGCAACTTTTGCGCTTCTACCTTTCAGGATTCAAAGAAATAAAGGGCTAAGCTTGTTCCCATGGAGTGTCTTTTTTTTTTCTCTTTAAGGGGAAAGAAAAATTGGAAAGAAGGAAAGGAGAAAGGAAGGAGGAAGGAGAGGTGGGAGAAAGGAAAGGTGGAGGGAAAGAAAAGAAGGATGAAAGAAGAGAAGGAAGATTGAAAAATGAGAGAGGATTCACAAATCATTCTGAAAGAAGACTTGATAGCACTTGGTGCCTGACTGACTATGGAGGAGAAGGAGGAGCTGGAGATGTCAGATCCCTGTTCTGCTCTGTCTATTTGTCACACCATCTCGTGTCTCCTGATGGGAACAGGAGCGGCAGCTTAGCAGAGAAGGATTGCAGAAGAGAGTCCATAAGGACCCCCTTCACCATGTCCCTCATTGCTGCCAGGCTCCCAGGACAGCAGGTATGGCCATAGATCACCTCCCTAGGGAAAAAAATGAAAGCTGGGCTTCCCAGGCTTTTTCATCCAAAGGAGTCAGATGAGGGGCCATCCTTCTGAGTCTCCCTTCATGTTGCCTCTGGACTTTCCCTGACTATTCCAGCCCAGGATGAATTCTCCTTTCTTGGTCTCCCATCATATTTAGGTGGAAGGTAGTGTGGTACAGGGGAAAAGGCAATAACTGGAGTCAGAAAACTGATATTCAAATTCTGCCTCTAATGATCACCTGTGTGAAACAAGTCATTTGCCTTCCCTGGGTATTGGTTCCCATGAGGGAGTTGGCCTGGATAGCGGCTGAAGTTTCTTCTCTGATCCCATGATCTTACATCAATTAAATGATGCATCCAGGTAACAGCAGGAAGCAATTATTAAGTAATGAAACAACTCTTGCCCAGTAGAAGCTCCCATTCTACTAAGGGATATGCTAGGTAGAAATCACTCTTGGAGGTCAGAGACTATCATTCATTTGGTCTTGATATTCCCAGTACCTGGTATCCTCAGGGGTGCTTACTACAAGCTCATTATATTGAGATAGATGCCAGTCAGTCAATCAATTAACACTTAATAAGCATTTTTCTATTCTAAGCACTGGAAATATACAGAAAGGCAGAAGATAGTCCCTGCCTTTGGGAAGGTTGAAATCTCCTGGGGGAGACAACAAACACACAATTATGTACAAGGAGCTACATGCAGGATGGACTGGAAACAATTAAGAGAGGAGAGAAAATAGAATTAATAGGGGCTGGGGAAGGCTTCCTATGGAAGGTGAGAGGAATCCCAGGAAGGCAGGAGGAGGAGATGAGGAAGAGAATTCCAGGCTTGGGAAGAGCCAGCTCCAAGTTAGGAAAGGGACTATCTGCTTAAGAGATTAGAGCAAGAAGGCCATTGTCACTGGAGTGGAGAACTAAGACATAAAATGATAACGAGACTGATAAGGATGCTACAAGGTAATTTGAGGCATAAAAAGCGCTAACAGGGATCAGGGAAGGTGCCATGTTTCCTCCCTCTCCAAATCACCTTGTATTCATTTGGAATCGATCCAGTACATTCTTAAACATGTACACGGGACTCTTTGAGTTAGTGTTCTTTTTATTTTTGGCTTCGAATCTCCAGCATTTAGTATAATGCCCAAAGGAGGCATATGAAGGGCTTAAGAAATGCTTTTTCATTGACTCACTCTATTATCTCTCCAGTTAGAATATAAGCTACTCGAGGACAGCAGCTATTTTATATTCTCAGCTTCTAGGGACCACAGTAGGTGCTTATTAAATGCTTCCTTGGAGAAGTGTCAGAGCTGAGCCTTGAAGGAAGGGGATACTGAAAGGAGGGGGCAAGAAGGAAGGACTCAAGGCATGGAGAGGTGCAGATGGTAGAGATAGAATTGATGAATTCTGGGGATGATGAGAGCTTGGCTTGCTATGAGCCTCCTAGGACTTCCCTCTCCAGTGTCTTTGGAACTTCTGGAGATCACCTCTAGTTTGAGACCCTTGGAGCCCTAAGTGGATCAGTTTACCATGATTCTCCAGCAGAACCTTCCACCTACACAAACTGGACCCAGTCCATAGACATATCTTGAATGTCACTGATTTCTGAGACTTGATGTTAAGAACTTGAGTTTCTTCATTACCTTCTCCTCTTCTGTGCTCATTTCTTGAGGGAGTTTCAGAGTCTTGGGAAGCATTTGGGCCAAGTTTGTCCTCCTCACGGATCTTGCCTTGCTATTCTGACTTTTCCCAAATCCCCTCAGGCAGAACAGTCAGGAATCACTCCAGTAGCAGGTTTTAATATCTCTTCAACTCTGTCCTGAAGATCTGCTGAAAGGTCTCAGGCCAGGGATGCCTCCTTCTGGAATGGATTCCTGCTTCCCAGGGATCCACCCTACTATTTTCATCTCACTAAGGACTAGGGAAAACTTGCTGAAGAGCAAAGCTATTTTATCTGGGGCCTTCGCTTTGGGACTCAGATTTCTCTTCATTTTTTTTTCTGATGGCCAGATCTGGACCACTGTAAAGTTTACTAAAGGCTCATGGGGGCTAGACAGAGAGTTGGTAGGAATTTGAGGTGATACATTCTGACCCCAGATCCAACTATTTGGAGCTACCCAACAAGGAAAGTCAACAGGTTGCCTCCTTGCTTGGACACGGGGACAAGCTAGATCTTCCCTTCTTAGATCTGTCCCATTATTCCTGAGATCTCTCTCAAGATTCTGGATTCTGACATCCATTGTGTTCACTATCCTCATGTCTTATTTGAGGAAGGGAGAAGCTCTGTTGGAGAGAGTCCTGGTTTCTAGGATAGAGCAATTCTAGCTATATTAGGTAAGTGATAATAGCATTTTACAGCCTTCTAATTTGAGGTCCCATAAAGATGCCCTTCCTCAGGTGTCCACTTCCCAGTCTTCTTCTTGAAGACTCCTTGCTCCCAAACCCTGCTCTAAATCCTCTCTAAACCCTCATCCTGGGCATCACCACATGTAAATACACACACACACAACACACACACACACACACACACACACACACTTTTCCTCCCTTCTGCTCAGCCTGAAAAATATTGATTTCTCTCTCCCTCTGTAATATTGTGCTTGGATGAGCAGATTCAGAATGGAGGAGTCAGGCTCTGCCTAGAGACCCAAACCGTATTTAATTCCACGCTTTACGAAGCCCCAGAGCAGGTTATTTTAAAATATCAGTATATTTAAAGCAAGTGACGTCCTGGGGGAGGGGAAGCAGGCTGGAGTGGGAGCCTTGTAGTGTTGAGCTTCTGGCTTTGGGGAGGCTCGGGCAATAAAAAGAACATTGGCTCGAATTCCTACAGTTTTCGATAGTTCCAGAGGGTTTTACATAATCATAGCTCTAAAGGGGACCTTGGAGGCCCTCTAGGTACACGGCTTCATTTTACAGATGAGGAAACTGAGGTCCAGAGGGATGAAGTGATTTGTTGGAGTTCTGCAGTTTATAAGTGGTAGAGTCAGGACTCAGATCAAGTTCTTCTAGCCCCACTCTATCGGGGTGGGAGGCTTGAGTGGTGGTACCCAGAGGCATGATTAAGCTTCGGGGAGCAGAGGGTGTATGGTGAAGGAAGCCCAGGTCCAGAGCTGGTAGAACCAAGTTTGGATTCTGGTTCCACCATTTGATGGCTCATTCTATGACCTTGCCAGCTCACTTCTCCTCTAGGCTTCATTTCCTGCCTATCCTTTGGAGCTATTGTAAGAAAAGTACTTTATGAATGTCTCAAGAAATGGGAATTGCTATTATTGTTAAATGTTGAAGAGGAAGGAGAAGACAAAGCCAAGATAAAACTCACCTTGTTCCCAGGTTGTTTGGAAAATGTAGATAGGCTCCCTGTCAGAGTTCCCTGGCAGAAGTGAGGGGTACATGGGTGGGGGGTGGAAGGCAGGAGAAGAACTACTTTGTTCTTACATCCTGGAAATGTTCCTTCTCATCAACAGAAACAGATAAGGGAGAGTTCTTTTTCTCAACTGTCTTAGGGATCCTAGAGCCACTAAATATTATTGGACCTACAAGAGACCTTAGAACCTAGACTGTAGATTGGCAAATCTGGGAGGGATCTTAGAACAAAGAGCACTGAACATTAGAATTTGAGGAAACATTAGAACATAGAACAGAAAATTCCAGAATAGGAGTGATCACAGAGAATTTTAGAATTAGAACCTTAGAACATAGGACAGAGAATATCAGAACTGGAAGAGGTCTTGGAGATTATCCCAGCTGAACAACTATTTTATAGAGGAGGAAAATGAGACAGAGAGCAGGGGTGATTCTAGGTGACACAGTAATTTAAAAGCAAGATCTAGATTTAGACACCAAATCTTCCTGTCTAGAAGGGGGAATCGTTCTACTCTGGACCTGGCAATATTATTATACTATAGTGCCTTTGCTTTAGGACTTAAAAAAACAAACAATCACACAGTGATTCTCCCAGTAAAACTGACCCAGATTCTTCATCCTCCTCCTCCTCCTCTCCTCTCTCTCTCTCTCTCTCTCTCTCTCTCTCTCTCTCTCTCTCTCTCAGCTCTGTCTGTTTCTCTTTCTCTGGTTCTATATTTGTCTCTTATTTTCTTTTCCATCTCTTTAGGTAGATGCATGTGCTTAGCCTACAGACAGCAGAGAAAGGAGAGGGTTCTAAGGAGGCGGAAGATAGGGAAAGACCAACCAAGAAAAAAACATCCTTTAAGAAGGTGCTAGACATGAGCAGTTTTTGGAGATCTGACCTTTCCTCTACCCCAACTTCTTGGGCTTCAGTTGCCTTACCAGTACAGTAGGGATGACAGTATTTCACCTGCTTGTAGGAAGGACAATTTTCTGAGGACTCTTCTAGCCCTAAAGGATCCCCATAATAACATATGACAATTTCCTGCAGTCTGAGTTACAAATGAAAATGGGGGGATTCAGTGACTTCATAAAATCACAAAATGGTGGGGACCTTAGAGAGCATGTGACTCAGCCCCATTATTTGATGGAGGAGAAAATGGAGCCTAAGGGTGGGAAGCAACAGAATCTAGATTTTCACCCAGGTTCTTTAACTCCAGGGGCAGGGTTCTCCTGGGAGTGCCATGCCCTACTAGCTGGACAGACACCCATTCACTGAACATAGGGTGAACTTGGTCTCGACTCTTGCACTGCATCCCTTTCCCCAGCTCCATCCTGGGTCACAGGAGCCACCTACCAATCTATTAGTCAATTAATAAGCAAGCATTTTCAGGTGTCTTATGTGTCAAGTATTGACATAGGCTTTTTCCTCAGTAAGAGCTATTCATGCAATGAAATTATGGTCCAGTCCTTTGTGCTAGGTGCTGGGGCTAAAAAGGAAATGATATTTGCCCTCAAAGAACTTATATTCAATATTAACATTGAATTAAATTCAAGTTTAAATTCAATCTTAAACTTACATATGATATGTAAGTACATGCAAGGTAAAAACAAAGGATCCTTTTAAAGGAGGGCAATAGTAGATTGTGGGAGAGGGGGAATCGTAGAAATTGTCATTGAATTTAAGAGAGTCCCAGATAAGATATACAGACTCTACAAAGGAAGAATCAATCCATCCATCAATCAATAAACACTTACTAAGCTCCTACTATGTGTCAGGCACTGTACTAAGAACTGGATATATAAAAAAAAGAATGCTCATAGATGAGGGAGATGGATGGGTCCTGGCCCCTCCTCTCTCACATTACAAATCCAGAGCTCATTGTTCCAGGAAATCTTTCTTGTCTTCATCTCCCATACCCAATTCTCTAAGACCTCTCCCCCATTTCTGAACTTCTAAAGAACTGGCTGCTTGAACTACTTATGTGACCTTTGGATGTCTTTGTGAGTATGAATTTAATTGTCTGGGAAATTTGTAACTCCTTCCAGTCCCCACTTAATAAAATCTCAGATTTTTCTATCACTTTAAAGATGGCAAAATGCTTTCTCCAGTAGTAAGGTATCTAAGTATTAAGCAACCCATTTCACAGATAAGAAAGTTAAAGGCAGGACTCAAACTCTGGGTCTAATTTGCAAGATGGATTTAGCAGATTCTGAGTATTCCAGTATCACGGAATCTCAGGTGTGGGAAGGGACTGCAGAAAATCTAGTACTGAGTCCAATCATACCTGATTAAGGTGTGATTAATGATTAAGAATTCCATCCACTATCCTGCCATCTAGGGGAGGGGTGGGGAGTAGGGGGGAAAATTTGTAACAGAAAGCTTTGTAAGGGTCAGTGTTGAAGAATTACCCCTACATATGTTTTGCAAATAAAAAGTTTTAATAATTAAAAAAAAGAATTCCATCCACATCACTATTAGCTATTCATCCATTCGTGGCTCCCCTCCAGGGAAGGGAAACCAGCTAACTCCTAAATAGTGGGGACCAGCCACTTTGGGGCATCTCTGATTGCTGGTGAATTTCTGTTTACACTGAGTGGATGAAGTCTGCCTCTCTGTACTTTCTACCTATTGCTATTGTTCCTCATTTTCTCCTCTGAGGTCAAGAGGAAAGAATCTAATTTATCTTTCATGGTCTAGCCCTTCAATGATTTGAAGATAGTTATACCCCCACCCCAGCCCCAAAGTCCTCTTTTCTTTTCTTTTTCTTTTTTTCTTTTTATTCTATCATTCACTTGGTTCAACATTTTTAAAAAAAATTTTAATTAAAACTTTCTATTTTCAACATATATGCATGGATAATTTTTCAATATTGACCCTTGCAAAAGATTCCCCCTTTCCCCTCCACCTCCTCCCCTCTGACAACTGTCAGAGCAGTAAACCACCCTAGTGATCACTTGGTCTAAATCACTCATTTATACATGGGAAAACTGAGGCTCAGAGAAGGGAAATTACTTCTCTAAAGTCACCCAGACAGTTAGAGGCAGGGCAGAAATGAGAACTAGGTTTCCAGATCTCCAGTCTTGTGTTCTTGACCCTGCCTCCTATCCTGTCTCCTGTAGCACCTGAGAGTCACCCCTTGTACTCCTGGTTGTATGACTCATGTGTGTCTTGCTCCTATCAGGGGGAACTGAGAACCATGAGAGAGTGGCTAATTGCATCAGGCAAAGAAAGTTTGGAGATGCTCCCAGATCCTGGCCTGCTGGTGCTATAGGGAACAAGGATAGATGTTTATCTTTATTATCTTTTCCCAGAAAATATGCTCTTTCTTCTGATACACACACACTCTCTCTGTCGCTATCTCTTTCTGTCTCTCTCTTTTTTCTTTCTCTGTCTCTCTCTCTCTGTTTCTCTCTGATTGTCTCTGTCTCTTGTCTTTCTCTGTCTCTGTCTTTCTCTCTCTCCTCCTTCCCCTCTCTGTTTCTCTGTCTGTCTCTCTTTCTGTCTCTGTCTCTTTCTTTCATTCTCTATCTCTGTCTTTCTGTCTCTCTGTCTTTGCCTATGTCTCTCTCTGTCTGTCTTTCTGTCTCTCTGTCTTTGTCTCCCTCTCTCTGTCTGTCTATCTCTGCCCCCCTCTTCCCTCTCTCTGTTTCTCTCTCCGTCTCTCTGTTTATGTCTCTCCTCCCCAATCAGTGCCAATGCTTGACTTCACCTTCAAATCCTTTCTCCTATCCATGGCTCCTCCACTTTCAAAGCTGCGATCTTAGTACAAATCCTTGTTACCAATAATCTGGACAACTGCCGTAACCTTCTAATAGTTCTCTCCCAGCACCATCACCGCCTCTACCTCCACATCTCTTTTGGATCCACACTTCCAGAATAATCTTCCATCTGCCTAGTTCTGATCATCTCTCTTTCCCCAGAGACTTTCATGGCTTCCTATTGTCTACCAAATAAAGTCCAGGCTCATTAGCCTGCAGCTCAAGGGGCTCCACAACCTGATGCCATCCTTCCTTTCCCACCTTATCTGTCTCCTATTGCTCCACTCTGTATTCTCTGCAACTCCAATCAAACTGGACTCCTCTCTGCTTTGCTCTTGGGTCTCCTGATTCTTCTTGGACAGCAGGTACACAGTCACCTATTATCCCATTATGGCCCATACAGGACCCGCCCAACTCTTCTTTGGCAGAACATGCCTGCCACGATGTCTTTAATCATACTTCTGCCATGTGAGCCTTTGCTGACAATGTACTGCAGACTGCTTACCACTTTCCATCGCCCTTCAAATCACCTGTAACTGATTTTCTACAGATATCCACGGTCCATGATGCACTCAGGGAAAGCTTTGGGTTTTCCTTGACATGATTGGTTGAAGGCAGGGCTTCTGAATCTGAGGTCCACGAACTTAAAAAAATTTTCTAATTACTATATTTCAACTTAATTGGTTTCCTCTACAATTCTATTTTGTCTCAATCACTTAAAAACATGATTCTGAGAAGGACTCCCATGCGTCTTCCAGGTTGACAAAGGGGTCTGAGATATGAAAAAGTTAAGAACTTTTCTAGGGAGTTGCTGATAGAAAACTCTCTCTACCAACACAGATCACCATCCCCTGTATAACTTAGAAGGGAATTTCCTAAAACAGAGGTATCAGACATGAGGCCCTCATTCCCAAAATGTATTTGGGCAATATTTAAAATAAATATAATTTATATTATATATAATATGTATATATAATATATATTATACAAATAATATATATTATATATTATATAATTATATATATATAATATATATATAATTATACAATAAAATAAAATAACTAAATGCAATAAAACATAGATAATATCACATTAGAAAATGAAGTCACTAAGAGACCTATAGAGATTTTTATGTACAGATTAGCAGCCCCTATTTCTATTTAACACCACTGACCTAGTGCAATGACCCATTAAGTGACTTGTCCAGAGTCACAAAGCCAGTATGTGTTATAGGTAGAACTTGAACACAATCAGATAGCATTTATTAAGCACCTATCATATACCAGTTCTTCTTGACATCAATTTTCTATGCACTGTGTTGAAATGCTTCTTGTTGGGAGAATATTGCTTGTAAAAAGGGTTGGCTTTATAGCAACTGGAGATTGTCTACATAAATTATGGTACATGAATGTAATGGGAAATTACTGTGGTGAGGAAACAATGACTATGATGAATATAGAGAGGCATGGGAAGACATATAGGAACTGATGTAAAGTAAATAAGCAGGACCAGGAAAGTAATCGGCATAATGACTACAACAATGTAAATGGAAAAGAAAACAATAAAATGATAAAAACTGAATTCTGGGAAATTATAATGAGCAAACTTGGCTCCAAAGAAGAGATATGAAGAGGCATCTCCCTCCAGCACTGCAGAGGTGGGAGACTATGGATGTGAAATTAAAATCATAATGCATATGATGTTGGGCTTTTTTGATATGTTGGTCATTGTTTCTTTCTTCCTTATTTTTTATTCTTTGGAATAAAGTGTGATCTCTTGGTAGGGGAGGGGAAAAGGGAAAGGATATATTGGTAAATATAAGGATATTAATAACATTTATTTTAAAATAAATATTTTTAAAAAGAGGATCTTTGGCCCTAGGAGATGGATTTTGAATTCATTAAATGAATTGCACAGCTTGTATTCCAGCTTACTTTCCTTCTCTTCTTCAATTTTAGTCCTGGCTCATGTTTCATTGATAGTGTCTGGCTGAGATGCACATGTGAATAGACTAACTTTGTACTTATCTATCCAACCGTATGATCTCTTCTAGGCAACAAGCATTCTTTATCCACTTGGTTTTTCCTGTGTGGATTGCTTGACTGGTGGCTTTTAGTTAGACTTTAGTATGCTCATAAAAAGGCAGGATTATTATTGTTAGTAATATTATAGATTTAGAGCCAGTCAAGTCACCTAATTTTACAGAAGAGGTCTCAGAGGCATAAAAGACAAGTAATTTGACAAAGATCACCCAGTATGAGATGAACCCTGAATCCTTGGATTAAAAAGACACTATTTTTCCCCCTGTACACTACTCTGCTATCCTATTCATGAGATTTGGAGATGGAAAGAATTATAGTCATAGCCCTACAATCTCATTTTATAGATCAAGTAAAATGACTTAGAAGGACCTACAGAATCTCAGCGTTGGAAGGAAGCTAATTGGACATTCTGGCAAATCCATAACTAAACAAGAATTCCCTCTATATTATCCACTGCTAGCGTTCCTCTAGCTTTTGCTTGAAGACCTCCAATGATGGGGAATTCATCCCCTCTGGAGGAAGCTCATTCCACTTTGGTATAGCTCTAATTGCTAGCAAGTTTTTCTGCTATGAAGCCCTAATCTGCCTGTGCAAGTACAACCCCTGCTTCTCATTCTACCTCTTGATGTGGACCTCTTTCAAATGCTTGAAGATAGTTATCAGGCCCTCCCACCCTCCATTCATCTGGTCTCCAAATGCAATATCCCCAGTTCCTTTAACCAAGATCATATGGATCTTTTCGTCTAATTCCAAATCCTAGGTTCTTTACACTCCGCTGCAGGGGAGCCTGGCACATAGGATTTTGGCTAGCCATGCAAAGTAGAACAAGCCTGGAGGCTGAAAGGCATCAGGCATTGGGCCTAATGGGCTTGTAATCAGGTTGGTTTCTTTTTGTGCTTTGTCTCCTGAGGGATCTGTGGTGATGTGTGTGTGTGTGTGTGTGTGTGTGTGTGTGTGTGTGTGTGTGTGTGTGTGAGCAAAGACTAGAAGTATTTGTTGTAAGAGGATAATGGACAATGGACTTATTTGAGATGAATAAAATTTTCCCTTCTTGATCAAGGGTCCCCAGACAGGTTAAGTAACTCTATAAGTCTCCTCTCAGAGCATCATTCATATCTCCTAGATGCTACAGCTACTACTAATAATCTTTCCAGTTATTGTAGTGTAGAAGGAAGGAGAGAAGGAAGGAAGGAAGGAAGGAAGGAAAGAAGGAAGGAAGGAAGGAAGGAAGGAAGGAAGGAAGGAAGGAAGGAA
>JAJPUD010000869.1:50526-92207 GCA_023553655.1 Myrmecobius fasciatus
GTGTGTGTGTGTGTGTGTGTGTGTGTGTGTGTGTGTGTGTGTGTGTGAGTATTCCTAAGGAATAACACTATCAAAAGGGTCCAGGGAAAAGGTGTTCAATTAGGTTTTTGAATAAATGGACACTCTAGCTCAAGTTATTCATCAGCCACAGTGTTCAAGCATATGGTAGAGGCAGCCTGGATTAAACATAAATTTGGTTCTTAGGAACAGTACATGAATGAGTAGGAATCCCCAGGGGCTGAGACAAAGAGGTGGTGATTAGATATAGGAGCAAGTGGAGGATATTGAGGCGGTTCCCCACGCCAGCAGATGCTGCGGGGGTCTTTAGAGCCTACTGGGGTCGAGACAGCAATCAAGAAATTCATTCTTTGGAGTTATGAGACTCTGATGATGCTTCTGAGCAGGGGAGTCAGCTCTTGGTATTACCCTCAGGTCTTATTCCACTGCCCCACTCCCCATCTGGACCAAGTGGTAACAGAGTAAGAAGCTCATGTCTCTTTCCATTGCTCTTCCTTCAAATCACTCAGAGAGAGTTTACTGGACCCCACCAGTGCAGAGGAAAAAGAAAAACAGGAAGGCTTTCTTCTCTATAAATCAAGGGGGTATAAAGTGTATCATTTCTATGGGGTCTTCCTTTTCTTCCTCTACACTTTCCACCCCATACAGCTTCAGGGGTCCAAATAGGTGGGGTCTCCAGAGGCCTCTGCCGTTGCCCAGAGCACAGAGAGCTTCCAAATTGGATGATTCGTTTCAGACAAGCTAGCTACAAGCACTTTTAAGTGAACTAACTGCTGCTTTGTGGGTGGAGAGGATTTTAACATTTTGATATAACCAACAGGAAAAATCATTAAAATTTCTGTAATGGGAACTGGAAGTAAGATAGGTTAGTATGAGCTGCAAAGGGTTACAAGTGGATAGCCAGGAAGACTAGACCTTCCTTTGAATGAATGATGAATGAATGAATGAATGAATGAATGAAGCATTTATTAAGTGCTTATTATATGGCAAATATTGTGTTAAGTAGTGGGGAGAAAAGCAGAAAGTCTTTGTACTCATGGAGGTCTTACTCCAATGAGGGAGTGAACATAAAAGAAAGTTCAGCTCCAGAGTGGATAGAAAGCCCTTGTAATTCTAAGGGTGTTGTAGTGGGGTGGAAGACCAGGTCTGTCCGGTTCCATCAGTAGGTCAAATCTGATTGGTGGGAAATTTTCATCTTTTGAAGAGAATAGTCCTTTCCCAGAGAATACACATGGTTCAAACCTTTTCCAGGAAGTCTCTTTTTGATGGTCACAATTTTTGTAACTATCTTGTATTTTTGTGTATTTCTTCTCTCCATATTTATATATGCACATGTTTTACCTCCTGCTTGAGAGCTGAGTTTTTAATATCTGTATCCCCAATGACTTGCATATGTTAGATACTTAATAAATGCTTGTTGGCTCCATATCTAACCCTTATGATTTTCCAGGAAATGAGATCATGTATATAAGGTACTCTGTCATGATAACAGCTCAGATTACCATAGCTCTTTAGGATTTGCAAAAGACAAGTTTTCATTACATTGTTTGATCTTCACCACAGCCCAGTGAAGCAGGTGCTTTCTATTACGCTCATTTTACAGAGGGAGAAACTGAGGCTCAGATAAATAAAAGGACTTGTCCAGGGTCACAGAGTATATCCCGGGCAGGATTGGAACATGGGTCATCCTTTTGCCAAGTCTGGCACTTGAGCCACTCTCCAGAGCTGCCTCCGTTCCAAGCTTTAAAAGGCTATTTAAATGTCAGCTTTTATAATTATCCCAGCAGGAGGGAGATTGTCTTCTCAGCCATGCTATTATTGCTGTCTCCTCTTACTGTGGAGTGGGAGAGTCAGTCACCACTACCTCCCTACTCTACAGATGTCTGCCAGCCTTGGCACACTTGCACCCTGGTGCCCGGAAACCCTAGTCTTTGTCCCAGAGTTTGTCTCCATATAGAGAAATGGAGACCTGGCCTGCTGGGGAACCCTCTGGGCCTTCCTTTGGGCTCTTTCCTTCTCTTGTACAGGAAATAAGGGGGTACATTTTGACTCAGAGGATATGGGGGTTCAAACCCAGTACCTTACTCCTGGGTCTTCTGATCTGGGAAATGCAGAGACTACATCTCAGAGTGTCTGTCAAATTCTTTATAAGGGACAGGGCAAACTACACACCTGTTACTTCACAGGGAAAGGGGACCTCCAGGTGAAGAAACTGCTGAATAAGGGGGAGCTATCAAGAGTCCCAGAGAGCTGCCTAAAGTAGGAGGCCTGGGCAGGGTCCCACAGCGTGGATTAGTGACAGGCCTGAACCTGGATCTTCAGGCTTCAGGTCCAGATCTTTATCCACAATGCCTCCTCAGATGCCAAATGCAGGGAGGAAGGAGGCTGGTCTCCTATGAAATCGAGTATACTGGAGCTTCCTTTTCTACCTTTCAGTATTCCCTTTCTTCCCTCTCCTTCTTTCCCTCTTCTCTCCTGTCTTTTTCTCTTTTCTCCCCCTTTCTCCTCTCCTTTCTTCTCCTCTCCTCTCCCCTCCTCTCCCCTCTTCCCCTTCTCTTCCCTCCTCTTCCTCTCCTCTCCTCTCCCCTCCTCTCTTCCCCCTACCTTGTCACCTTTCAATTGTCTCTATTTCCCTCTTTACCTGTCTTTCCCAGTTTCAATCGTCTCTACCTCTGATCAATCACTCTCTTTTGAAAGAAATACAATATTCAGAAAAATGAAACAACCTGACGGTGGCGTGTTCTCACTGGCCAATAGCAGTGATGGTTCACTGGAGTCCAAAGTGCTGCCCTGGGTGGCAGTGAGCAAGCCCTGGAAAGGTTACCTGGTGAAGGGCTTCTCCTCAGTCTCTGTTCCTGTCTCCATTACTCAGCTTTCCTTCTCCAACTTCTCAAACTCATTGCCCTTTCTTTTCTCATGCAGAGTTCCCTTTTTTCCTCCTCCCCAGTCTCTTTTCTCTTGGTCTCTTTTTCTCCTTCATTCTCTTTTTTCCCTTCCTCTGCCTTGCCTTAGTTTTTCTCTCTGCTCCCATTCCCATCCTGCCTCTTCTTCTCTCCCTAGCATTAAAGATCTCAAACAGCAATGGGCTGAATTACATCTTGGGCATCACATAGATAGTAAGAGGCAAAGTCAAGAAATGGATCCAGCCCTTCTGATTCGAAAACCTGTACTCTTTCTAAAGCACCAGCCTACTCCCCATCTCTTTCTCTTCTGTCTTGCCTTCCTTTCTTCCTCCTCCTGATTTCCAAGCTGTAAAAGCTTACACTGAAAATTTAACAATCAGCTTTTGTGAAGTTGGTTCTAGCATGCCCCTGAGTTTAGGGTTCATGTAGAATTGTATCTAAAATTAGGGAGATTGTGCAGTGGGGGGGGCATGTTGGCTGAAGGGAGAATCTACCAGTGGGAGGAGGTCCAGTGGAGCATGGCTCATTATTTAAAGCTTTTGGTTGAGGTATCAGAGAATTGTAGCTAAGGAATCCTGTTAATTGTCTGTCCTCTCAGCAGAGTTTGGCTGGATGCAGATGTCAGATTCCCTGCCTCTACTTACAGGGCACAGTCCTAAGGGACTATGGGGTCGCTCCAGCTGCCTCTGGGGTTCCAAGAAGGCAAGATCTGGCAGGCTGATGGTCTGTGCAAACTCTATGACTGTCCATCCTGCACTTCCTCCTCTCCTCCCCTCACCTCCACACTGGTTGGCGGGCCTCTTGCCTCTGATCTGTTCTATGCCTTGCAATGATGCGATACAGATTCTTTCCCACAGAACTGTGAGTGGAAAGGAAGGAGGGCAGGAATAGATGGTGTGGAGGAACAGAGCCCTTATTAATAGGAGTAATTCTTTTATTTTATGTTGGAAGAAACTCAAGACCTCCAGGCCCATGAGAACAGTATCAACTAAATCATTATTTTCCCCATTTCCCCAAGTGAACACAGACTCATCCCATCTGTCAAACCTGGAAGAACTTTGGAGATTTATTCACTGTGATGTCCACCCTCCCTGAAATTGGGAAGGAAGCCCCAGGAGGAATTGCAGACAATGAAATGTAATTTTAGATTAGAAAATGTGCGGGAGTTTTAAGTGGAACCAAAACCCAGCTCAAACTCCTGGAAACAGAGGTTCACTGGAGGCTGTGTAAGGACTTGGCAAGAAGCAATGCAGATTTGGAATCTATTATTCATTAGCACCACTTGTCCCTAACGAAGATTTAGGAGGGAATCAGCCCTCCCAAGGGGACCAGGTCTTCCAGAAAACCTGAATCTTTTACCCAAAATATCCAGCTGCAGAGAAGAGCCTGATTACTGTTTTAATCTCATCATCTCTTAAAGAATGAAGAGAATACACTTGGAAGTGACCAATTAGTTTACTGGTTAGTGTTAAGGATTCTGGATGATGGATTCAATCTTTCTCCGGACCAATTAGATTTATTATGTTTTAGAGTAACAGACTGAACTCCCATCCTGGTCACAGAGAGTTCTCAAACCTTTCATTCCTCTCCAGATCTCCCAAACTTTTCCTACCTTCCCCTCAACCTAGTCAACCAAACACATTTCCTTACCAGTGTTGATTTTGACTTTCTAGACTTCCACAATATTCCCATTCTGGGTCATGTTCCCTTTTGTATGTCAGCTTTCCAATAAGAAGGCAAGCTCTTTAAGGGGAGGAGTAAAATTTTTTTGGGGGGTGGGCTTCTGTTCATATCTCCAGAACTTGCCACAATTCTAGACATATAGTATCTGATAAATGCTTGTTGCCTTATCTTGTCCGAATGTATCACTCTTATTAATGTAGAAGTAAATTATTTCGCGAGTGAAGAGGTCTGAGATTCTCCATGTCTTTAACAAGAGGGTCCTGGGAGAGGGAGGGGAACCAAGTAGAACTCTCAGAACTTCGGGAAGGGGGGGACAGGACTAGGAAGACTGAAGAACTCAGGACTTTTTCACTGGTTGGAGGTGGGAATGGATGCTGGTGGATGTGTAAATCTGTATTTTAGTGTAAGTGTACATATGGGTCCACGTGTATGCTTTGAGGGGAGAGATCCTTATGTGGGTGACTGTGTATTAATATGTCTAAATGTTTGCCTTGGGTGGGTATATACATGCATGACAATATATCCATGTGTATACAAGCATATATGTGAATGAGAAAATGGGTGTCTGTGAGTGTATATGTAGGGAGAGGCTGATGTCTGGCAATTACGTACATGTCTGTTTATAGGTGCTTTTGTTTATGTGCCTGCCTGTATGTATTTATGTGTGTGAATGCCTCTGTGTGTGGGCTGATGCATGGGGTGTGTATGTGTGTGTGTGTGTGTGTGTGTGTGTGTGTGTGTATGTGGAGACATTGGGACTTGGCTGATACACACGTGTCTGTGTATATGCAGACTTTTAAGGGAAAAGACAGGGCTTGATCAGAAAACACGTGCACATCTAGGAGCATGTCCCTGTCTGTGGAGTGTTTGTGTATATATGTGAAGAGGCCAGAGCTCGCCCAGTGGACATTGTCTTATGTGTTTTATCCCAGAGCCATTCAACTTTCTATCAGGACTAGGTCCAGGGTTTTCCTCTTCCCAATCTCTGAGAAATTCCAGAACATATATTCATAAAATGTTAAAAGACAGAAATTCATTTTTGAGAGCTGGACCGGGAATCACAAGGGCTGGGTTCAAATCTCTCCTCCACCACTCCCTGCCTTGTGTCTTCATATTTAACCTCTCTGAGCCTCTCCTTCTCAGTTTTCCAAAGGACTTGACGTCCAGGTTGCCTTCCAGCATCAAGTATGTGATGGCAGGATAGAATCTAAATTCCGAGGAGGAGGAGGAGGTTGAGGCTCCAAGGAAGGGAAGGGAAATCCCTAAACTACCTTGGCAAGTTAGTGACAGGACAGACTATAGAGCTCAAGCAAGAATCATGAATCCCAATCTACTCTGTGTAGCACAACGTGTCAGACTAGAATCCAAGCTAGAACCCAGACTAGAACCTCGGCTGGAATCTTGAATCTATCTCAGTATGGACAACCAATAGTTTAGATTATCTGATAATGATAATGATACCAAGAAAGGGAACCTCATTTTCCTCCTCTTTAAAACTGGGGATTCGATGATCATTTGAGTATTATAAATGGGTGTATATAAATATATATTATGTATAATATTTTATTTTTACATTTATTTAAATGTAGCACATATTTAATATAACATATATAGGGCAGCTAGGTACTGCTTTGAACAGAACATCTGGGCCTGGAGTCAGGAAGATTCATCTTCCTGAAGTTCAAATATGGACTTAAACACTTATTCGCTGTATGATATTACATTTCTACCCATCTATCTATCCTATCTGTATATCTACCTATTCTATCTGTCTGTCTATCTATCTATCTATCTATCTATCTATCTATCTATCTATCTATCTACCTATCTATTGATCTATCTATTCTTTTGTCTATCTACCCGTCTATCCATCCAGTTATCTGTTTATCTATTGTTTGATCTACCTATACATCCATCCATTTATCCATTATCTGTTTGTCTATTGATCTATCTATTCATTTATCTACCTATTCATCCATCCATCCATCAACTATCTATCCATCTCTATTTATCTATGCTTCTATCTATTTATCTATCTACATCTTTCTCTATTTATCCATTCTTTATCTATCATTTATCTATCTATCTGTATTTCTATGCACATATAATATAAATAGACTGTATGAAATAATATATATTTTATACACATGCAGATATATATGTGTAAATATGCATATATATATATATATGAAAAATTACACTCATTTTGAATCAGGTGAGGTGACTTACATCAGTTACAAAGGAAATCCCAAGCAGCTTTCTGACTCCAAGACCAGCCCCTTTTACATTATACTTCTTCTGTGCCTCTGAAAAGTTTTCCTGCTTAAAACAACTCACTGAGGACCTTCTCTCCCCTGTCTTTTCCCTTGGGACCTCAGCAGACCTGACCTCGCTCCTCTTGGGGCTCGCTCTCTACAGAGAGGGAAAGCAGAAGTGCTTCAATTCCTCCTCAGAGGCAGAGGGGCATGGAAGAAATAGGGTCAAAGTGCAGATCCTACCTGTGTGATTTTGAGTAAAACCCGTGCCTCAGCTTCCTCTCTAAGCTGCTCTAAGGCCTGCCTCTCTCTGAATTCTCACAGCTTTGGCTCCCAGTCCAGTCACAGTGATGCATCGATTATGGCCATGGTTGCAGCCCAGCCCCACAATGAATGGGGCAGAGCTTGGCGCTCGGCCTGTCGAGTCCGACTATGTATGACTGGGCCTGGGGAGAAGGGGGGCTGTTTGTTCTCTGCCTCTGCCCATTAGCTCCTGTGAAAATCCCCCTTCATCCATCCTTCTCCCCTTCAGTGCCCCTAGCTAAGGGAATGGAGCTTATTTACTTCTGTTTATCCATGGTTGGCAAAAATGAAAGCTTAGAAAAGACTTATTTTCTTCCTCCTTTCTTTGAAATTGTCCCCTTACCCCACTTTTGCCCTCTCAGGGATTGGCTGTTGCCTCAGTCAAACTGAGGCCTGTTAAAGACCTTAGCTTAAAAAGGCCAAGTTCTCCCGTTTCATCCAGGGCCATCTCCAGTCATCTGGATCTAGGTCTTGCCACTGGACCCAGATGGCTCTGAAGGGGAAAGTGAGGCAGGTGACTTTGCACTCAAATCCAATTCTCTTGCATGGCATGACATCACTCCCTTGGCGTCATGGTCTTCTTCAAGAAGGAAGGGCAAGGAACAACAAGCGCCACTTTTGCTAAGCACCCTCCACTACACCTCTTCCCAGTTAAGACTGGGAAAGCTGTTAAATCCTAGACATTCTGACAGATTGAACATGTCAGGGGTAGGTTTGAATTCTGGTTCAAAAACACTCACTACCTTGGACAACTCCCTTGTTAGAGCTGTAGTTTCCTCCTACATAGAATGGTGGAGTTGGAATTGGTTTAGATCGGGATTCTTAACCTGGGGTTCATATACTTATTTAAATTTTCCCCAATACTCATATTTCAATGAAATTGATTTCTGTTATAATCCTATTTTATTTGTGCATTTAAATTTTGAGAAGGGATCCACAGGCTTCCCTAGATTGCCATAAGGATCCATGACACCCACAGAAATTTAAGAAACACTGGCCTAGAAATCACCAAGATTCCCCTCTAATTTTAAACCTATGATTCTCTCCCTTTCTATAGCCAGATCCACCTTCTTACCATCCTGGCCCACTTGTCTCAGGCACATTAAGGCTTCTTCTTCTTCTTCTTCTTTTTTTTTTTTTTTTTTTTACCATTAAGGATGTCTCAGGGTAAAGGCAAACTAGATCTAAAATGTAGCCATCTAGTCTAATCCTTAATGCCCTTTGGGCATTGACTTGCACAAAGTCACACCAGGGATTAGTTAGAAGTAAAATCTGAACCCCAAACCTTGGAATCCTGATCTGGTGCTCTTTTTTACTCTTTTGTGCTTATTCTTAGAGATCACTGCTTCCAGGATCCGTGATTTCAATGAGAGAAGAAGGTAGCACTTCTTCTGTTGGCACTGATCACACCCTTCATGTCTTAGTTAGACAATCATCATCAATCACTTTGGCCAAACCTCCCCTCTTTCCTTCCCCCCAAAAGATTCATTACCTGGATTATAGCATTTAGCATGGAAAAGAATCTTGGAACAATGCAGTCTCTCATTTTACAGAAAAGGAAACTGAGGACCAGAGAGGAGTGGTTTCCCCAAAATCATATAAAAAGTCACTTTTTTAAACCAAAGAATATGATAAAAGTAGAATTTGAATCCAGACCTTCCAATTGCAAATTTAAGATTCTTTCCCTGATACCCCAATGTCTCTTTTGTAACCTTCACCTCTATCTAATTATAAAGTCTGGCTTTACATTCTACCACTCCCTAAATGCCACCTCTTCCCAGAAGTTCTTTAAATCAGTCAATAATGAAAAATACCAGGTCAGCAACCAAAAAGACATAGGACTTTACTACTAATACAAAGCCCAGGGTGAGTTGTAACTAGGGTAAAACCCATGAAGTTTTGTACTATAGTGGCAAATTTAGAGGGTGCTGTCAGAATCACACCAGTGAGCTCATGCCAGGAGTGTTTCCTCACCTATAAACACTGATACCCTCTCCACCCCCATAGCAGCCAGAGTCATGCCAGGGGGATTCTTAGAAGCCTTGTTGTCTCTCATGCTATATTTCCTTCAACAGATAGCTATCTTCAATCCCAACCCCCTAACTACATACATGATCCAGGGGCAGAAATTTCTAATCCCTCTCCCTCTGAGCTCAGGTGAAAATCTCAGAGGTCAGAGACCCCAGATTGCACATTTTACCACAGTCTTAAATCCAAGGAAACAGCCATTTAAACTGTCTTTTCCAAGCTTTGCATGAAGGAATGGATATTTATACATTATTACCACACTGTCAGTCAACCAGTCAATAAATATTCCCTATCCAATGAACATAACTTCTAAAAATAAAAATGAAGGAGAAAAAAGAAACACAGCTAACCAAGCTATCAAAATATCAGACAGCAATGTCCAGCAGCCCCCACAGGCATGCCCAGAACATGTACCTATCTTGGTAGAGAACTGAAGGAGATCTATTTTCTCATGTTCTCTCTGATCTCTCATTTCTAAGAGCCTGGGATGTCCCCAGATCTTTGGGATGGGGAGAGCCGGGAGGGGATGGCTTATGTTAGCTCTCCCCTAGCTTTTCTCTGGCTACTCCAACTTTAGCAAGGAATATTTGTATTCTCTCTCTCTCTCTGTCATTCTTTCTCTCTTTCCTTCTCTCTTCCTTCTCTTTCTCTGTAAATGCATTATATATAATATATACACACATAGATATCCAATATTTATAGTTACATATGTTAACATATATAAATATGTTAACCTTAATTTATGTTGGGTAAAAGAAAGAAGAGTTAAAAGAAGAATGTGTGTAGGTGTGTGTATTCTCCTTCTCCCTCTTTTCCTCCCTTTCTATATATACATATACATATACATCCATATAGATAGAGTCTCAAGCAATGGAAAACAACAAGAAGAAAACTTAGTGCAAAGCTTAGACCAATGGATACAAAAGATATGAAACTATCAGTTCCCAACTCTTTTCATAGGCTCTATAGACTTAAAGCAGGAAGGGACATTTGAGGTCAAGTAATCTGCCAGCCTCACTTTACAAATGAGGAAACTGAGACTCAGAGAATTGGAATAACTTTCCCGAGGTCACACAGGCAGGAGAAGAGGAAAGAAAGATTCATACTAAGGTGTTGTCTCTCCCAGGTGGGCATCCACGCAATCCCAAAATTCCAGGTCCAATGCCTCCCAGTCTCATCCCTCTATTTGAATATCATGCTCACCTTCCTTCCCTGCTTCCTCATTCACTCCTTTCCCAGGGAAGGAGCCAAAGGGATGCCTCAAGGGAATTCATTTCACTCTCATCCCTGTTGACCACTTCCACAATAGAACAATTAGTTTATTAAGGGCTCAGGATCTCAATCCCCCATTCAAGGTCATTTTACAGATCAAAGCATGTCCTAATCCTCTGCCCAAGTGTTCCAAGGAGAAATGATCTACACACAAAACGCAACTGAAAATACTCAAATATATACTAGCTGAACAACATTTCCTTCTCAAATGCCCATCCTTACCCTGAAGTGTTTAGAGCTTACCTTACAACCACCCTCTGCTGGGAAAGATGATGATGGGTAAGAGTCTGGGTGAGAGTAATGGATGGTGAGAGAAAAAGGGAGGACTGGCTACAGTTGGGGTGAGAATGAGATTTCAGACATACTCTCAATAGGCAGAGAGATAATGAAGAGATGCAGTCCCAGCAAGAACACTCTTGTGACCGTGAAAGACTGAGAAATGCCCTCAATTAGAAGCCAAAGTACAAAAGATTTTTTTAAAAGGACAAAGTGCCTATTAGAGACACTTGAAGCACTTGTCTGGGACAAGGGTTCTTGGAGTAGAATCTATGAACTTATTTTTTTTAATATTTTGATAACTATATTTTGCTGTAATTGGATTTCTTTGTAAATCAAACACATTTTATTTTATGCACTTAAAAAACATTATTCTGAGAAGGGGGCCATGGGTGTTACGGAATTATCACAGGGGGCCAAGATATAAAAGAGGTTAAGAACCTCTTCTTCAGGGGGAACTTGGATGATCTAAATGTCAGCTGCAGATGAGTAGGGATCCAAAGAGTAGCCAAGCATCTGAACCTTGCTGTGATCTGGGCAGCAGAATGGGTGAGCTGTAGGGGCAGGAGGGCCACAGCTGCTGCCATGAATCTTAGTGAGGGCACCAGTCTCATTTCCACTGAGACTGCCTGGAGGCAGTAGAAGCTAGCAGGGAGAACTTAGTTCTCTGGGCCAGTATTTAGGCCAGTCTAAATTTAAATCTATTTCATGGCCTTAGAGCTAAGCAGAATGCAGAGGTGAATGAGAGATCCTGATAGGATTTTTGTGATGGATGAGCAGTGTGGCTTAAGGGGGATTCATTATTTGGGTGGCTTTCTCTGCATGTCTTGTGTCTGGGTTTTCCCATGTTGTACAAGGCTCTGGGAAAAGCTTTTCTATTGGATTGTGCTGTAAACTATCGGAGTTCTAAGAACAGAAGATACCAAAGTGTTATAGTTGTGAGTTTGTGCTTCAATGGTATTGACACCCATTATTATTTATAAATATATCCTACAGCTTTCAATATTCTCTTAGGGTGTATCTGTATTAGATGAGGCAGGATCCTAGCAGTGGGTGGTTATGGGATCCTGACATTCAAACTACATTGCCTCCAGAGGAGGCATGTGGCTTTGGATGGCATTAATGGACTCTGAGATTGAGAGACATGGCCCTTAAAAGGACCATGAGAATTTCTCCTTGGAAGGATTGCTCCATTCAGATTTCTGATGAAAACCTCAATGTCATCTATCCCACTCACTCCTCACTCATAAACTTGGGCTTAAGTGCTCTGAGATCCCAGTAGTGCTCAGATAGAAGAAGAAAGGGCTTGATGGTCAGAGAGCAGAGATTATAGTACCAATCCAAGCTGGATTTAACAAGCCAAAATACAGTTAAAAACTGATGATATGGTCTTGAAGAACATCCCCTCCATACACATACACCACCCACCATCCCCAAGAAACATCAGGCAGGTATATGAGTTTGTCTTTCCCATAGCCCTACCTGGGTCAGACGGTGTCAGGATGCAAAGGGACTGGTGCCCGGAGGCAGGGAGAATGATGTCCTGTCCACTGTGGTCCCACCATGCACTGCAGAGAGAAGAGCACTTGAGTTAACAAGGTGGGTAGTGATGGTGGTGGGACTGTCCTGGGCAAGGCTTTGGTAGGAAAGAGGCTGGAAGATTTTTAAAGGACATCACAGATCCCCTAGTCCTAAGAATAAAAAGCAAAGCTCCTCACCCACCATGAGCTTCTGTTCTGACATGTGTCTCCAATGGCAAGGCTGTGAATCACTGAGGCAACCCCACTCTCACACTTGCTTCCCCTTGTGACTAATAAACTGTGATATGGCAGGTCTGGGCCACACACTCAGAGCTGGAAGACACCTCTAATGCCATCCAAACCAATCTATAACTTAAAACAATTCTCTTTCCAACATTTGTATAAAGACTTCCAAGAAGAAGAAACACCTGGCCTCCCACTCTACTTTAGGAAAGCTGTAGGTAGTTATTAGGAATTTTATAAAGGAAGCCCAAGTAGCTGCAATTTCTGCCTCATAGGACCAAGCAAAACAAGTTCAAAATCTCTTTTCCATGACATGATTCGGATCAGTAGAAGGCAGTTATCATGTCCCATCTCTGTCCTCTTCCTTATTCCCCAAACCAAACATTTTTAGTTCCTTCAACAGATCCCATATGATAAGAACTCAAGAGCCTTCACCGTGCTGGGTGACCTTCTCTGGAGATCCTCCAGGTTATCAATGTTCTTCCTAAAATATGAATTGAACACAAGACTCCAAATGTTATCTGACCATCCTGTTGGGTTATTCTCTCCTTAATCCTGGACATGGCTTCTCCATGCAGCCTGAAATTGAAGGTCCAGTGGTTTACAAAGGCATAAGGACAATCTTGTCCAGAGGAAGGTGACCATGACGTCAGAGTCTTGATACCATGACATAATAATTCCTATTTCTCTGTCATTTAAAGATTATCAAAACACATTCCCCACAGCAATTCTGTCTGTTAGAAAGGACAAGTACTAACCCTAGTTTACAGAGGAGAAAATGGAGGCTCAGAGTGCCTTCTCTTGGGTCAAACAATCAAATGGAAGAACCAAGACCAAAATCTAAAGCCTCCAGGATAAATTGAAGGCATTTTTTTACTGTCTTTTATTTTTAAGTGAAGAAAGTATATGAGTTCAGCTCAGGGGAAAGAGAAATGAAGGGGAAAATGGACACAATCTTCAAACACTTCAATAAATGTCATATGAAAGAGCTATTAGGATAAAGATAAAGAAGAGGAGCTATTGGGTGGCCAGGTGACCTAGAGAGATCTAAATTCAAATCCTGTCCCAGACATTACTAACTATGTGACTGTGGGCAAGGCGCTTAACCTCCCTCAGAATCAGTTTCTTCATCCCTAAAACGGAGATAATAGGAACAAGTCTTTTATGGTTGTTCTTAGGGTTCAATGAGATTGAATTTGTAAAGTGTTGTATGATAATAACCATAGCTAGCAGTTATATGGAGCTTTAAGGTGTGCAAAGTGCTTTACAAATATAATTTCATCCTTATAACAACCTTGGGAGGCAGATGCTATTATCTCCATTTCATAAATGAGGAAACTGAAAATGAGAGGTTAAAAATGACTTGTCCAGAGTCACACAGATAGATATGAGATAGGATTTTGCTCCAGATCTTCCCAATTCCAAGTCCAACATTTATTCATGGTGCTACGTAGGTGTCCTTATCAAAATGCTGGCCATCATTGTCACTCTGGACACTAATAAAGGATCACAGATTTAGCATAAATAAGGTCCAGACAGTCCAACTCCTTGATTATGCAGAGTAGGAAGGAGCACAAGGGAGGGAGGTGCCTTGCCCAGTGGTATAAGTGACAGGAACTCAGGTCCAATCCTATTTCTCTTCCATTTTCCCCCATTTAAGCTGCAAGCTGGAGATCAATGTGAGTTGAGGGAAAATGGGTTGGGGCTGAGGCCAGAGGCTCCCTAGATGAGGGACTGATGACTGTGAGTCTTATAGACTTAAAGCTGAGCATAGGCAGTGCCCCAGATTCCAGGTTGGGTTGGTGGCAGGGCTTGGGGATGATAGGACTGTGGGCAACCTAATGTAGATGGCAGTTAAATGGAAAGGCCACACATTAGCCCAAGGAGCCATTCTTTTTTTTTCCTGAGGCAATTTGGGATTAAGTGACTTGCCCAGGGTCACACAGTATTAAGCGTCAGAGATCATATTTGAACTCAGGTCCTCCTGACTTCAGGGCTGGTGCTTTATCTACAGCGCCACCTAGCTGCCCCCCCAAGGAACCATTCTTTTTTTTTTAATTTTATTTTATTTGTATAACATATGTGTGGGTAATTCCTCAACATTAACCCTTACATAGCTTTCTGTTACAAATTTTTCCCCCAACTCCCCACCCCTCCCCTAGATGTCAGGATATCCACTACATGTTAATTATGTTAAAATACTTGACAAATCAAATATATGTATACATATTTCCAAACTTATCATTGTTGTGCAACAAAAATCGTGTCTACAAGAAAGACATATCAGATAAAGGAAACACAATGTAAGCAAACATCAATCAAGGAGTATGAAAATGTTATGTTGTGGTCCACATTTCACATCCCTCTCTCTGGGTGTATATGGCTTTCTTCACTAAACAATTGGAAGTGGTTTGAAATATTTCGTTGTTGAAGAGAGCCATGTCCATCAGAATTGATCATCACATGATCTTGTTGTTGCCGTGTATAATGATCTCCTGGTTCTGCTGATTTCACTCAGCATCAGTTCATGCAAGTCTTTCCAGGCCTCTCTGAAATCCTCCTGTTGGTCGTTTCTTACAGAACAATAATATTCCATAACATTCATATACCATAATTTATTCAGCCACTCTCCAATTGATGGGCATCCATTCAGTTTCCAGTTTCTAGCCACTACAAAAAGAGCTGCCACAAACATTCTTGCACATGTGGGGCTCTTTCCTTCCTTTAAGATCTCTTTGGGATACAAGCCCAACAGAAACGCTTCTGGGTCAAAGGGTATGCACAGTTTGATAACTTTTTGAGCATAACTCCAAATTGCTCTCCAGAATGGTTGGATCCGTTCACAGTTCCACCAACAATGTATCAGTGTCCCAGCTTTCCCACATCCCCTCCAATATTCATCATTAACTTTTCCTGTCATTTTAGCCAATCTGACAGGTGTGTAGTGGTACCTCAGGGTTGTCTTGATTTGCATTTCCCAAGGAACCATTCTTGACAGGCAAGATCAGCAATACTTCCCAGTATTGCTACTCTTCCCAGGTTGTTTAACTCCATGTGCCTTCCCTTAAATGCTGGTGAGTCACTTCTACAAACCCCTTCTGATTTCTCTGGAAGGAAGGGATTCAGGTCACCTGGTAGAGATACACTGGAAAAGTTGTTCCCCATTAATTTTGAAGGGGAATAATTTCAGGGAAAAGAGATCATAGTAGTCATCTATCTAGCCCAACTCTCATTTTATATTCTCTGAAACCAAGAAAAGTTAAGTCACTTCACAGTCACATAGCTGGTACAGGAAGAGTCAAGATTTGACCCTCTGTTCCAAATCACTGCATATAAAGAGTAAACAGTGTCTCTGGAATTTGAAATCAGGTACTGCCTCCAAATGAAATCTTTTCTTTATTTCAGTAAAAGAATTCCTATCTCCAGACCTATTTGCATGCCAGCAGCCTTTATTGACTTGTGTCTTATTTACTTACATACCTTATGAGCCCTGTGCTAACCTATGACCCTATACCCACTGGTGCGCCTCAGTGACCACCCTCTGCCAGCCCAGTCCAGAGACCGAGACTTTCAGAGATGAGGATGCTTAAGTTCTAAAGCTCACATCAGAGTTGGACAATTAAGAGCCAGAGGGAACCTTAATGATGAGTTTGGAATCACAAAGTTTGAGTTCTAATCTCACCTATATCATTTATTCATGTTCAAGCTTGAGAAAGTCCTTAATCCTTTTTAGGGTTTCAGTTTCTTCATCTATCACATGCAGGGGATGGATAAGTTATTTCTAAAGTCCCTTCCAGTTATAAATCCCAGAATTTTACAGTTAAATCTTTTCACTAGACAAAGTCAAATGGGTTTGAATCCTGTTCCATACCTATAAAATGATGTTGTGGGACTAGATAATCTAGAGGTAATGTTCTACATAGGAAACAGATCTGAATCTTGAATATGAGGTTGTAGGTTCAAATGTTACCTTTGACACTACATGCATAACTACATTGGGAAAATCACTTTGCATCCCTTAGTCTCAATTTTTTCTTCCGTAAAATAAAGGAGTTAGACTAGATAGACTCTTCTAGCTGGCACAGTGCGTAGGTCAGGAAGATGAATTCAAATCCAGCCTCAGAAACTTCCTAACTGTGATCCTAGGCAAGTCACTTTTCTGTTTTCCTTAGTTTCCTCATCTGTAAGATGGGGATAATAATGGCACCTACCTCTAAGGATTGTTATGAGGATCAAATAATTATAAAGTCTGTAGCAGTATCTGGCATTGTAAGCGCAATATAAATGTTAATTATCAGCATCTTCTTCCTCTTCCTCCTCATTATCGTTATTGTTGTTGTTGCTGTTTCTGAAATCCCTTCCAGCCCTAAATCTATACTTGTGTGATTCCGTATGAAGAAACCGAGTCTCCAAATCAGACAACAAAACTTACTGAAAACCACACCTTGAATTATTGAGAATACTGGGACTAGAGCCAATCCTTCCAATTCACACTCCAGTCTTCTATCTTTCATACTGTGCTATAGCTGATTAAAAATAAGCCATCAAGAACAAGGGACAAGAGATACACAGTAGCTATAAACCAAAAGACAGCTTTGTGGGAACCTCTGGGTGAGACAGTGGGTGCCAATCCAAATTTCCAGTCATGGACAGATGGCACATTTAGGCATAAGCATGGTACAGACAGACGCTTCAATCACAGGTGATAAACTTTCAACCCCTGTGGTGCTAAATTGAGATTTGAGGGAGGGGTATCCTGGCAGGAGGGCACCTTCATGCCCCTATCTATGGTACATACAATCAAGAGACAGGAGGAGCATAGGATCTAGACTATGGTACCTCTTGTACTAGGTTTAACAGGGCTAACAGTTAGGCTTCCTGTCCCCATCATGAGGTTGAGTTTGGGAAGTGGTAGGAAAAAAACTGTAGGATCAACTATCCCAACAGGGATCTGCACATTATTTTTTTTATCACCTTTGACAAATGAAGAAACTGAAATCATGAGAGGATCAAGGACTTCCCCAGGCTTGACCATGTAACAAATGATATAGATGAGATTTAAATTCAAGCTTTGTGATCCCAAATTCATCAGGAAGATTCCTTCTCACTCTTAATTGTCCAACTCTGATGTCAGCTCCAGAACTTAATTATCCTCATCTCTGAAAATCTCAGTCTCTGGACTGTGTTGGAAGGGGGTGGCCATTGACTTACATCAGTAAATATAGGGCCATAAGATAGTGCAAGGTTTATAAGGTATGTAACTAATCAATTTTTTTTTCTGAGGCTGTGAAGCCCTCAAGAGCATGAGCTGTCTTTTACCTTTCTTTGTATCCCCCAGTGCCTAGCCTGGTGTTTGCACAGAGTAGGTGCTCTAAAAATTATAATTTTTGTTCCCAGAGAATAAATACTATTTTTGCCTTGCTTTGAATCTCTGGAGATTTGCAAAGTGCCTGGTACATAGTAGGTACTTAATAAGTGCCTATGGAGTGGGACTCAGCTTTTTACATCATCAAATATTTGTACCATCTCCCCCCTGATGTGGTACTCTGCAAATCTTAAAGGGCCAGTGGACCAAGATCCAAGTTATAGAGCTTTATGATTTGCAAAGACCTTTCTTTGACAAAACCACAGAAGAGAGGTAATATAGTATGGTTATTATCCCATTTGGGAGATAAGAAAACTGAGGCTGAGATGTGACATGACCTGCACAGAGTCACAAGTCAGTGAATTTTGAATTCTCTGATAGATGTTCTGGGGAAATACCCTAAATCCAATGCTTGTTGTATCACCCCGTGATGCCTTTTCAGAACTTTCATACTCTGAGCCCTGAAAGGAAAAAGAAAGGGCACACTGATGGGAAAGGAAGGGAAAACTTGGAGGAGAGAAAGGGTGAAGAGCATCAGAAAATGGAGATGTTAGAAGAAAGGAGGGAGAAAATGAGAGATAAGGGAATCATACCTGAAGAAGAAAGAGGAGGGAGGACATCCTAGGAAGGAGAGAGAGGGAACTAGGAAGAAGAGAGAGGGAGAAGAATGAATGAGGGAGTAGAAAGAAGGAAGAGTTGAGGAAAAGGAGAAGGGGAAAGAATAGTAAGAGAAATAAGAAGGAATGAGGGAGAAAGAGAAGAAAGAGCAGAGGGAGAAAGAATTAGGAAATAGGGAATGGGAAGGCAAATTAAGGCAGAAATTAAAAAAAGGATTTGAGAAAAAAAGTGAGTTAAGAAGAGGGGGAAAATAAGGAAGAACCTGGGAGAAGGGTAGAAAAATGGGAAGAAGAGAGGAGAGAGTGGTGGTTGAAGGAAAGTCAGAAGAATGAAAAAATGCAAGAGAAATGGAAAAGAGGGAGTAAAAAGTATGAATGGGAGAAAGCATTTGGAGGAAGCCACCAGTAACCATTCAATGAGCAAAGTTAAATGCCCAGCTTCTTCAGGACCGAGGGCAGGGCAACTCCTTGGGGAATAATGACTGCTGTTATACATGTATTGCTCCCTCCACTGGATCCCCAATAGGGAAAGACTATTGAATCAGATTAATGGCCCAAGCCTGCCCAGCTTGGCCAAGAGGGTAGAGGTGCCTGTCTGCAGGGGGCCCCCACTCTTCAGACCAACTATCCACTGGCTAAGTCCTACTCACTCCACTGCTTGGACTTTGCCCCAATTAGAGCACTGAGTTTAATTGCCTGAGGTTGGCTGCCCAGCCAGGCTTAGATAACCTTAGCCACTTATTAGAAGGCTCCAAGCTCTGTCTGCCTGCTTGAATTTAATTTCAACTTAAATCTAGGTGAGGTAAAGGAAGTTCAGCATAGAGGAAAGAACCTTGGAACGGGTTAAAGCCACAGGACTTTTACTGACTACTTATTACTGGTATAGCTATGGGGGAGTTAATGATTTCTGAGCCTCAGTTTCCAGCTCTGTAAAATAAAAATATTAAACTACTTCCAAGATCCTTAATTGGGGGGGGTCTGTGAACTTGTTTCCCCTACCCCCAACATTCTAACAACTGTATTCATAATCTTTTGCATTTTATTTTATACTTTGTTTTACATTATTTTATACATTGGAAAACATGATTCTGAAAAGGGTTTCCCAGACTGCTAAGAAATAAAGAAGCCTTGTCTTAGATGGTCACAAAGATTCTTGTAAATCTAAATCCTGTGATCTCAAAAATCAGCATTTACTGATCTCTGCACTTGGGGTCATACTGGAAATCAATCAATCAGTTCAACAAGTTTAAGAATTTACTATGTATCCAGCACTGGGAAGACAAGAAAAAGCAGAATCATCCTGAACTTTGCAGAAGGTGGGGCATAGGGAGAAGACCACACACACAGGAAGGCAGCTTGCAGTACATGGCTACAGGCATCAAAAACAGGATGATGTTGCACTGGATCAGACATCAAAAAGCATAGGGTCAAATCTATTTTGTTGGTTTTTTCATAAAACCAACTCTTAGTTTTATTTATCAATTCAATAGTTTTCTTATTTTCAATTTTGTTAATCTTTCCTTTTATTTTCAGAATTTTTAATTTGGTATTTAATTGAGTTTTTAATTTGTTCTTTTTCTAGCTTTTTAAATTGTAAGCCCAATTCATTGATCTTCTCTTTCTCTATTTTATGCAAGTAAGCATCTAGAGATATAAAATTCTCCCTTATAACCACTTTGGCCATATCTCACAAATTTTGGTATGTTGTCTCATTATTGTCATTCTCCTGGATGAAATTATTGATTGTGTCTATGATTTGCTCTTTCACCCATTCATTCTTTAAAATTAGATTATTTAATTTCCAATTAACTTTTGGTCTATTTTCTCTTGGCCTTATATTACATGTGATTTTTATTGCATCATGATCTGAAAAAAATGCATGTATTATTTCTGCCTTTCTGCATTTGATTTTGAGGTTTTATGCCCTAACACATGGTCAATTTTTGTATAAGTTCCATGAACCACTGAGAAAAAATAAACTCCTTTCTGTCTCCATTCAACTTTCTCTAAAGATCTATCTTACCTAACTTTTCTAACATTTTGTTTACCTCCTTAACTTCTTTCTTATTTATTTTGTGGTTTGATTTATCTAATTCTGAGAGAGCAAGGTTGAGATCCCCCACTAGTATAGTTTTGCTGTCTATTTCTTCTTGCATTTCTCTTAACTTCTCCTCTAGGAATTTGGATGCTATACCACTTGGTGCATATATGTTTAATATTGATATTGCTTCATTATCTATGGTACCCTTTAGTAAAATATAATTTCCATCCTTATCTCTTTTAATTAGATCTATCTTTGCTTTTACTTGATCTGAGATCAGGATTGCTACCCATAGAGTCAAATTAAACTCTGCCCATCACTAGCAGCAATGTGACTTTGGGCAAATCACTTCCCTGTCTGGGGGAGAGTTTCCTCAATCTCCCTACTTGAGAAGAAAGGAAATCACCTTGGATGATTTCTACACTCCTTCCTTCTCTTGAACCTATAAATAGTGGTACAAACAGTAAGAATAAAGGAGACAGAATGGCATAACCAGGAATGGGTAGGGCAGCTGGGGACCTGCACCTTGAACATCTGAAAGATTCAGTTTTAAAAGAGGCATGGAGGAGATGTTTCAAGCCCGACTTGATACATGCAAAAGCAGAAAAAGAAGATAAATGGTGGGTATGTGAACAAGGCAGGCTAGTGAAGGGATTGTTAAGGGTGAAAGGATAAGTTGGGGCCAGGTGGTAGAGAATCTTGAACATCAGGCCAGGGAACTGTGGTTTGATCCTATAGATAAAAGGTAATCACTGGAAGTTTCAGGCAAGAAGAGGCTTGATGAAACCTGTGTTTTAAGATAATTTTTCTGGTACTGACTGGAATGGATTAGAACAAGGAAGAGGGCAATGGTGATGGGGGAGGACTGGTTAGAAGATGAGGCTGCAATTCAAGCAAAGGATCAGAGATCAAAGGTTTAGAGGTGATAGGAAAACATTTCAACCCTCTATTTTGTTTTTAACACATGAAGAAATTGATCCCAGAGAGGTTGTGATTGCCCAAAATGGCATAAGTAGTACAACATATCAGAAGTGGGATTTGAACGCAGCTTCTCTGACCACTGCTATTATACCACAGATCATTAGGGCCTTGGCTAGGTCAAGGGTGTGGGGAAGGGAGAGGGAAGAAATCATCTATATAATGCCTACTATTTGCCAAGTATTGTGTTAAGAATTTTTAAAAGTAAATATCTCATTTGATTCTCAGAACAATTCTGGGAAGAAGTTGCTATCATTATCCTGATTTCACAGGTAAGGAAACTGAGGCAAACAGAGGTTAGTTGAGGAGACTGAGGCAAATGACTAGAAATGTCTGAGGTTGAATTTGGTTTCAGGTCTTTTTGATTCCTGGTTACCAGCTGCCTCTTTTGGGGACAGACTCCTAGAGTAAAAGGTATCATGGTGTGGTGCATGGGGTAGAACAATGATGATAAGCCAAGAGAACTGGGTTATTTTCTCCCTGTTACTATTTCTTGGGCTGACTTTGGGGAACTTGCCCTCTCCCCCAGCTTTCTCATATGTTAAACAGAAGGATTTGCTTCAATCAGGGGTTCTTAATTTGGGTTATATAAACTTTGTTATTTCCCCCAATTTTTATAAATACATTTCAATATATTAGGTTTCCTTTGTAATCCTATATGCATTTAAAACATTATTCTGGAAAGGAGCCCATGGACTTCACCAGCCAGTAACAAAGAGGGTCACAACACATAGAAAATTAACAATTCCTAACCTAGATGGCCTCTAATACCTTTTCGAGCTCTCGGTCTTCTGTCCTTTGAGACCATCTCTGTTCAGCCCTATCCACATTTGGTTCTTCATTTTCACTTGGAGTAGGTAATAGGGAGCAGCGCTGTGTCATATGAGCCGAGCATTTCTGGAAACCAGACCAGCTTGTATCTTTCAGCTGATCCACCCTATTTGCTTTAGGTGGACATCTTGGCCACCTGCTGAAATCCCAAGGCTAAATGTTAACGATTCTTAGAACTGGGTTCCTGATTCTTAAGTCATTGGGGCAGGGAGCTGAGGAGCCATAGCCAGATGGAGTCACCATCCCAAGGGAGACAGGCTTCAGATGGTGTGTGCATGCAGTGGGGGGAAGGAAGGGGTATGAAGAGGTGTGGAGGAGATGCAGCTATCCTGCTATAGTACAGGGTTTTCCTCTGTGGCACACTGTTCCCTCCCTCTGCCTCTCCTGTGGCCTCTAAAAATAAAATCACTCATTTTAGCTCCCTGCTCCAGAGAAGATCTTACCAAACAGAGATGCCAAGCTGCCTAGTGTGATGAGAAAAGCCCAGGTTGGGGAACCAGAAGGCAAGGTCTTAAATATATCAGCTTTACAATGACCCCCCTCTAGGAGCCTCAGTTTCTCCAGCTGTACGGAGGTGGAAGAAAGCATTAGACACATCTCTTAGGTCCTTTCTAGCTGTGACATTTCACATTCAGTGTTCTAAAATTATTTATTCCTGGGAGATTCTGGATTCTAAGGTTCCCTCCAGTTCTGACCTCCTCTGTTCTAAAGTTCCTCCATTCTATGTCCAATCTTCCAATGTGAAGATTCTTTTCCATAGTTGAACATTCGTTCTAGCTCTGCCATATTATGTCTGCTATTCTATAGTTCTCTCTGGTTCTCACAGGTTCTGTTCTAAGGTCCCTCTCAGCTTTCACAAAGCACTAGGTTAGGGTTCCAGGCTCTTCAGGGGCATCTATCTGTTCATATCCCACTTCTACCAACTAGAGTTTTCTTTGAGACAGCTACATGGCCCAGTTCAAAGAAGGCTAGACCTGGAATCAAAAAACCTGAGTTCAAATCCAGTTTTAGATACTTCCTAGCTGTGTGACCTGGGCAGATCATTCAACTTCTGTTTACCTCAATTGCCTAATAAGGATAATAATGGGGATAACAGCACCTACCTTGCAGGGCTGTTGTGAGGATCAAATGATATAATATTTGTACAAATGCTTAGCCCAGGGCCCAGCATATAGTAGGTGTTATATAAATGTTTAACTCCTCCCCTTTTGAAGTCCCTTTTGGCTCTAACAATCACTGTTCTAAGATCTCTTCAGTCTATGACATTCCTATAGTCCTTCCCTTTATTTTCTCATTCTATTTCCCATGCCCTAAGGTCATTTCTACCTTGGATGAATGTTCCATGTTCTATGGCCCCTCCATGTTCAGTGATGCTAAGTGATGAGGGATTGATTATGCAATGGTGAGAAGTATGGACATGAGAAGGGATTCATGAGATAGACTGAGAGAGAGGGAGGAAGTACATCCTTTCACTCCTCTCTGAGACATGTTCCTGGATAAAGCCCAAAGGTGTAGACAGTAATGTTTGGTGCTATCTGCCCAACAGACAGCTGGTAGCTGTAACTTCCTGTATGGAGGATGAGGGCGGTAGTAAGCCTGTGTGTGCTGAGGTCTGTCCTGCAAATTGAAGGCATGTGTACTTCCTCACACTCATAAACATATGAACACACACATACACACACATTTTCCATTACAGATGGATTGTTGTTTTTTAATTTGGAGTGGTGAGAGGAAGGACAATGTAGAGAAGACAGGATCAAAGAGGAGAGACAGAAGGAAGAAAGGGGCAGCAAGGTAAAGTAGAGTAAGAATGAGGAGGTAGGTGAGAAAAGGAGAGCATGGGGGAGAATATGGGAATGAAGGGAAAGAAAGAAAAGTAGAAGTCAGAGAGGGTGCCAAGGGGAAGATAGAAGCTACTATTCCCTTCTGACATTCATTAAGGTCCTATCACGTGCAAATCACAGGATGTATCTGCACATACATGTATATGTAAATACAAAGTTTAAATAAGCTGTGTCTGTCCCCTTTTCTCCTCACAAAGCCACCAACCTAGTTCAGACCCTTATCATCTCTATCCTGGCTTAGTACAATAGCCTTCTAATGTGACTCCCAATCCTAAACCAGTAATCCAGCCTCCAAGGAGCTGACAAAATAATTTTTGCTCAAAAAAAGTGCAATGGCATTAGTATGAAAACCCCCTCTAGCTTCAGCCTTCCCTTCTAGACATTTTCTATACTCCCCTTCTTATATTCTACATTCCAGCTACACTTATTCTTTTTTTTTTTTTTTGCTTTTTGCTGAGGCAATTGGGGTTAAGTGACTTGCCCAGGGTCACACAGCTAGGGAATGTTAAGTGTCTGAGACCAGATTTGAACTCAGGTCCTCCTGACTTCAGGGCTGGTGCTCTAACCACTGTGCCACCTAGTTGCCCCTACACTTATTCTTCATACACATTGCATCTCTCACAGGCTGTCCCCCTTCCTAAAATGCACTCCCTTCTTGCCTTGACCTCTTGAAATTCCACACTTCCTTCCACCCTATCTCCAGTAACAACGCCCACTTTAGGTCGATCCCCCAACATATTAGCCCTTCCCTCTCTTCGGTTACATTCTATTTGCTTTGTATAGTTTTCAATTGACTTATCTAAACCCATCCCACTCCACTAGTGGAACTGCTTTCATTTCTTTTTGTCCTTGTAGACTCAGTACTTAGCACAGTCTGGTACACTTTTGTTCACAAAATAATGCTTGTTAAATCAAGTCAAGTTGAATTAAAATTAAAATGATTAAAATGATCCTTACCCTCTAGAAGCTTCTAGTCTATTAGGGGAAAGAAAATACTGACATAGAAATCACTGCTAGGAAGAAGAATTCATTATTTGAGAAAAATTGTTGGGAAAATTGGAAAACAGTATGGCAGAAACTAGGTATAGACAAACATCACATACCATATACCAAAATAAAGTTGAAATGATTAGACATGAAGAGTGATACTACAAAGAAATTAGGAGGGCATGGAACAGTCTATCCATAAGATCTATGGAAAAGGGAGGAATTTATGACTGAAGAACTAGAGAATATTTTGAAATGCAAAATGAATAATTTTGATTACATTAAATTAAAAAGGTTTTGCATAAACAAAACCAATGCAGCCAAGATTAGAAGGGAAGCAAAAAGTTCAGAAACAATTTTTATAGCCAGTGTTTCTGAAAAAGACCTCATTTCTAAAATATATAGATAACTGATTCAAATTTATAAGAATACAATAAATCCCTCAAATGATAAATGAGCAATGGATCTGAGCAGACAATTTTCAGATAAAGAAATTAAGGCCATTTATAATCATATGAAAAAATGCTCTAAATCACTATTGATTAGAGAAATGCAGATTAAGACAACTGACATATCACCTCACACCTTTTCGATTGGCTAAGATGACAGGAAAAGATAATGATAAATGTTGGAGGGGATGTGGGGAAACTGGGACACTAATGCATTCTTGGTGTAATTGTGAAAGGATCCAACTATTGGGAGAACAATTTGGAACTCTGCCCAAGGGCTATGGAACTGTGCAGACCTTTTGATCCAGCAGTGTCTCTACTAGATCTATATCCCAACAACATTACAAAAGAGAGAAAGGGCCCTACCTGTGCAAAAATATTTGTTGCAGCTTTTTTTTTTTGTAGTGGCAAGGAATTGGAAATTGAGTGAATACCCATCAGTTGGGGAGTGGTTGAATGAATTATGGTATATGAATGTAATGGATATTATTCTATAAGAATTGATGAGCAGTCTGGTTTCAGAAAAACCTGGAAAGACTTATGAACTGATGCTGAGTGATGTGAGCAGAACTGGGAGAATATTGTCTACAGTAATAGCAAGATTATGCGATAATCAACTCTAATACACTTAGCTCTTTTCAGCAATGTGGTGGTCCAAGACAATTCCAATAGACTTGGAAGGAAAATGCCATTCAAATCCAGAGAGAGAACTATGAAGACTGAACGTGAATCAAAGCATACTATTTTCAGCTTGTTTGTTTATTCGTTTTCTTTTTCTTTCTCATGTTTTTTCCCCTTTTGGTTTAATTTTTTTTCACAATCTGACAATTATGGAAATACATTTAAAATGACTGCACATATATGACTTATATCAGATTTCTTGCTGCCTTGGGAAAAGGGGAACTAAGGAAGGGAGGGAGAAAAAATTTTGAACTCAAAATCTTACAAAATAAATGTTGATGGAAACTGAGTGGATGCCCATCAATTGGAGAATAGCTGAATAAATTATGGTATATGAATGCCATGGAAAATTATTATTGTATAAGAAATGATGAGCAGGATGATCTCAGAGAGGTCTGAAGAGACTTACATGAACTTATGCTAAGTGAATTGAGATCATTATACATGGCAACAACAAGACTATATGATTATCAATTCTGATGGCCCTGCCTCTCTTCAGCAATGAGATGATTCAAAACAGTCCCAATTGTTCAGTGATGAAGAGAGCCATCTAACCCAGAGTGAGGACCATGGGAACTGAGTGTGTTCTACATTCTCATTCTTTCTGTTGTTGTTTGCTTGCATTGTGTTTCCTTTCTCAGTTTTTTCTTCCTTCTTTGATCTGATTTTTTCTTGTGCAGCAAGATAACTGTATAAATATGCATACATATATTGGATTTAACATATTTTAACATAAAAAAAGAAATGTTGAAAACTATCTTGACAAGTATTTGGAAAAATAAAATATTATTGGGGAGGGGAATTACTGCTAGACAATATTACATGATGCATGTGTTGGACAAGAATAATCAAAATGCTTAGTGAGGTCCAAGGAGGGGAGACCATTACTAACAGGGAATTTGGGCTAAGGCTTCTTGGAAAAAGTGGCAGTTCTGTTGACTTTAAAGAATAGGGAGGGATAAACAAGTGGAAGGAAGAAAGGAGGGTTGGGAAAACAGGGGGCCTATTCCAGTGGCAGTCATTAGGCCTGTGTGGCTGGGACCCAGGGTTTCAGGAGAGCAGTTGGAGACAAGATCAAATAGAAATACTAATCCCAGATTGATGAGAGCCTTGAATGACAACCCAAGGAATGGGAACTTTGCTCAATAGGCAAAAATTTAAGAGTGTTGACCAGAGGAAGCACATGCCTGGATCAGTGCATTAAGAAAACAAAAATGTCAGAATTACACTAATGTGGTCAATTAAAACAAAAGTCTATCTTTAATTGTCTCATCCATTTCCCAGCAACAGTGGTTTAAGCCTTTCCCTCTTTCTTCAAGTTCCCCATTTCATCCCCCACATCCTCACTGTCAGCAGATGACCTGGCATCCCATTTTACAGAGATGACATGAACTCCCCACCTTCATACTTCTGATCTTTTCAATGTCATAAAGTCTCAGATAAGAATCAGAAGTTTTACCGAGATCAGTTCCTCTCATTGACTTATAAGCAGACTGAAGCCCAGAGAAATAAGTGACCTGTCCATGGTCATACCTGTTACATGTATCAATGGCAGGATTTGAACCTAGGGATCCAAATCTAATACTCTTTCTATTGTACTATATATATTCACTCATCTTTTCCTTTTTATGTCTGGTATCAGAAAATTTGGCAACCCTCATTTTTTACTAAAGGAAATCCATTCTTTTGGATTCCACCCTATCTTCATCAGACCTAGAATTTTCCCCTTCTCTCATGCACCTTATAAAGTCAGCCAGAGAGACCTGAGTTCAAATCCAGCCTTAGAAACTTACTAGTTGTGTGATCCAGGATAAGATACTTACCCTCTGTTTTCCTCAGTTTCTTCAATTATAAAATGGGAATAATAAATAGTATCTACTTCACAGAGTTATTTTGAGTATCAAATGGTATCATATTTGTAAAATTCTTAGCATACCCGGCCCCTTTCTCCCATTTCCTTATCCTCTTTCTCTCTTTACTCTCAGCTTATAAACACACTTAAAACTACATATCCCCTTAAGATTTGCCATGCCCTCAAACTCTGTCTTTGCCTGTCAGTCTCTGTGTCTGTGTCTGTGTCTCTCTGTCTCCATTTTTCTATCTATCTGTCTTTATCTCTTTGGTTCTCCATTTCTCACTGTCTCTGTCTCTATCTGTCTGTATCTTTCCCTCCCACTCTGTCTTGCCCCTTCCGGCAAGGCACCTAAAAGAGAAGTCTACACCTACTGTTCCCTCCACAACCCCTTGCACTTTACTTCTTCTGGCCCTGATCAACTGAAAGATCTCTCTGCAAGGTCACTACAGACCTTCTAGCCATGAGATCCAAGAACTTTTCTTCTGTCTTTATACTTCTTGACCAACACTTGAGGTTATTGACCATACATGTCCTCCTTCGTGGTAGCCTTTCCTCCACTGGCTTTCCTGAAGTCACATATTCCTGCTTTTCCTCTTACCTCTGTGATGGCTCTGTTTCTGTCCTTTTTCTGGCACCTCATTTACTTAGGGAATTCTCTAAGCTTCTGTCACAGATCCTCTTCTGATTTTGTTCTACATTTCTTAACTGATAATCTCTATGGCCTTAATTCCCATTTAAATCTATATGTCCATCTCCAACCCCTTTCCCATCATGCCAGTATGTCGTGCAATCCCACTACCTGATGAATATTTCCATCTAGATGATCCATAGACACGACACCAAAAACTCAACAAGCCTAACAATGAATTAAATTCTTGCCTCTCTAAACTTGCTCCTACCCAACTTCTCCACTAATGGCATTACCAACCTCCCAGTAACTCAGGCATATAGTCCATCTTCTTCACTCCCCCCATGCAATCAGTTGCAAAGGTTTATTGATTCAACCTCTAAGAAATCTCCCCAATCCAGCCCCTCCTCTCCAGTCCCACTGTGGCCAACCTAATTCAGGCCCTTATTCTCTCTCCCCTGGACTATCATAATAGCCTCTTAACCTATCTTCTTGCTTCCAGTTTATCATCTACACGTGGCTGCCAGAGTGATCTTTCTCATGCAAAGGAGGAGGGGGGTATTTGAGAAATTTTATATATGTGGAATTGAGAACACTTTGTAACTGATGAGATAGGAGAGAAGGGTGAGAAAGAGACAAAGATTGCACCAAGGTTTCATTCATGTTAGATGAGGTGCCACTGCCAGAGATATTGAGGTCAGCAGAAAGGTTCAGGTGTGGAGGGGAAATTAACAAGCCTGGTTTTGGACATGTTGTGTTTTGAGATGCCACTGGGACATAGAGATAGAGATATAAGAAATACTTAGAGAGGTTAGCAAACTGAAAGATCAGTTGAGTCCAGAGAGTGATGCAGCAGCCAAAATAGCCAGTATGAGCTTGGGGTAGATGACTAGGGGCATGGTGTCCAGAAATACATTGGTGAAAATGTCACTGGAGTATTCCCTTGTTGGACCCTATTGTCATATTTTGTCCAATTCCAGATACCATATTTAAGAGAAGGGCATTGCTAAGTTGGAACATGACCAAAGGATGGTGACCTTGCAAATGGTCAGCATGGCAGATGGCAAAGGAAGGCTTATCGTGGAATAGCTTAAGTATCTGTCCTTGTTCCATATTTTGTTATTGTTAAGAGAGTTGAGTATGGATACAGAAAGCAAGCTCTTCAGCTTTTCAGATGAGATGAAGCTGTGAATAACTAATGTGAAAGAATGACACTGTTGGGATCCAAAATGATCTCTACAGCTTAGAATGGTCTACACCAAATCCAATATGGTATACTTCAGAAAAATGTAAAGTGTGATAAGGACTCAAAAAACAAATCTAGCAACTACAAGGTGAGGGAAGTGTGGGTAGATCTAACAGCACATGTGAAAAAAATCAGAGGATTTTATAGAATGCAAGCTTTATAAGAATCAACATTGTGATATGGTGGCCAAAAAACTTCATGTGATCAAGGAAGAAGATGAAAGCCTTCCTGGAAAGCTTTGGAGTCAGAGATTCCATATGAGTTCACCTATGGGTGAACTGAGAGTTCTCTGAATTTTATCCAGAGAACTGAAATTAGTTCTTGAGGCAGCATTTGAAGAAGAACGTAGTCAAGATGAAAGGAGTCCATAATGGTGAGAGTACTAGAGACCATGGTATTTAATAATCCATGAGAAAAACTAGAGGTATTTAGCCTGGAGAAGAGAAGAATTAGGGAATACATGATAGTGATGTTGAAGTATTTGAAAGGTTATCACCTGAAAAAGCAATCAGATTTGCATTAACACTGAGAATAGAATTATGAGCAATGAATAGAAGTTACAAAAAAGGGTAGATTTCAACTTAAAATCAGGAAGAAAAAAACTATCAGAGCTGTTCAAAAGTAGAGCTATTTTGGAAGCCTTCACTAGATGTTTTCATCTGAAAGCTGAATGATCATTGGTTTGATTTTCGACAGAAAGGATTCCTCATCAGTTTAGAACACATTGACTTGAAGAGTGTTCTCTTCAACAATGGGTCATGTGGAGCCCCTCTAACCTGTTCATGAATTGTTAAATTTCCAATGTAAATATTTATACCTCTTTAGAAATCAGCAATTGGTACAAATCAGGACTTGATTTATTATTTTGTTGCTTGTCTTGACTTAAGAAAGTGTTATCAATCAGAATAAACGATACATTAATCCATACATTTCCACCTCATTCCTCCCCCACCAAGTCAACCTGGTTGTTAAATGTTTACTAGCATGTTCCTGTCATCCAGCTCCAAATTCTGTGATATGATAGAGGGAAGAAAATTAAAAATGCATGAGATGATTTTTGGGGAGGTTTCTAGAGAAGACAGAAGAAAAAAGGGTCAAGAGAATGGGTAGTGCCATGTGCCTTAGCAAAAAATAGAGAGTCACATTTTCCCCTGAAACAAGAAAGAAAGAGGAGTGGTTGGATGATGACACTGAGAATTTTGGAATCACTCATTAGCTGTGAGTTGGTTTTGAGAATGGGGGTGTGGTCTGAAGAAAGAGAAATAGTAAAATTTGGTGAATGAGACAGAGAAGACAAAAGAGTAATATGGAAGGTGAAATCAATTCAGTTCCATTATTCTTTCCAGTGATGATCATTAGCATTGGATGGAAGTGACAAATTCAGATTATAAAGACTGCCCCAGGTCAAGGGATATAGTGTGGCGGGCATATAAAAGTAATGCATTTGGATTCTGTGACAAATGTCTTCTCATTTAACAAAATCAGAGAGTGTCAGTGCTAATCCATGGTTTGCCCTTATTACTTACATATCTATGGGTAAATCACTTCACTTCTCCTGAGTGGAGGTCTGCAAGCAAAGGGTGGATAATTGTTTGTTGATTATAATGTGATAGTGATTTCTTTTTTGGTTATGGATTAGGATCCTTTAAATTTTAAACCCTATGATTTTGTTATTCTCTAGGCAGGAAATAGCCTTGTGGGACAAGGACTATAGTCATCTTTCCTCCTGGTTCCATTTAAGTCAATTACAATGGAAAAAAGCACAGCCTCTTTCTGAAATCCCTAATTTAGGCACCTTTGTTTAAGTCAGCTCCTCTCATTCACACTGTCATGTAGCTTCCTCTCTGTTCTCCTAGCCTCCAGTCCTTCCCTTTTCTAATCCATCCTCCACACCAGTACCAGAGTAATCTGATCATATTTCCCCCTAAAAAACCTTCAATGGATCCCTATTGCCTGCCAAACAAAAGCATAATAAATACCATCCTTTGGCATTGAAAGCTTATGATCTGGTTCCAATTGTTTGTCCAGAACAACCTCATTCTACACCCCCTCCAAATGTTTTATGTTTCAGTCAGATTAGACCATTCTCCATTCTTGGTTTTCATCCCACATTATCCTATATCTGTGTCTTTGCTAATGTCTTTGCTCTGTGTCTGGAATAATTTTTTTCTTTTACCACAATCCTTGATATTCCTCTCTTTTGAAGTCCCTACCTTTGTCTAAGATCTAAACAAAGCCTGCCTCCTCCATGAAACTGTCCGTGACAACTCATCCCCATCCCTAAAGATGGAAACAATCTCTGCATCTTCAGATAGGACTTTGCCAGGACCTCCTCCACACACTCACTCCTTTTCCCTTGTTGCCTTGTTACTTGTTACAGTTACCTTGAATTTAAACTTGTCTTTCCCTATTAGACTGTAAGCTACTTGAGAGCAGTTATCTTTCATATCTCTCTGCATTCCCAGAATGAAGTATAGGACCTTGCACATAGTAGGTATTAGTGTTTGTTGAATGAATTGATTGAATGAACTCACAAAAAGATGATAAAATATAATTGCATAGAGTGGAACCCTGGGAGGGCTCTGAAGTAGCTTCTAACATTCAACTCAAACTACTGTCAAAGGCTGCTAAGATACCTTAATCACTGTCTCTGGTGACCTTTTTGAAAATCTTTATCTTTCTTGGCTTCTCTGGAGCATTTTATACTCTTGAATGCTTGCATCTCCTAGGCAGGTTCACTTCATTCAGTTTTCATGGCAATTATCTCTGCTTATTCTTTCCCTACTTGTTGGAAGGCTCTGCTTTGGATGATGGGAGATCAGCCATCTTATATATATGGCACCCCCAAGGCTCTTTTCTAGCCTCTCTTCTCCTTTAGCCACATGCTGTCTCAGGGATTTTAACAGCATCTCCTTGTGCAATTGTTATCTCTATCCACAGTACTCAGTAGTTAGATGATACAATGGCTATTGTTGGGTTTGGAGCCAGGAACATTTGAGTTTGAATTCTCAGATACTTTATTGTTTTCCTCTGGGTAAGACACTCACCCTAAGTCTCAGTTTCCTCATATGCAAAATGAGGCGTTGGACTCAGTATCTAAGATCTATTCTAGTACCAAGTCTCAGATCCTCTAACTCTCTGACCTAGCTTTAATATATCATCTGACTCCCAATCCTGCCTTCTGAGCATGTCCATATGGGTGCTCCATACAACTCAAGCCCAACCTCTTCAAAAGGGACATCAGTTACCTTCCCAGTTCAACCTGCTCTTCTCCAGATTTTTCCATTTCTATGGAGGGTACCATCATCTTTTCAGTTACTGTCACCCAGTTTCACAATCTTGACTTCATTCTTAACTCTTCCCCTGTCTTCACTTCCCATAACTATTATCAAGTTCCATTGGTCTCACCAGCACAATGTCTCTGGCATCTATCCCCTTTTCTCCATCCACTCAATTGTTGCCATTCTGACCCTTGTTACTTCTCCCTTGGACTATTGGACTATTTTAAGCTCTGAATTAGTATCCCAGCTTCTAGTCTTATCTCACCCTTGTTGAAAATCAGCCCCAACAGAGCTACCAGAATAGCCTTTCTAAAGCTCCTCTGCTCAAAATTCTCTGATGTCTCCCTATTGCCTCTAGAATAAAAGGCATTTAAATTCTCAACCTGGTATTTAAACACTTTCCCAATCTAGCTCCATCTGACATTTGCCAATTTATCTCATATCACATTCGACTCACTCTTCCTTTCAGGCAAACTGGTTTACTTAGGAGGCTAGACCTGGAACATATAACTCCACATTTTACAAGAAACTGTGATCTAGAGAGGTTAATATTGCAAATAATAGAGCTAGCATTTATATAGTACTTTAAAGCTTAGAAATAACTTCACATTGATTTTCACAAAACTTTGAGAGGTAGAGATGAGTATTATCTGCATTTTACAAATAAGGAAACTGCGGCAAACAGATGTGAAGTGCTTTGTTAGAGTCATACAGCTAAGACATATCTAAAGTTGAATTTGAACTCAGATCCTCTTGATTCCAAACCCAGCACTCCATCCTCTGAGTTATCTAGTTGATCACTAAGAAGTTTGCCCACAGTTCCACATCTCCTTAGTGGGAAAGATAGGCTTTGAATGCAGGTTTAGGAATAAGGAACAGGGTATGAAAGTCATCCTAATCTTAAAAGGGACTAAAAGGAGACTATTGGTTCCCCAATGGCAAATTTCTAGGAATGTGGAATATTCTTAGACTAATAAGAACACTGAATCAAGAGGTAGTTTAGCTCCGAAAATAATGTGACCGTAACAAGGTCATTCCTCAAACCTGGTCGCAATTTATTCTCTGAAAAACCAGAGGACTGGACCAGCTCAGAGGCTCTTGGACCCCCTCTCCCCAAGAAGTCCATGGGTCAATCTTGGGAGGTGTCTGTGTGGAATGAGAAAAATTCCATCTTTGTTTCCTTTGTACCCCTACATTTTTTTGTGCATTGAAAATCATTATTCTAGAAAAGGGTTCATAGATTTCACTAGTTTTTAAAAAAGATGAATAAACCTGAGATTAGATGATTTCTAAGACTCCTTTCATTTGTAAAATTTGGCTATCCTTATCTTCTTCTTCAATTTTTTCATTTGGCTAATGATTGATGAAGAAGAAACTGTACAGCTTAAGTCCTATTTCCAACTGCTGTCAACACTGCCCTGCCAAGTCTGCTTGACTTTCTACTTTGTGGGCAACAAACAGAGTTTTTGCTCATTAATTGGGCTTAGAACTGTGGCACCCTCCCCCGTGAAGTGTTAACAATCATTGGTGTTCCCCAGTGGGAGCTGAGTGATAACAACATTATAAGTTTCTGTTTGTTCTTCCAACACTGAACAATTATGGGTAACATCAAGATGAACCAACTCCCTTGGACTTTAGCTTGAGTTTGATCATCAGCTGTGGGGAGAACATTGGATTTAAATCAGCAACACCTAAGTTTCAATCTTGTCTCCCATACTTCTGAGCTAGATGACTGGGCAAATCACTTAATTACTCCTGTCTCAATTTCCACATCTATAAAATGAGGGGGTTAGACTTAATAACCCAGCTCTAAATTTATAATCCTATATGGCAATCCAAACACATAAAAATGACTTGCCACAGATATGCTGTCCTCCCTACCTGGGGACAAATCTAGATCAGAGGATCAGAGGATATTAAAATTTAGAGCTGAGAGGGTGCTTTAGATGCCTTTGAGGCTAATTCTTTCATTTTAAGAATAAAGAAATTCAAGCTCACATATATCAAGTGACTTGTCCAAGGCCATATAGATAAGAACCAGGTCCTCAATTACAAAGGCAGTGATCTTTTCACAAGCCAATTTAAGCCAAGAACAAAAAAGAGATGGAAGTAGAAAATTAATGTGTTTCAAAGTGGGATAGATTTAAGAAATCTATCAGAGAGAAGCAGAGGCTTGTTTAAGGTCCCATGGATCATCACTGGCCAAAGGGCCCAAACTGTCTCTGCCTAACTTTTTCTGGCCAGCCACAAACACCATTGTGCCACCTCCTCTCCCCTCTTCTGCCTTTACAATTCCCCTATACTAGTAACCTTTCTCTATTGAGGGCAGAATTGTTTTGTTTCCCTAGCATATCCTCACATCCTAATAAGTGATTAATCTCTCCCTCTCTCTCACCCTTTCCTTCTCCTTGTCTCCTTCCTTCTTCCTTTCCCTCTCTCCCTCTCCCACTCTCCTTTCCCTCCCCCTCTCCCACTCTCCTTTCCCTCCCCCTCTCTCCTTCTCCTTTCCCTGCCCCTTCCCCTCTCCCCACTTCCCCTTTCCTTCTCCTTCTTTCCCTCTCCCTCTTGATTTCCTCCCCATCTCTATCCCCCTCCCCTTCCTTCTTTCCTTCCCTCTCCCCTTTCTCCTTCTTCTCCCCCCTCCTTCTTCTTCTCTCCCTCCCCCCCCTCCTCCCCTCTCCCTTTTCCTGCCAGCAGGAATATCCTAAATATTTATTGGCTGGAATAGTCCTGTCAACACAGTGAAAGACCTCTGGGCCTTGTAGTCCAAGCAGTACCAGACCATGGAATCTTCTCTCATATACACATGTGAATTCTACTACATCATACAGCTTTCTTATCTGCATCTGCTCAGGACAGCAATCTTTTAAGGAAAAGAAAAGGATTTTTGCCTTTGAAGTCCCTCCCTTCTCTTCTCCCCTCCTCCCCTCCTGCTCCTTCCAACAAAGGGGTCAAGTCAGTTTGCTGGAAAGACACATGGTTCCCATTTTAATTAATTAAAGAAAAATCTAATCACTGCATTAAACTTCTCATTACTCCACTTGAATACCCGTTAAGTAAATTCAATTACCACATGGATTGGGTTTCACAGCCTCTTTCATTAGCTACTGATAAAAATGAGGAGGGGTGGGGAAATGGGGCTGGAGAAAGAGAGAACAATGACACAAGCATTCCCCACTGCAAGGACAGAATGGCAGAAACTGATCCTACTTTGGATCCTTTATTCTCCATTTGTGGAATGGACAATCCCAGACCTTAGGAGTACAGGAGAAGATTGGCCCAACTGACAAGGAGCTGATTCTTTAAGGGAAGATGGGTACAGCCGGTTGCAAACAAATTCTCTATGTAGTAGACAAGATGGGAAAATCCTAAAGATCTACAGGATATTAGAAGTGGACAGGATCATAGGGACCACTTAGTTCACTTGTCTGTGGCCACACAGCATGAAAGATAAGCTGGAGTCTCTCTCCCATTGGATATTTCATAATAGATGCTTTAGCTTCTCAAATTTAACATGTCAAAATCAGAACTTATTATCTCTATCCCACCCCGTACCCATCTCTCTTTCAAATTTCCTTTTTTTTTTTTTGGTTGAGGATACCACCATGTTTCCAGTTACTCATTTATCATCACCTTTGGTATCATTTCCAATTCCTAATTCCCCCTTATCCTACACATCCAATCCATTGCCAAGTCTCATCACTTCTATCTTAATAATATTTTAAAAATACATTTCCTACTCTCCACTCACAGTATTACCACCTTTATTCAAGTGCACCTCACCTCTTGCCTTTACTATTCAAAGAAACACCTTTTTGATCTCTCTGCCTCAAGTGTCTTCCCTTTCAAACCCATCTGCAACTGCCAAAGTCATATTCCTAAAGAGCAGCTCTGACCAGGTCTCATCCCCTACTCAATAAACTCCAGTGTTTCCCCATAAATTTTAGCACCAAATATAAACTCCTCTATTTGGCATTCAAAGCTTCTCATCCTGTATCTCCAATCTTATTACATGTAAAGAGTAATACACAGTCTTTGATAGATCATACTAGCCTCCTTGATATTCCTGACACACAACAGTCTATTCTCCATTTCTGTGTTCCACTTCCTTCATCTCCACCTCCTGGTATCTCTCCTTTGCTGACACCTTCAACAGAATGTTATTTCTGTGTCTCCCCCAGTCGCCAAATGCTAAGGTCTGTCTGTCCCCCCTCCCCTAGATTACCTTGTTTCTGTTTTTTTTTTAAAGTATATTTGATATATATTTATGTTGCCCAGGGTCACACAGCTAAGGAATGTTAAGTGTCTGAGACCAGATTTGAACTCAGGGACTCCTGACTTCAGGGCTGGTGCTCTATCCACTGCGCCACCTAGCTGCCCCTCAATCTCTAACTCTGAAAGGGACTCAAGGGTTGATCTTGGTAGAGGCAATGATTTTTCTTATAGGTGAAGGACATCTTCTTCTCCATTCAGTGATCTCTTAGGGAATTCATTTCTTCCACAAAGCCTTTCCTTTATTTGAAATTTGAACAAGTCTCCTGTTTGAATGAGGAAGGGAGGAATGCCCAGGATTTTTCCAGATCTCTTTGAAGTCAGAATAAGTCCACAAAGTGACTTCATGCCTTGACAAGGATGGCTTATGACTAGTCCATTAATGATCTCCCCTTATCCTAGTAACAAAGTTTGGAACAACATATCTGAGACTCCATTCTCTGTCTTTTTAAGTTTGAATATCCTGTCGCAATAAATTAAAAGAACTGATCATTCCATTTCAGCCTCACTCAGCTCTTCACCCACTCCCAGCCCCATGTCTATGATGGACATAGGAATAAAGGTTTAGAATCAGAGAATCTTGGAGTTGGAAGACAGCTTGGCACCTAACTCTTACTCTGAAGAGGTACTTTCCTCTACAACATTTCTGATAAATAGTTATTAGTTTCCTAGTCTCCACTTCAAGACCTCAAGTGATGGGCAACACTACCTCCCAAAAGAACACATTCTTCTTTTGGCTAGCTCTCATTTTTTGTAAGTTTTTCCCCCGACACCAGGCTTCAATTTGTTTCTTTTTAACTTCCTTCCATTGTACCCGGTTCTTTCCTCTAGGGAGAAGCAGAATTTAGTCTACCCTCTCTTCTGTATGATACCCCCTTCATATAATTGTAGACATAAACCCTTACATTTTCTCTCCTTCAAACTAAAAATTCTCAGCTCATTCAATCTATTTTGGCATGATTTCCAGGCTTCTCACTATTCATGCTATTCTCCTCTTAAGGGCCATTGGTGAGGGGAGGGGGGATGCAAATGGTATTATTAAACTGATTGTTGATGAACACTTAGAAAAGAAGTGATGGTCTCAAAGAACCAGCATGGCCTCACAAAGAAAAGATCTGCCAGACTCATTTCATCTCTTTTTGGCAGGGTTATTTGACTGGTCGATAAGACTTGGCTTAAGTTAAAGATAGCAAGAGAATATCAAATTTGCAGGATGGAAGCAATAGCTACTGTCTTGGATAACAGAGTCAGAATCCAAAAAGATCTCAAAAGACTTAAACATTGGACACAGTCTTCTAACTAAGAAATTGAAAAGGGGGTAGGTGTAAAAATCTTACACTTGAGTTTAAAAAATCAACTTCCAAGATGGAAAAACATGGGCAGATAGTACTTTATTTGAAAAAATATCTAGGGTTTTAGTCAGCTGAAAGGTCAATATGAGTCATGATTCCATATGACAACCAAAAGGCTAATTCAAATTAGGTTCCAGTAAGAAACATAAGATTGGGCAGCTAGATGGTGCAGTGGAGGGAGCAATAGCTCTAGAGTCAGGAAGACCTGAGTTCAAATGTGACCTCAGACACTTAATCCTTCCTAGCTGTGTGACACTGGGCAAGTCACTTAATCCCAATTGCCTCATACAATAAACAAACAAATAAACTTAATATAAATTTTTTAAAAAGAAACATAGGATTGAGAACCTCATTGGCATAGGGTGAGGAAGAAGAAGGTGTCACTCTACTCTGTCTTGGTCGAGCCCAATCTGAAGTACTGTATTCAGTTCTGGGCACCTGCAGTAATGGGGAACATTTTGAGACAGCCCAGTCTTCTTTGAGAACTCCCATTGCTGGAAAGTTTCCCTCTTATGAAAGTTCCTGATCAGGAAGATAACTGGTTAAAATGGTATTTTAGGAAGATCAGGGGGAACAATGACTCAACCTTGATACATAGGAACAAGGAAGAGCCACTGAAGAGTTGAGAGGCAGCTTAGGAGCAGATCCCCTTAGAATTGGAAGGGACTTTAGATAAAATAGTTCTCCTATTCTACAGAAGAAGAAATTGAAGCCCTCAAAGAAATGACTTGCAAGAGGTTCCACAGTGCATTAGTGGAAGAGATAGGAGTGGGGATCAGATTTTCTGACTCCTATTTCAGATCTCTTTCCTTGAGAACAGACGAATACAGGTGTATCATGAAAAGGGATTGTTGCCAGAAGAGGCACCCGGAAGCCCAAAGATGGGAGGAAATGTATATTGAGATTGGAAAAGGCAGAGGAGGAAATCTCCACCCAAGGATCTGGCAGGACCATGGAACTTTGTGGGAGGTTGGGTATATCTCTGTTTGCTCTATTGGAGCTTCCTCAATGGACAGCCTGGGCCCAGGGAGCTGAGTGGGATGGAGACATTAGGCTGCCAAGCAGAAGGCAGTGACTAATTGAAGTAGGAGGTAAGAGAAAAATAAACCCCAACCCACCCAAATCCACCAACACCAATCCAATAAGACACACCAGGTTGGGATCCAGACTCCTCCCAGACAGTGGGCAAAGGAAGAGGAATTCTTGGTTGGAGGCCTGTTTTGGATCAGTACAAAGAAGCCTGATCCTGTTCTTTCTAACAAACCTTTCTCTCTACCTGCATACATCCTAGCCTGACAAAGTGTCCACCTGACAGGTGGACTCCTTGGAGAGGCTGATGGGGAAGACAAAGCTCTATCTTCGGAAAGACGCTTGGCTAGGAGGGGGGAAGGGAATGATGTTTGATCTTGGGATGTTTTTGTATTGTAATGGAAAGAAAACAGAAACAAAATAAAACAATAAAAATAAAATAAAAAATAGCATTCTTCAATCTTCATTCAGAGTTCATCACAAACTTGTGCTTTTTAAATAGCTTTATAACTGTATTGTAATCAGATGGTCTTCTTTGTAATCCTATGTGTGTTATCTTATGAATTTAAAAACCTGATTCTGAAAAGGGGCCCATCGATTTCCCCAGACTGTTGAAGAAAAAAAGATTTAGATTCCCTGGTTTAGAGAATCTATAAGATCCCTTTCAACATTAAATCCCACCTGACCTTTGCTTCTTAGAAGCTTGGGTTACCTTCAAAGCTAAGTCAAAATATCAACTTTTATATGTGGCATTTTCTGATAATCCCACTGATCAGTCCCTAGCCCTTACCAAAAATTAACCTGCATTTATTTTGTATGTGAAGAGTAGCAGTGTGGTGTAATTAATAGAGTGGGGCTTGGAGTCATTGAGAGATGGGTTAAATTTCTGCCTCTGACATATATTAACTGCATGATACAAGCAAATGAGAACCTCTCAATGCTCCACACATATCTATAAGAAACAGAGAAAATGGCCATCTGCACTGGTAGAGCTCCCTATATTGATGATATCTGGGGTCTTAATATTTACATGGTGCAGTGGATAGAGTGCTGGACCTCAAGTCATGAGGACCTAACTTCAAATCCTGCCTCAGACACTTAACACTTCCCAGCTATGTGATCCTGGTCAAGTCACTTAACTCGAGTACCAAAAAACAAAAACAAAAAACCTTGCTTGCTTTAATATTATGTATATATGTATTATACAAACACATACATAAACTGTATTTATTGATAGAATGTAAGATCCTTGAGAGAAGGAACTGTTTCACTTTCATCTTTTTTATCTTCAGCACACAAGACAGTGTGGGGCACACAGTAGATACTTATTTGATTGATTAATGATCCTGTGATCCCTGAGGGAATCCTCATTTTGAAGAAGATAATATGGCCCTAATACTCTGGGAGCCCCTGATCTGAGGGAGAAAGATACAATCTCTATTCTTTGGATGATCTTCAGTTGAGGGCAAAATCACTATCCCTACCCCGAGGAAGTCGCTGATCTGGTGAAGAAGGCACCTGCACCCAGAGTTTCTGGGGGATCACGGTCCCCATCCTCACTGACCATAAAGTCTGAGGGGAGAGAGGTCTCAAGTGTGATGGAAGGGGTAGGATCCATGGGAATAAAATATTTCCTGCTTCTCAAGATAACTTTGGGCTACTGCTGCTGCTGGGGTGTGTGTGTGTGTGTGTGTGTGTGTGTGTGTGTGTGTGTGTGTGTGTGT
>JAJPUD010000869.1:100513-115735 GCA_023553655.1 Myrmecobius fasciatus
CCTTCCTTCCTTCCTTCCTTCCTTCCTTCCTTCCTTCCTTCCTTCCTGCCTGCCTGCCTGCCTTTTGGTTAATAATTGAGAATCTCCCAATATGCACAGTGATTTATCCTATCATCACATTATCAAGAAGTTTTCCTTAACCATTTGGGGAGAATGTTCCTAACATAGGGAAGGGAGAGGGTGCTAGTGGGGTGTCTGTTGGAAAGTATCAATTGCATCAAAACATATATCAGCAAATAGAATACATGAAAGGGGATAATGACAAATGAGGCTGGAAAGGTTATTTGCAGGCAGATTAAAGAGAGCTTTACATGTAAAGAAGTTTGGTTTTTAAATCCCAAAGATAGTAGGGAGCTATTGAAGGTTAGTTGTGCCTTAGAAAGATTATTTCGGCAGTTTTGTGAAGGTTAGATTGGAGAGAGTTGAAGCAGGGAGATTGATTGAGAGGTTATAATTATTATAATCCAGATAAGAAGAAAGAAGGATCTAAATTAGGGTGTTTGAGATGGATGAAAGGAGCTGAGGAATGTTGTTGAGATTGACCTGAAAGATGACTTTCCAGTATCCAGTCAGAATGACTGGAAGGCACAGAAATTATAGAAGAGAAATTATAAGAGGGGATGGATTTGGGGTGGAGGAGGGGAGATGGTGAGTTCCATTTTGGACATTTTAATTTTGAGTTGACAACAGAACATCTGGAGGAAATATATAGCAGGCAGTTTGAGGTACAGAATTGAAATATAAATTTGGAACTATGCTCCAAAAGTTATCAAACTGTGCATACTCTTTGACCCAGCAGTGTTTCTACTGGGCTTGTATCCCAAAGAGATCTTAGAGGAGGGAAAGGGACCCACATGTGCAAGAATGTTTGTGGCAGCCTTTTTTGTAGTGGCTAGAAACTGGAAACTGAATGGATGCCCACCATTTGGAGAGTGGCTGAATAAATTAAATATAATAAATAAATTATGGTATATGAATGTCATGGAATATTATTGTTCTGTAAGAAACAACCAGCAGGGTGATTTCAGAGAGGCCTGGAGAGACTTACATGAACTGATGCTGAGTGAAGTGAGTGGAACCAGGAGATCATTATACAGGGCAACAAGACTATATGATGATCAATTTTCATAGATATGGTTCTCTTCAACAATGAGATGTTTCAAACCAGTTCCAATTGTTCAGTGATGAAGAAAGCCATATACACCCAGAGAGAGGCCTGTGGGATCTGAGTGTGGACCACAACATAGCATTTTCACACTTTCTGTGCATGTTTGCTTGCATTTTGTTTTTCTTCTTAGGTTGTTTTGTTTTTCTTCCTTCTTGATCTGATTTTTCTTGTGAAGCAAAATAACTATAGATATGTATACACATATTGGATTTATCATATATTTTTAACATATTTAACATGCATTAGACTCCTTGCCATCTAGGGGAGGGGTAGGGAAAGGAGGGAAAAATTTGGAACAGAAAATTTTGCAAAGATCAATGTAGAAAAATCACTCATATGTTATGTATATAAAAAGCTTTAATAAAAAAGAAGAATTGAAATGCAAGAATGAAAGCTGCAAGTACAGATTTGGAAGTCAACTGCATAGAGGTATATGAGAACTGAATTTGGACACAGATGAGTTTTCCAAGAGAGAGAATAGAGGGAAAAATGAGACAGGAATACAGGGCAAAGCTTTGAGGAGTATCTGCAATGAGGGGACTTAGCAATCAGTCAAAATAATTTCATTTTCCATGTAGTACTAATTTCCTAAATCTTTGGACTGGCTGTGGCATAATGACATTCCCAGCTAAGGACCCTAATTGATAGGGAGTATCTGCATCTGCATTTGAACTCAGGTCCTCCTGACTTCGTGACCAGTACTCTATCCACTATGCCATCTAGCTGCCAAAGTGAGGCCGCCTGAGACTAACGTGGCAGCAGCAAACATAGGAGAAGCAAGCAGTTAGAATGTTGCCAGAAGCAGAGAAAGAAGGGAAGACAGTAGAGTAGCTAGGGCATCCTCAAATCCAGGAAATAATGACTGCAAAGTCCCACAAAAACTGGAGCGAGTGTGCTGCTGCGCAAACAGCATTGGTGCTGGCTTCCCAAGAGCTGTTTTCAAATGTCACCAGTGATGCTTACTGCCCTTGAGGACTGAGTTTTTACACCTTTAAAAAGAGAAGGCAGAACAGGATTGTTCCTCTGAGCTCTGGATCATGATGCTATAATACTAGAAGAGGTTATTCACTATGTTCTCACCATTTATTATTTGGACTCTGAGTACCACAGTGATTTTATCCTCTTCCTCCATGCTGGAAAGTCAAGAGAATAAAATGAGAATTATATTAATCATTCCCCTTGAAAGTATACACTATCCTACTTATTTCTGTATGGCTGCAGAGAATGTTTTTTCCGTGTGATTCCCTTCCTTGCTTATGTTGTTTCGTGTCATGATTAAATTTTTTTTTTGCTATTAGATTTCTGCATCCTTTGTATTATCTGGCAATAGAGAGAGTATTTATTGTAGAAGGGCACAGGCCCTTAGCTATGAAATTGTTTATCCAAAACAGGCACGTTGCATTTTGGGCAGGGGAAATGAAAGCAAGAGATGCTGTCTACAAACTGGAAAACTGAGTCCCAGAAGTGTCATATATCTAGATAGTGACAAGACCAGGTCTACATCCCAATATCATGTAGAGAATTCATGGTAAATGGGGAGAAGGGAGAAGATGCTTAAAACTCCTGTAACCCAGGCAGCGTTCCTTACAAAAGGAACAATTCATATTTCTATACAACCTAAATGTACGATGTATTACCATGCCCATTTTATAGGTGAAAAAACTGAGATTCAGGTAAAGCAACTTAATCAGGATGTCATAATAAGTAACCAAGCAGGTATTCAAACTTAAATCTTTTGATACTAAATCCAGCACTCTTACTCTAATGCTATAAAAATATGTGGAATTATAATTAACATTCTCTGCCACACAGTCAGTTCAACCAGTGCTTATTGAGTTCCATGGTGTATAGAAAAAAAAAACAGGAGTCAAAAAAAGATGAACACTAATCCTGAATTTATCCTGAGCAGTTGAAGGACTTTAGGCAAGTAGCCTAAACACTCTGAACCTTGGTTTCCTGACCTACAAAGTGAGAAGTTGGATCAGACCCAGGATTATTAATTTTTGTGTGTCGTGGACCCCTCTGGCATTTGGTAAAGCCCACAGACCTCTTCTCAGAAAGATATTTTTAATGCACAAAATAAAATGCATAGGATTACAAAGAAAACCAAATATATTGAATTTTTTTTAAAACCCAGGTTCATAAACCTTAAGGTTAAGAGGCCCTTGACAATCAATGCAATCTCTAAAGCCTCTTCTAAATTGGCATTATATATTCTGTATTCTAAAGCCTTTCTGGATCTGACATTCTATATGATAAGGTCTGTTGTAGCTCCTACATTCATTTTTTCTATTTATGAGGTCACTCTCACCTCTGATATTCTATGTTCCTCAGTTAAGATTTGCTGCCCTGCCCCCTCTACTCCCACCCAATGTTGGCCATGAGATGGGAGAGATAGGTGGAAGGGAGCATACAGTCCCTGTCCTTAGAGAGATCCTAACTTCATTGTTAGAGAACAAGGCAAGGCAGGGAAGAATAAGGTGGAAAATTGCTGAATTCCCTTAAAGGGAAGATAGATAGAGAGCTCCAGAAGGCCCCTATGGAGAAGACTTAGGGGGATCATTCTGGCCCCAGGTGTGAGGCCATCTGGCAGGCTCTACCTGACTCAGCACCTGCCTATGAACCCACTGCTGCCCCAGGCCCATCCCAGTCAAGGGGCTTTTGGTTCTAGGAAGGGAGGGAAAGAAACCTTTCCAAAGTGAGTAACCAGGCCTGCCTGCTGCTGGCAGCTAAGCAGAATAAATCTGTCCACAGGGCATAAATTGTTTAAGCAAAATGTCTCACTTGAATATTTAGGAGGAAAAGATGGGGAGAGGGAATGGGAGGGAGAGTAGGAGAGGGAGAGGGATGGGAGAGAGGGAGAGGGGGGGAGGGAGAGAGAAAAAGAGAGAGAGGGAGGAAGAGGGAGGGAGGGAGAGGAAATCTACCCTCTCTCTTCTTTCAAGGTCGAAACCATTCCTCTGGCTGGTAGATAGAGAGAAATATCCTTTATAGTGGAGTTAAGTCAGAGGAAGCTAAACGTTTGGGAGCGGGAGTATATTACTGCCCTGAATGATCTGTCTGGTTCTATTAGGCTAAATATCACCATTTAGTGGGGAATTATCCTCATAAACTGAATCACTGGCCTCCTATCCAAAAGGACTTTGTAAGGGAATATCCCAGAGATAAGGCAGCCATATAGAAAAGGCCCAGGGGAGTACTGGGTTTAAATCCTCAGAGATCATCCAAGCTAACCTCCTTTCTAATACAAAAAAAAACTCTCTTACCACCCCCCACTCCCCAGGATCTTCCAGTCTCTGCTATCATACCTCCATTGACAAGGAGCTCATTATCTCACAAGGGACAGGCAGCTCTTTCTAGCTCTTGACAACTGTGATTCTGTATAATGATAAAGCTTCTGACTAGTGACATCTATAAAACATGAAGATATCAGAATATAAGTTCGTTGTGAGCAGGGATTGTTTCATTCTTTATACTTGTATTCCCTGTGCCTAGTATAGCTCCTGGCATACAGAAGGCTCAGAATAAATACTTGTTGATTGGTTGCAAAAATGTTTAAAGGTTACTTTTACATATATTAACTCATTTGGCCCATACAGCAAGCCTGGGAAGTACAGGTGACTATTCCCTTCATTTCATAGATGAGAAAACCAATGCTCAGAATGGTTCCATGGTTAGGAACCCTGAGTTCCCTGGAGTCCTTAAAATAGTGTGCATTGATATCATATTAAGGTTTGCAAAATGCTTTGTGTGTCTTATCTTATTTGTCCACCTTTTGTGAAGTAGGTGCTATCACTATGCCATTCTTACAGATGAGGAAACTGAGGCTGGCAGATGTTAAATTAAATTCTGAGGGTCACACAGCTAATAAATTCCTGAGATGAGATTTGATTCAGACATTCCTTGATCCCTAGTCCAACAGTCTATCCATTGAACTACTCAGCTGCCTTAGAAAGCCATCCTAATGCTGATTTTTAGTTTGGTCCATCCTTAGATGAACAATGAGCTAAGCTCAGAGTTGAAGAGAAGAACAGTGGAAAGGAGTTGTGGGAAAAACCCAAGGATGCCCATCGCAAAAAGGCAATGGAAAGGCTCATGGTGGACGTAAGCAGGGAGAAAAACACTAAGGAAAAACCCTAAAGAAGAAAAGGAACAAAGGAGGTCATTGAGGAATGATGTGAGAGAAGAAAATGTGGCAAGAGCAATGGATGATGGGTGGACAGTCAGGATATTCTTTCTGCTGGTCAGGAGGAAGCAAGAAAGGCCTTCACCGTGTTGGGCGCAAAGGTATAAGAGCTGCTCAGGCATGGATGGGCTGCAATTGGGATCATTAAAAGGAACTCATAATTCATGGAGATCATATATGTATACATACACCTTGTGTCTCCTGATAAAATGTAAAATCCTTGAGATGAGATCAGGGCTTGTTTCCTTTTTCATTTTGAATCCATGGTGTCTATCAAAGTACCTGGCACATAGTAGGTGCTTAGTCTATGTTTACTGATTGGTTGATTGAAGCAAGATTCAAGCCCATGCCTTACTGCCACCAAGCCCAATGCTCCAAATTATGTCATGCTATCTTTCATATAAGGATTGCTTGATTGAGCTGAGATGTTCAGCCTGGAGAATGAGGCATGGATGTGTGTCTATTCAAGGGATTTCTTACAGGGTTTAGGGACCTTAAAGGTTACCTAGCCTTCCCTTCCCCCACCCATGAGCTCCAGAGAGGGGAAATGATGCCCTAGATCACACTGGGGATGAGCAGCAGGGCTGGAATTAGTCCTGGATCTTCCATCTCCAAATCCCGTACTCTTTGCCTTACACTATGTAACACTGCCCAGTGAAATAGCCTCCAGGTGGAAGTGAGAATTGATTTGTAGAATGTCTCTGAAAGCCCAATACTTAGGTCACTTATGATTCAGATATAGAGAGACAAAATGTCAGAAGAGATTCTCAATGTTCATTGAATGGAATTCCCTTGTCTATCAGATCTAGGACAGATTTTAGAGAACCCTCTCATTTCCTGAGGGGGGAAGCTGAGGCCCAGGAAGAGAAAGTGCTTTGCCAAAGGTTGCACAGTCAACTCAGAGCAGAACCAACTGTTCTGATCTAGCCAGCACCTTTCAAAACAACCCCATGTTCCTCCTCAGCTTGGCCCAGGAGTCCAGGACTCCCAGGATCATCAAGACTAGTGCCTCCACAATAATGGGGAGAGAGGAGACCATTGCTGGAGTTGAAAAGGTTTCATCATTTATGAGGGCATTTTAAGCCATTTATGCCTCTTTTTCAATGCTTTAATGCATCAGGGATCTATGGATTCTCTCCTTTGTGCAGAATACAGCCTAACCTTGCTTTCCTAGGTTGAGACTATTGTTCTGGTCCTCCTATAAGATCCATTGAATGGGCTTAAGGGTTTTCTTTTGCATAGGGATTCTTATTCTTTTGAATATCACAGAACCCCTGTAGCTATCTGCTTGAATCTATGTTGCCCTTTTCAGAATATGAAATACATTCATTTACAAAGGAAAATGATTGTATTGAAACAGAAATGTAACTTTTTCCATCCAACTCCACAGACCTCTTGAAATATATCATGATCCCTTGAGGGTCCATGGACCTCTGGTTAAGAATTCCCACTCTAGGTTTCTTTCTATCATCTGGATAGCAATGAAACACATGGACTGTCCATTAGTTTTTCCTCATTCTTGAAGCAGGCTAAGGGAAAGCTGGAAATAACTTTAAAGGTCCTGTAGTTCACCCCCTCATTTTACAAACAAGAGAACTGAGTCCCAGAGAGGTTAAATGATTTTTCCATGGTTATATAGCTAGTAAAGGGCAGTACCAGTATTTGAACCCAGGCCTTTTGATGTCCAGTCCAGTACCTTTTGTATTTCATTACCATGAGTGACCCAATTTCTGGTCAGGGGGCATAGTAGGTGAGAATGCTAGACCTAAAGTGAGGCCGATCTGAGTTCAAATCCAATCTCATTCACTAGCTAGCTGTGTGACCTTGAGTTCAATCATTGTCTACTTTAGTTTCCTCATGAGCAAAATGAGGATAATAGCACCCATCTCCCAGGCTTGTTGTGAAGATTAAAAGGAAATAATATTTGTCAAGGGATTGGCAAACCTTAAAGGGCCATGTAAATGCAAGCTATTTTTATTTCTTTATATACTTTATGCTTCTGTTAAATTCATTGCTGGTAATATGTTTTAGCCTATTCACACCCACCAGGCATTTCTCTTCTTTATCCTTTGGATTATTCTTAATTATTTGGATACCATGGTATTGCTCTGCAGCTATATAGTTAATAGGAAAAACTGATATTAAAAAGATGGGCCTTTATTTCAGGGGAAAGCTTAAAACCATTAAAAGCCCCATATAATCTCCCAGACAAAATTTGGCCAGCTCTTCTTCTTCCTTTTAATTTTGGGTCCAATTCACCTTCTGAAGGCAGAGTCCACTCAATATATGTGTTCTGAAGGACCAGTTCTCCAGATTGCCCATCCAACGGCATTTCAAAGTCTAGACAAAAGGGATTCTCATCCATTTTGAATTTTCTGTGTGGATTGTTAGGCCTAACTCTTTTAAGTGGTCATAGATCTTACTAAGTGCTGGGGGTTGGTGCAAACAGCACAATGTCACCCACGAGGGCCATTCTGCAGATTTTACTATTTGTAGGAAATGCCGCTTTTTCTGTTCTCTGTGGTGGGCCTTCTCCATGGCAGTGGCAAACACTTTGTGCTTCAGTCAGCATATGCTCCTCTGTGTTTTGCCTTACTTGGTATTTATAGTCAAGGATGTTGAACAAAGTTATCTCTATTACATCTGCTAAGGAATCTTATATTATGTTAACAAATGCAGAGGAGACATCTTATTCTGGGAGAAAGGAGGGAATCTTTAAGGCAGTTTTTTGCTTCACTAAATCATATGGTTTTAATAGTTAACAAACAATAAGCACAGTGGGGATTTAGTATTCTTTGCCCTTTTTAGTCCATTGTTAATGCAATGATACAGCCTGCTGCAAAATATAATTTGTGAACGCCTCGCTGTTCCCTTCTCATATCTTCAAAGTTGACTCTGGTGACACTAAATCAACCTGATAGACAGATAGGATAGAATATGAATGCTTACCATGTGCCATATACTGTGCTAGGTTCCAGGAATACAAATATATGCAGGCCCTGCCCTCAATGGACTTATATTCTAATGGGGGAAGACAACACAAAAAGAGGAACCAGTCAGGGGAGGGGAAGGTAGCATGACATGGAGATGTTTGGGAAGGGGGAGAACTGCCAACAGTCCCATAGCAAAGATAAGGCCTCCAACCCCATGGAGGGGGTGGTCATAATGTCAGAGCTGAAAGGGATCTTTGAGATCACCTAATCATGAGATTTCTAAGGTTGTAAGGAGATTTCAGAAAGCATCTAGTCCAATATGATTTTACAAAGAAGCTGACACCAAGGAAGTAGCTTAGTCAAGGTCATAGAGTAAGTGAATGGCAGAGTTGGCACCAGAATCCAGGTATCAATGCCAAGCTCAGCATTATTTCAAAGATGACAGGCTTTAGCCCAACCCTGCCAGCATGGCCCAATGCTGGGGGTCTGATCGTAAGTCTGGGGTCAACACTATTCCTTATGCATGCCTCAACATTAGCAACAAAAAGCCAACAAAGGTAAACTCCTTTTGCCTCCTCCCCATGCCAGGCTTCTCACAGATTTATATTCTAGACTTAGGAGAAAAATTTATGAACAGTCAAATTGATAAGGATTCAGGTCCACATTAGTCACCCATCAAGCAAATTCAACAGTGTCCCCTCTTTCTGATAGATGCCAGAATGGTGAGGAGGGCTTCTTGGTTTGGTTGGGAAGATGAAATATAAACACAGTTCAGTGAGAGAAAAAAGAAAAGGTGGGGCTCTTAGGAATCAGCCTCATCTAGAGAAAAACAGATTGTAGAGGGATAAATACTAGGCTGGAAATCAGGCAGGAAGACCTTGGATAAGCCTCTTGAAATCTCTTAATCTCAGTGTCCCCAGATATATATGAAGGAGTTGGATTAAACAATCTCTAAGGTCTCTTCTAGTCCTGACATCTTGTGTTTCTATGATTTTATGAGCTTGAGGCCCAGGGAGAAATTGTCATTGGAGACAAGATTGACTATCAGAGTCAAGAAAGGTCAACTTCCTGTAATATACTTTGACATTGACTTTGACTAGCCTAGAAGATATATCTATACTTTAGTTTGTCAATTTCTTATGTGGGGTTATCTAGCATACTTCCTTAAATCTCAAGGCAACTGAAGTTGGAGTAAGAAAGTTAAGGACCATAAACACATAAGGCATGAATGAGATGGAGGAGTCACAGGGTGTTTTCCTAATGGTAAGGATGACATAGAATCAACCTATCAGTTCGACAATGGCCTCAAAGGTAGCCCTGTCCAAGTGGTATCAAACTCTCACTGGGATGGTGGCTCAGAAGTAAGGTAACAAGGTATTCTTGTTGCAATGTCCAAATGGCAACAATGTATCATTCACTGGCGCACCAGCCAGGAAGTAAAGTAATAGTGATACTGTTGCAATGTATAAGTAGTAACAATGTAACAAGGTAATCTCGGCACAGGGCCAAGTGTGATGTAATGAAGTTTTACTGTTGCAATGGCCAAGAAGTAACAATGCAACAATGGTAATGTTATAACAGTGTCAGCATTCTATCACTGTGGAAGTTAGCCCCCCAGTTTCAAGGAAAATGTATCAGATATAAAAACCTCATGCAGAGATGTGGACAAAGGAAGGAGAGCTCATTTGGGTGTGGTAATTACTCTCACCATTCTTCACAAAAAAAGAATGTCCCCAGAATGAGGGGCAGAACACAGATTCACTTGGGCCCAACAACCACAAAGAAACACAGGGAGGCAGAGGTTTCTACTATGAAAACTACTTTGCACAACTCCTGCCAACACTCACCTTAATTATTATTTTTTAAATTGACAAGCTGTGTCCCTGAAAAGAAAAAGAGAGGGTCCTAGACTGAGAATATTAAAAAAAAGGTGGGGTGAGCTGACCTGAACCACTGCAGATTTCTGTACATTGTGTATGTATGTGTGTTTCTGTCGGTCCTGCCTCTGCCTCTGTCTCTATTCCGTCTCTCTGTCTTTCTGTCTGTTTGTCTGTCTCTCTCTCTCTCATGCACATACTCATAAATGTTAGTAATTTTCAGCTCCTATACCTTCTAAAAATGGACCTACCCCAACCTAAACTCTCCTTCCTTTACCCATCTATTATTTGAATAGCAAATAAATCCACAAACATTTGTTGAGACCTCCTTGTGTGCCTTGGGCCTTCCAGAAGGCACAAGGACAGGTGGGTAGAATATGAGACATGGCCTCTGCCTTCAAGGAACTCAAACATGAAATGAGAAGAGTTCTGACCCTGGAGATCTGAGTTCCAAGTCCCAATTCTAATACTTCCTAGCCTTGTGACACCCACTAAATTATTTCACCTCTCTGTGCCTCACATCCTTTGTATATAAAACAGGAATACTAATACACTTCCAGTTTCCCAGGGGCGTGCTCAGATAAGTGCTGTGTAAACTATAAAGTGCCACAGAAATGTGAACTATGACAAAGTCTAATTGAGAAGATGATGCTTCTTCACAACATGTATGCTAGAGCTCTAAAGGATGTTAAAGATGATCTAGTCCAACCAGCTCATTTAAGAGAAAGGAAAATGGGATCAGAAAGGGGCATAGCCTCACCTAAGGCCACAGAAACATTAAGTTACAGAACTGGGATCTGTATTCAGATCCTCTTTCCATTGTACTATATTTCTTCATGGAACTGACAATCTAACGGGGTGAGGGTGAGATAACAAATACACAGGTAACTACAATGTTATAAATATGCTAAGTATATGGAAAGGGTTCAAACAGAGGAGAATGGAAGGATCGAGATGGGCTATATCTCTTCTAGCTGGTGGATGGGATTATAGAGAGAGTAGGAAAAAGGGTTTTATGGAACATATGGTACCTAATTTAGGCCTCTAGATATGTGGCAAAGAGGCCATCGCAGAGTATAGGGTGAGGAGTAGAAAGAGCAGGGAAGATGGCTTATTGTTCAGTTTGGTAGCATTTGAGTGTGTGAATGGGAGATAAAGTAGGAAAAGATAGAGTGATGCCATATAGTGGAAGGCCTTGGGATTCAGACTACAGTTTGACTTGAATGTCCTCAGTTTCCCAATTCTGTTTCTTAATATTCCCTCCTCCAATAGCAACTCTCCCTTCTCTGCACAATACCCTTGTGTTTTTTTCTATGAAAATCTGCTTCTATATAATAGCAATAAATAACACTCAAAGCACTTTACTATCCATTATTTTGATCCTTTAACAGCCCTGTGAGGTATCATTAGCCTTTGTCTGACAGATTTATAAACTGAGGAACCAGATTGGGATAGTGGTTTTCCCATGAAGCAAATAAGCTTCAAGGCTGGAGTAATCCCATAATAATCATCATTGTCATCATCATCATCCTCATCATCATCAAACCTTGTGGAAATAGGATGAGACACATATCAAGCTTATTATCCTGTCTGCTACTAGAATCACCCCAATGATGCTTTTAGCTAGCCTATATATGATGAGCTTACATCTCAACACTTTTATTCAACTATAAAAAGCAAGCTTTAAAAGAAAAATCCACCTGTATCATGGTCCACAAATCATTAGCTATAAAAGAATAGGGTGTGGGATCACATCTTGTCCCAGGACCATTTCCATCTGAACACCTTCAAAATAGATGAGAACAATGAGATGAATGATTATGATCAATAGCACTTTAAAATTTGAAAAGTACTTTAAATAAATCACCTCATTTAATCATCCCAACAATCCAGAATTGGGTGCCATTATTAACCTCCTCTGTGTTATTGTTCAGTTTTTTCAGTCATGCCTGACTCTTTATGACCCCTTTGGATGGTTTTTTTTTTTTAGATAAAGATTCTGGAGCAGTTTGCCATTTCCTTCTGCAGCTCATTTTACAGATAAAAAAAGTGGGGCAAACAAGGTTAAGTGACTTGGCTGGCGTCATATTGCTAATAAGTACCTGAGGCTAGATTTGAACTCAGGTCCTCCAGATGCCAAGGCCAGCATTCTATCCACCTCATCTTAAATGTGTGAAAACAGTTGCAGAGAGTTTAATACAACTCATCCGTGGTCACACACACTAAATGTTTGTAGTCAGGTATGTACTGTGGGACCTTTCCAAGACTGACTAAGCCATACCTACTCTTTTGACTCATTGTCCTAGAAGCTGTGAACACTTGGATGATCTAGTGATATGAAGAGATTTTGTAATACAAAGGAACTAGGTTCAAAATTCTGCTCTATTGGATGATCTCAAATATCTCTACTACTCTTAAGTACTATTGTCTCATGGTGAATACATGTTGCTTGCTTGCTTGATGGTTTCTAAAGTCCCTTTTTAGATATAATATTCTGAGATTCTATCATTCTGCATTTTGGTTCAGAACTTTGGACAGCTCTGAATCTACTACAGAGTCTGGTATTATAAATTTCTCCCATTCAGAATTTTGGACAGCACTATTTAGGCCTGAGGGGAATTCTCTACAATCATCACCATCATTGTTGAGTTTATATATCAATTTAATATCTGCAAAGTGTTTTATTTCCATTATGTCATCCGAGACTAACACAACCCTCTAAAGTAAGTATTCCAGGTATTTTTCATCACATTGACAACCTTATTAGATGCTTCTACCCAACTATATTAAATTGCATTGTTGAAAGGGGAAATTTTCTCAGATGTGGTGGTTTCTTCTCTCATAACACAACTCTAATCTCAACAAAATTGTGGTATACGTCAGGTCCATGGTGTTTTTTGTGCATAGTGTAAGAGCTCACCCAGAAGATGGGAGCCAGAAGAGTCCCAAAGGTTCACAAAATTATATCATACAAATAATAGCCAAAGAAATTGGGTATGTTCAGATCAAAGAAGCTAAATCTTCAGGGGAAGTCTAATGGACATTGTCATATGAAAGATTTGTTTTGCTTGGCCCCAGAGGGAAGAGCTGGGAACAGTGGTTGGAAGTTATAGGTCATGGGGAGACTTATATTTTGTCCAATTTTCATTCAATGAAAAGAAGAACATTTTAACACTCAAAGCTGCCATACAGTAGGCATATGGGAGGTCTCAAAATTAATGAGTTCCCTTTGATTAATTATCTTCATTTTAATAGATGAGGAAAGTGATACAGTTAGGGAATTATACCCAGGTCTTTTGAATTTAAGGCCAGTGCACTTTCTATGTCACCATACAGTCTTCCCTGTCCTAACTATGCCCATCTGTTTGTCCATACGTCTTTCCCATCTAGGATCTCAGTCTGTCTTTAGAGAGACCACGACTCATTAGATAATCTTAAACCATTTCTTTCTCTGAATAATGAATGCAGCTTTGCAGATTCTCTTCAGGATAATGACATTAAATTAATGGGTCATTCCTCCCTTCTGCCCCCAGCCAAGAAGCACACACACACACACACACACACACACACACACACACACACACGTCTTTCTTTTTTTTTTTTTGGTTTTTGCTGAGGCAATTGGGGTTAAGTGACTTGCCCAGGATCACACAGCTAGGGAATGAACACACTGGTCTTAAATCAATGCAGCCATCACACTCAAATACAACTAACCTACCTCAAAAGGAGAGGGGCAGGCTGACTTTATTCATGGTCAGATTCATTAGCTACTTAACCTGTGTCATGGAAGCATTTGCAGGAATCTCATCTTCAAAGCTATCCTTAATCTATGCCTAAAATTACACCACTAGAAGTATATTTGTTTGAGCATAACATCTGCCCATGGGTTCCTTTAAAACTGAGGCTCTTGGGACCTTACCCAAGGGTAGCTGCAAACATATGAGTACTGTGTTGGGATTCTCTGTACTGAATTGCCTCCCTGGACACAGCATTCTGATCAATCTTAACAACAGTCACATAATAGCAACAATAGCTTGCATTTCTATAGCACTTTGAGGTTTATAAAGTGCTGTTCTCCCAACCACCCCATCAGGATAAGCAACATAACTTTTCTCCATTTCCCAGGTAAAGAAAGCAATGATGCAAGATTTGCCCCTAGTAAACCAGCTAATAAATATTGGAAAATGTTACTGAAGTCAAAGTTTCCTAACTCCAAGTCTAGACCTTTTGTCGCAACACTGATATGATTATATAGACAGAATTATGATATGATTATACAGAGAGAAGTATGAGATGCTTTATAGGGAGAACTTCCTCCTCTTCTCCCCAGTATAAATAATAGGCTACGGTGGAATCAGAAGACCTGGATTCAAAGTCTGCATCTCATTGCACATGCTACGTTACTTTTCTCTCTTTGGGCTCAGTTTCCTCTCCTGTGAAATGAGGGGATGGATTAAGTTCCTTTCCAGCTTTTTTGGTTATACTGCTCTTGCCTCTCTGCTTATCTGAATTCTTTCATCTTGAAAGGTCCTTTTCAAGTTCTTCCCCTCCATAAACATCTCCTTGACCATCACCAACTCCCAAATTCTACCTTCCCTGAATACTCATGCTTTGAACCTAATCTGGCACTGGATTATTCTCTAATTGTATCATCTGTGTGCATAACACTAATAATTGACATTCACATAATTCTTTAAAATTTGCATTGCCTTTAAGTCCTTTAAGCCTTAAAATACTCTTTGAGAAAATACATACTTCGGGCATAATTTTTTCCCATTTTACAGATGAGTTAACTAAGGTTCAGAGACATTAACTAACTTGCCTATGGTCACATAGTTAATATCAGTTGTGGGATTTCTAATCTTCTTGGTGTTAAGCCTAATATTCTACAGTAATAATAACTAGCATTTATAGAGTGATCTAAATTTGTGAGAGTATTTTATTTTATTTTATTTTTTTTATTTTTTAATAAAGCTTTTTATTTGCAAAATATATGAGTGACCTTTCAACATTGACCTTTGCAAAAAAAAAAACTTTTTTTTCCCAAGCTTTTCCTTT
>JAJPUD010000869.1:120735-152386 GCA_023553655.1 Myrmecobius fasciatus
AATAGTTTATATAATATTGGAGTTAACTGTTCTTTAAATGTTTGGTAGAATTCACATGTAAATCCATCTGGTCCTGGGGATTTTTTCTTAGGGAGTTGATTAATGACTTGTTCTATTTCTTTTTCTGAAATGGGACTATTTAAGTAATTTATTTCCTCTTCTGTTAATCTGGGCAATCTATATTTTTGTAGATATTCCTCCATTTCACTTAGGTTATCAAATTTATTGGCATACAGTTGGGCAAAGTAACTCCTGATTATTGCTCTAATTTCCTCTTCATTGGTGGAAAGTTCTCCCTTTTCATTTTTGAGACTAACAATTTGATTTTCCTCTTTCCTTTTTCTAATTAAATTAACTAGAGGGTTATCTATTTTGTTGGTTTTTTCATAAAACCAACTTTTAGTTTTATTTATTAATTCAATAGTTTTTTTACTTTCAATTTTACTTATCTGTGAGAGTATTTTATACACACTATCTCAGCTGAACCTCACAAAAACCCTGAGATGTTAATTCTACCAGTATCATTTTCTCAGTTTCACAGATGAAGAAATTGAGACTAAGAGATTAAGTGATTTTTCCCTTGTTCACACAACTATTAAGTGCCAAGAGGCACTCAGGTCTCTTCTGATTATGAGTCAAGCATTCTATTTACTATGACATACTATACACAGATCTATAGCTTCTTTTCAAACAGACTCTGAAGACTGGCAATATGTCTTTTCCTGTTCTTATCTTCCTCATAATATAACTAAGCACAAGTACGTAAGTAAGTAAGTTCTGAATGACTTGCTCTGTGATTATTTACACCATTAGACTCCCACCAACCTGTGGTCTGAGGGAGAGACCTGTGTCATGGAAGCACTTGCAGGAATCTCATCTTCAAATCTATCCTTAACCTATGCCTAAAATTACACCACGAGAAGTATATTTGTTTGAGCATAACATCTACCCATGGGTTCCTTTAAAACTGAGGCTCTGGGACCAATTCCAGGATTACTATTTCAAATCATGTTTTTTTGGTCTCAGTTTTCTCATAAGAAAAATGGGGTAATAGTAGAGTGAATGGAATTAATGACAGATAAGTTTCCTTCAGCTTTAAATCCTAAGGGAGGCCACAATAGTGAAGACCTAAAGGGAGGAATAACTGAATGTGCTGGAGCTTAAGGACCTTCAGAAACCATTTTCTAGTCCAGCTTTCATTTTTAGGGACCTTAAGGACAAGAGATGTGTACAAGGTCACAGATAGGAAGCAGCAGAATTAAGACTGTTGTTTCCAACTGATTGTTGAATTCTAAGATTATTGAATTTAAGAAGTGGAAAGGAAGAGGGAGAATATTCCAGGCATGACAAAGAAGGGATGGGACAGAGAGATTTTGTTAGAGTCTAATGTTTTTTACCTCTATGCTATCACATCCCCGAGAAACTAAATCAAGAGCCACTGGCCAAAACAGCAAATTTGATGATAGTCTTTAAAATTTATTTATTTTATTTTAAATTTATGGACTAAAAAAATGCCTGACTTACCTGTGATCACACAGAAACTAAGGTTGCAGGGAAAATTTGAACCCAAGACCTAATCTTTTTTTTAAAATTATTATTATTAAGTAAGAAAACAGAGTCTTTCCCACAAAAGGACAATAGTTTGTCCAAGGTCACATGGCTAGGAAGTGGCAGGAACTCCAACCAAAATCTTTGACTCTTAAGTATTTACTAGAAGCTCTCAGTGGGCAGAAAATGTCTTCAGTTGCTTCAAAGTCTTTACCCAGAATTTCTTCATTCCAGACCTTCCTGCTCCCAGAATTGGTGGGATACAACAGTGAGAGTGTGTTAGCTTTCCAGGCCTCTGGAGGAACCTATCCATCTCTCAGACCCATCAAGAAGTCACTCCCACCCTCACCTCCAGGTCTTGCAGCTGGGGTTCTTATGGGCAGATGGGGACAGAAGGGAGAATAACTTTATTTGTCACTTTTGAGGCTCCCTGAGATATAACACCTCTCTATACTATTTTGACCTTTTCAATATTCCATATTTTGATTGGCTCCCCCTTTCTTCCAGTCTCCATAGGCTCATTAGGCCACTAGCGGCCAATGGCAGGGCAGGGGACTGAAAAGGTCAGGAACATCAGTGTCTGATGAAGTGGCTCTCCAGAGACAAAATATAATAAGAGTTGGGAAGCAGCCCTTTAGGCAAAGCTCAGGACACCCAGAATGTCGAGTAGAGATGGAGATGTGGGACCCAAGGGCTCAGGATCCTTCCTGCTCCTCACTCGTCATCTCTCTAGTTCAGAGATCAGAAGAATAGGGATGGATGGGTAGAGAAAAGTCAAATCAGTAACTATTAGACAGCTACTGTTTGCAGGGTGCTATATTAGAAGCTGGAGATACAAAGACCAAAAAAATAAATAACTAGCCTCTAGGCCAGGACTAGAATTGGGAAGATTCATCTTCCTGAGTTCAAATCCAGCCTCAGAGATTTCCTAATTGTGTGACCCTGGCTAAATCACTTAATCCCAGTTGTCTCAGTTTCCTCATCTGTAAAATGACCCCAAAAAGAAAATGACAGACCATTGCAATACCTTTGCCAAAAAAAACTCAATTTGAGTAATGAAGTCAGACATGACTGAAAATGACTGAACAACAAACCCTTATGGAATTTACACTCTAATGGGGAGAACACATATAAGCATATATAAGATACAAAGTGGACAAAAAGTAAGTTTGAATGGGGAAATGTTAGCAGATTGGAGGAAGCCAAGGATGGCCTCCTGCAGAAAGTGAGGTGAGAGTAGAAAGTGAATGAGTTTGAACTAAATTATGAAAGAAATCAAGAATTTTAAGAAGTGGAAGGAAAGAGGGAGAATATTCCAAGCATGAGAGGGAGGGGTGGACGGGGGAGAGAAAGAGAGAAGAGAAAGAGAGACAGACAGACAGAGAGACAGAGACAGAGAGAGAGACACACACAGAGATAGAGAGAAACAGAGAGACAGACACAGAGAAACAGAGAAAAAGAGAGAAACAGAGACAGAGATAGAGAGAATTCAATTGAACAAGCATTTATTAAGCACTGCTACTTGTCAGGCACTATGCTAGAAGCTGGAGGTACAATAGCCAAAAAAACAAAACAAAACAAAACAATAATCCCTGCCCTCAAGGAGCTTACCTTCTCCTAGGAGAAAACATTGAATAAACAAATGGCTACAAAGGTTATCCTAAGTTATTGAAGGGAGAAGAAGAAGAAACAATCTGATGGTTACATGAACTGAGCTTTGACTGGAGCTAGGCAGTGTAAGACATGAAAATGAAAAGAGAAAACTGTTCAGATATGGGGAACAACACGGATATAGATTATGAAGTTAAATCCCATCATTTTTGTATGAAGGAACTGAGGCTAGGGAAGAAGTATCTACAAAGAAATTTCATCTGTGTCCTGGGTCAGATGAAGTCAGTTTGTTTATTAGTGGAGGGGGGAGGGATGTAGGAAGAATATATGTACAAAGTAAGACTGAGAGCAGAGCCATCTCCCAAACTAGCAGAGGATCTTCAGGAGGTCCATGTCATGGGTAGGGCCAGACATACTCTCTCAAGCCAGTTAGCTCACTCCCCAGGAAGTCTGCAAACATGGCCTCATGTTTAGAGATGCCTCAATCAAGTCAAGTAGACTCTTCTTGAAAATCACAACTAGACTGTGTCCAAGAAGAATATTCCCTAGTCAGCTTAAGAGGCCTGTTATGTGGTTGACTACGCAGGAGTACTTTCCTCTAAGCCAGTCAGGCAATCCCCAAGAGGACCAGACAGGGTCAAGTGCCTAGAGGAGACCTTTTCTAAGCCAGTCAGCCCGTTCCCAGGAGGGAATACCTCAAAGATCTGGGCACCCAGGGACTCATTCCTCTCAGCAGACAGTCTATCCCTAAGGTACCATACTCTGGCCACATTTCAAGGGCTCTAGCTCCTTCCCCTGTAGAAAATGTTCATGAGTAAGGCTCATTTGTCAGCAACAGTGTAGAGGGGGTTTCATTTTAGGCACTGAATTAGGGTTAGCTCAAAGGTTCTTAATCTTTTATGAGTGTGTCATGGACTCCTTGGAAAGAGCAAGGAAGCCTATAAAACTCTTTTAAGAATAACATATTTTTAATGAGGAAAATAAAGTATGTTGGCTTAGCAAGGAAACCAGATATATTGCAATATAATTATAAAAAACATTAAGTTCATGGATCTCTGATTAAGATCCCTTGAACTAAATAATCTCTAGCTTTACACATCTAGAATTCTGGGTTAGGCCAGGATTACACAACTATATCTAAAAAAGAGAAGATTCAAAGGAGAGAATTGGGATCCAAAGAACTTGGAGTTCAAATACTGTCAATTAACCATGTTTGTTATCTTAAACAACTCAAGCTCTCTGTACCTCTGTATCCTCCTTTGTCAAATGGAGGAGTTAGACTCAATAATCTCCATAGTCTTTTTCATCTGAAGTGTCTGTGAATTAATAGCTAGCCTAGAGCTGAGCTAAGACTTAAAGCTGAATCTCCAGGCTTGTATACACGTGTGAATACATTCAAGTGGATTCTCCACCTATATAGCTCCCCTTTCCATGCATTCCTGTTGCACTGGGATCTAGGATGAAGAAGAAAAGGGTGAATATGAAAGGAAGAAGGAATGAGAGCTGAATTTAAGCAACTAAAGGCACTCCAATTTGCCTCTACTTCCCTGCCTTTTTTCAAGGATCCTCCCCAGATAAGTTTATCACTTCTAATCTTACTACTATGCTGGTTACTCAAGTCTCAATTAAATTACCTCTTCAGCTTCCTTTCCTTTCTGTTTTGAGGGCTGGAGAGTGAAGTATCCAACTCTTCCTTAATAAAGGACAGAAACTGAACTCTCAACTCACTCCACATTGCATCTACTGCTCTGCCTAGTTTTAATTCTATGAAACAAGAAGTTCCCATGCTGGGTACTCTTAAGTGTCCCCAGTTTCCTCACCTACCTCCTTTTGTGTGTCGTCCTTCCCTTTATACTGGAAGTTTTTTGAGGGTTAGAATTTTTTAAAAAAATCATTGCATACCCAGTGCTTAGCACAGTGCTTGGCACAGAGTAGGCACTTAAACAAATGTTGATTGAATGAACTGAAGGGCATTTTTATTTAATATTTTATTTTTCCCAGTTATGTATAAAATTTTTTATATTTGTTTTTAAAACTTTGAGTTCAGGATTCTCTCCCTTCCTCCTCTCCTCCTCCCCCATTGAGAAAACGCATGTGAAATCATGCAATACATTTCCATAAAAGTTTTATAGCAAAAAAATAGATCTCCCCCCAAAAAAAATTTTAAAAAGATAAAGTTTAAAGAAGTATGTTCAATATGTATTCAGACACAATCAGTTCTTTCTCTGGATATGGATAGCATTTTTCATCATAAGCCCTTCAGAATTGTCTTGGATCATTATATTGCTGAAAATAGCAGTCATTCACAGCTGATCGTCCCACAACATTACTATTACTTTGTACACAGCACATTTCACATTGCACGAGCTCATGGAAAACTTTCCAGGTTTTTCCTGAGAGCATTTCTGCTCAGCATTTCTTATAGAATAATAGTATTCCATTATAAACAAATACCAAAATTTATTCAGCCATTTCCCAATTAATGGGCATCCCCTTAATTTCCAGTTCTTTGCCCTGAGAAAAGAACTGCTATAAATATTTTGTACATATAGGTCCTTTTCCTTTTTAAAAAATCTCTTTTGGGAAACATGCCTAGAAGTGGTATTGTGAAGTCAAAGAGTATGAGTGATTTTATACTTCTTTAGGTGTAGTTCATATCTTTTAATCATTTATCAATTGAGGAATGGCTCTTTTTAAAAAAAAGTAAATACTAGTTCCTCATGCATTTGAGAGATGAGGCCTTGAGGGGTCATCATGAAGAAGAGAAATTTGACTTGCCTTGTTTGGCTTCAGAGAATAACTTTGAACAATCAATCAACAAGCATTTATTAAGTACCTACTATGCACTAGGTGCTGTGCTAAATGCTAACGATAAGTGCAAGCCATAGCAAGACAGATTATAGAAGCACAGAGCAATGGGCAATGTGCTGAACTTTTGAGAGCCAGAGTTTGAACTCTTCCACTTATTACCTGTGTGACTTTGGACAAATCTCCTGGCTTGGCTTTAGTTTTTTCCACTTTAAAGTGAGGAAGTTAGACTAGATGACCTTTAAGGTATTTCATGGTTCGTATTCTTAAGGGGAGGGAGGAGAGGGGCAGAATTTCTCAAAAATTAGAGTAGAAGAGGCTGCCTCTGGAGCTGGTAAGTTCCTCTTCTCTAAACTTCATCAGAGACTTTCTCCTTTGGTTTTCTATGATGCCATAGAGTAGATAAAAATGGTAACACTCAGATTTATGTCACGATTGTGTGTTCATATTTGACATCTCTTTCTAAATTTGAAACCCATGGAAAAAGGGGCTGGTTTTCCCCCTCCCAGACAATAGTGCCCTTGTACACAGTACATCTAGGAGAGATATTTATTGAATTCAATCAAAGGTAGTGACCACTTCCTTTGGATCTAGCACCACAAGGACATAAGATATGTCCTGTTTGATATTGTTTCATTTTATAATCTGAAAACTGAGGCCCAGGGAAGGAAGTAATTCAAGCAAGATTACACAGGAAAGATGTAGCTGACCTGAGATTTGAACCCAGGCCCCTTAGCTCCAAAATTTAAAGTTCTTTTTGCAACACCATATTGCTTCCTTATATCTTTTCCCACAGCATTGAGCCACTTAAGGGTTCAATTTCGGTTGTGAGTTAACTGAGTGGGAAAATTGGAAAGACCAGAACAGGCATGGAAGCAGCACAGGCTTTGTTTCCCTAGTTATATGCCCCTACTGAGCAGCTGTTTGGGAGTTCTATCTCTCTCCTTTTTTTTGATTCATTCTCTCTCAGAACTCTTGGGCTGGGAAAGGAACAAGGAAAGAGGAAGGCAAAGGGAACCAACTTCCAGTTTGGGAAATCCAGTGAAGATACACCTAACCTCCCATAGAAGGCTAGGGAAGGCTGGGGCCAGGGCAGAAAAGGAGGGGATAAGAGCTTTTTGTCTTCTTGTGAAAGCAACTGGAGCAAACCATCTCCACTGCTGTTTTGATGGCCCCAACACTCCCACCTGCGCAGTATCTCCATCTCGCTAAAGGTAATTACAGCTCTTCCTGTGTAATGAGATGGTTTTTAAAGGCCATTCAAAAGAAATTCCCTATAATGAGGTTAAGGGTTTTACAGTGTTATACATCAAGGCAGCTGGTAATTGGTGGGATCCAGCCTGTATCCTGGAGTGGGGAGATAGAAGTTTTTGTGAATCATAGGCCAGTTCAGAGAGCACACAAGCCAAAATGGCCCCATCAAAGAGGGAGAAAGAATAAAGAGGCAGGGGCAACCAAAAAGTTTCTCCAATGCTGCTGATGACAAGTATTCATGCCGAGGAGAGAGAGGAGGGTGGCCAGGAAGAAAAGGATTTGGAAACCAGGTCATCTGAGAAATAGCTGAGGAGAATGAGGATGTTTTACCTGGTGAAAACATGATTTGGGGGAGTTTGGATGCTTTCTCCAATTATAAGAAGGGTTATCACACCAAAAAGGGAGCAGTCACCCAATACACATTTATTAGGTACACACTTTGTGGGGGTACTAAAAAGTCAAAAAAAATCCCCAGTTTTCAAGGGCTCACAGTCTAGAGGAGGTCATGACATGAAAATGATTGTACAGAATAAATTGGAGAAAATCAACAAGGGAAAAATACTAGTATTAAAAAGAGATTTTAAAAAGCCTTCTTGTTTAAGGTGGGGTTTTAACTAGAATTTGAAAGAAACCAGAAAAATCAGGAGGTGAGGATGAGGAAGGAGGGATTTCCAGATATGAGGAACAGTCTGTGAAAATGCCTAGAACTAGAGATAGAGTGTCTTGTTCTAGAAAGAGGAAGGAAGCCAGTGTCATTGGATCAGAGAGTACATGGTAGGGTGGGGAAAGGGAATAAAGTATAAAAAGACTAGAAAAGGAGGTGGGGACCAGGTTATCAAGACTTTTGGTACCAAACTGAAGATGTGATATCTAGTCTTGGAGGTGATGGGGTCACTAGAGTTTATTGAATGTAGGAAAGGGGTAACATGAGTTTGAGGATGGTTATTTTGACAGTTGAGAGGAGTATTTACTGGAGTGGGGAAAGACTTAGGCAGGGAGTTCCATTAAAGGCTATTGGTAATAGTCCAAACTTGAAGTGGGTGAAGAGGGCCTGCAGCAGGGTGGGGGTAGTGTCAGAAGAGAGAAAGGGGCATAATTAAGATATGTGAAAATAAAATTGGTAGGACTCGATGACAGATTGAATGGAGTGAAGGTGAGTTAGGAGTGGAAGATTTGGAGAGAAAATTAAAGCTTTTAAGTACAATTAGGAAATCTAAAATTAGGGAGGATTTGGGGGAAAAGATAATAAGTTTTTTTGGAACCTTTTCTGTGATCCACAGAGGGTTATAGTGTCCTTGTTCTGGTAGGTAGAGGACAACAAACATTGAACTATTAGCAATGGGTGAAAGTTATGTAAAAGTAGATTGAAGCTGGTGATTGATACAAAGGGAGAATTGCTAATGATTGTAATTGGCCAGCCCTAGATTGCCTAGTGAGGGTAATGATTTCCCTGAAATCAGAGATATTTTATAAACTCATAGGATTTTTAGATCTGAAAGGAACCTTCAAGATCACTGAGTCCATCCTTCTAATTTCACTTGGGAGGGAACTGAGTCTGAGACGGGAGATGATTCATCCAAATTCACTAACTCAAGACATGATGGGGCCAGGACTTGGTCCTCATTTTCTTGGCTCTTGGGGCAATATTCTTTCCAGGTCCCTATAGATTTATAGGTAACTTTTGGATGAGACTGTATCTTATAAGTATTTCAGGAGTTCAGAGTAGAAAGAATAAAAGGCAGTGGGGTACAATGGAAAGAACAGTAGATTTGGAGTCACATAACCAGTTAAAATCCTAAGTCACAGATTAGTATAACCTTGGCTAAGACATAATCTCTCTGAATCTTTGTCTCCTCATCTAAAAAATAGAAGGATGGAGTGATCGGGGAAGACTTTATTGAGGAGGTAGAATTGTGACTGGCATTTTAGGGGCAGGCTGATTTTTAATAATATCTGTAAATTCTATAGTGACTTAAAATTTGCAAAGAATTTCATATGCATGAACTCAATGGAACATCACAACAGCTCTGGGGAGATAGATACTATGGATGTTACAGATGGAGAGATTGAGGCTCAGGGAAGTGAAGAGAATTGCCTAATAATTCCAGTTAGTAAATAGCAAATGTGGATTCTTGACTATAGTTTACAGCACTCTGACTCTGGAGTAGAAAATGGTAAAGATGTGGGGAGGGTCCTATATGAGTAATAACATTTTCTTTAGCTCCAAAAAAGCTTATTCTGCCTGGAAAGTGGGGAGATTGATTGCCCACCACTACTTTATGGGACCTGTGAAAATGAGTATAGGCCTTTGATTGACAATAAATCAGTTTAGTTTGGTTTCACTCAATGTAAGAAATGTGTACCCAATTGACTCCTCCAGAGTACTCTGGGCATATCTGTGGACATTCTGGAGATCCCCAGAACAGCCTCTTGGTTAGGTAACTTCTAAAATTCCTTCCCATTCTAGATCTAAAAATAGGAGGCAAACATACAAAATTCTCTTAGCTTTTAGCTCTTAGCAGAGCTTTCTCTTGTAGCAAAGAACTGGAAACTTAGGCAGTATCCATCAACTGTGAAATGGCTTTACAAAAAAAAAACTATGATATAAGAATATGATGGAATATTATTGTATCATATGAAACAAGAAAGGGAATAGATTCAAAGAAATCTTAAAAGACTTATATGAACTTATGCAGAGTGGAATGAGCAGAAGTAGAAAAACAATTTATACAATGGCTGTACGATCAAGAAAAATGTTGAAAGACTTGAGAACTGTAATGAATACCATGACCAACATGATTACCAAGAACCATCAACAAAGCATGCTTCCTGCCTTTCCACAAGAGGCGACAGGTGCAGAATTAGACATACATTTCTGGGTTTAGTCAATGTGTGACTTGACAGTCAAGTTTGTTTAATTGTTAAAAGGAAGTTGAATTTTATTTTTTTTTAAATTAAAGATAGGGTGTTAAATCATAAAAGAAAATAATAACATCAATAAAGCATTTTAAAATGCACAAAAGAGAACAGAAGGGGGTTTATGGATAAACAACAGTAACACATGGATAAACAAATGGGACAACTTTGGAACTAACATAATAAATTTGTTTTATACTTTAAAAACAAACTTATGTGATAGAGATTTATGGTTTTATGTTCAATTTTTTTCTTTTATTCTTTGTATTGGAAATATTCATCTTGGTATTTGTCAAGTTGAGAATGACTTTTTTTTTAAATACTGAAAAACTGAAAAGTTCCTACACTGTTATCCTATATCCCCTGATTCCTCCAATTTATGATATTTTATGATTTAAGATCCCTCCCTGCTATGACATTTTATGTTCTATGTCTTAAGGTCCCTTTCAGTTTTGATATTTTTTATTTGAAAGACCCTCCAAGCATGACATCTTATGTTCCAAAGTGACTCCCAGTTCTTACTATCAACATATAGCTTTGACACCCTGTATTCTGTTTTAAGATCTAAGATCCTTCTGACATTCTGCATCTTACGGTCCCTCCCAACTCTGACATCCTATGTTCTAAAGCCTCTTCAAATTCTGACATTCTATATTCTATGTCCCAAGGTACCTTCTAGTTCTACCATCCTGTGTTTTAAGGTCCCTCCAAGGTATAAGATCTTGTATTCTAAAACTCCCTCCAGTTCTGTCATTCTATTTTGTGATCTCTCCTAGCTTTGACATTCTAACCTCTAAGGTCCTTTCCGGCCTAGACACATATTTTCTGTTCTAAGACCTCGCCCAGCTCTGCCATTCTTTGTCCTAAGATCTCTCCAAGCTCTGACATTCTGTCCTTTTAAGGTTTCTTCAGCTCTGACAGATGATGAGCATGTGAGATGTACATGCTCATTAATGAGAAACAAAAGGGATGGGGAAAGGTAGACTTTGAAGTAACCTGGTGCAGTCTGTCCAGTGTTTGTCTCCTAGAACAATAGGGCACTGAGCTGGTTGGGGCACAGCACTGCCTCTAATTACCTGCATCTTTGAATAAGGAGACATCTGATTAATGAGGTTTACACTAATAGGTTTCACCGAGCCACTGTCTGTCTCTGCCTGATGATTACTGTTTGATGTCAAAGCCTGGTTCTGTAAATCAAAGCCCCATTGAAACTCCTCTTTGTGGAACACCTTGGATTTCTGCAGCACCTTTCTACCAGCAATCTGAAAAAACAGGCACCTTGAGAATTACACTTGATCCTCCAGGGTTTTTGTGAATTGAGGACAACTTCAGAGGGTGTTCTCACCTCACAACAGCCTCTGGGAGGAGGCAGGACGTGACTTGGCCTCTGCTAGTAGAAAGGCTAAACTTCCAAGTCCATTGAACTCTCATGACCTTCTGCTTAAAACCCTTCAATAGCTCCTATGTCTTCTTGGCAAAATCCAAGGCCTCGACCTTGGTGTTCAAGGTTCCTTATCATTTGATGCCATTGTGCCTTTCTTTCCTAAGAGCATCTTATTTCCCATCCTATCTCTTATCCTTTAGCCAAGATGGGTGGTTCTAAACTGCTGTCAGTCTAATTAAGAATTCTTCCTTCTCTGGGTTTTTCAAAGTCCAGAAACTTTGAACCCTTCCCTAGTTGTGACTATCACAATTTCTTTAGCCTTTTACTTCACACAGTTGAATTTATTTCACAGAAAAGAGATTTAGAGTAGGGAAAAAACCTGAGAGACCAGGTAGTCCAATGCTCTTATATTATGCAGAGAAGAATTGAAAGTCAAAGTGAAAGCCTCCCCTAGATAGTAAGTGACAGAGATACCATTTCAATCCAGTCCTCTGATCCCAAAGCTAGTGCTCTCTCCCTTCCCTCACACTCCTTCTTATATATTCTGTGTTGTAGTGAAGGGTGCAGGTACCTAGATCCTGTACACAAGAAAGGACACAGAGGTCCTCTAAAACTTCATTTTGACTAGTGAAAAAAAATGAGACTCAGAGATAAGGAGTGATTTGCCCATGCTCATATGAATAGCAAGCAAAGAAATGCCAGGATTTGAAAACAAGCCCCCTATTCTGACATAGCATCCCCCTTCCTTAAACCATATTATAATAAGTTAATTATAGCCTAGCAATGGACAGTGGGCCTGGTCTGAGGAAGCCAAGTGCAGAGAGTCTCACGGGCAGCAGGTGTGCTGCTAGTGCTAAATTTTGATGGCAAAAGCAGCTCATTCAATGGTCTATGAAAGTTTGGAAGAATTTGGGGCTATACATCCAGAGATTTCTACAGTGCTGAAGAAAGTGTGTGTTTGTGTGTGTGAGTGCATGCACACAAATGCACAGATGTCCACTTCCCCTAGTGTGTGATGTTAATGAGAACAGAAACTGGATCACATCTAAACTTGATAGCTTTCCCAGCTTGTAAATATAATGTTCTGTATACAATAGGTATTTAATGTTTGCTTAATTAAATTGAAAGAAGCCACAAAATCAGGACATACAGACTCAAGCCCTGGTCTTCCTACTATCTTGCTGTGTGACCTTAGACAAGTCAATTCTTTTCTTAAAACACAAAACCATCACATCTAAAAATTGGAGGCCATCTAATCAAACTCAAACCTGAACAAGAATTCTATCTATTATATAGCTGATAAGAGGATCTGCCCCCTTTTTTAGAAATCTTCTAGTGTGTGGAGGGTATTGATGACACCTCTGTCCCCTGTATTCCAGGTGGCTGACTGCACTCTCAAACAGTTCTGTTTCTCTGCAACTTCTCTTCTAACCTTTCTCTTGTTTGTTGTTCCAAGTTTTCAAGTCTCAGACCAAATAGAAAAAAAATCTCAACTATAGCCAATGAACTTAACTTCACTTTCAGGCAAAAGGGATGGCAGGTAACTATCTAGAAAGGAAAGTAGCAGTCTCTAAAAGCCGGCTCGGCTGCATCAAGCTCAAGTCTTTCCAAGTTTCTCATTCTGCTTCTGCCAGCATTTTGTAGAGGGGTGGATCAGAGGGCTAGAGTTTGGCAAAGCATTTGATTTGTCACTCATGTTGTCCTTGTGTGCAATATCCAGATATATAAGCTATAGTTCCCAATCCAATTTAATCCAATAATCATTTATTAAGCATCTAATATGTATACGGTATGATTCTAGATGCAGGGCATTCAAATGAGCCCTCCCCACATACAAGTTTTTATTAACTGAGGATGGGATGACTATACGTATATACATAATACATGCACATATACATACATACACACACAAATACATATTGTATATGTATTATGTCTCCTAGTAGATTAAATGGCCCTTGGAAGTAGGGGGGGGTTTCATCCATTTCCTTGTTTATCTGGCACCAATAAAGGGGCACGTGGTAGAAATCAGAAGCCTACAATATATTACTAATTGGGAATTATGCAAAAGTATCATAACATATGCTCCTTGTGTGACCCTGGGCAAGTCACTTAACTCCAATTGCCTCAGCAAAAATAAAATAAAATAAAATATGCTCCAAGATGCTGTAGTGGATAAAGAACTGGGCTTAGAATCAAGAAGACTTATCTTTATGAGTTCAAATCTAGCCTAAGACACTGTGTGACCCTGAGCAAGTCACTTAACCCCTTTTGCCTCATTTCTTTTTCTGTAAAATGTGCTGGAGAAAGAAATGGCAAACTCCAGTATCTTTGCCAAGAAAACCCTCAAATGGGGTCACACAGAGTCAAACAACTGAAACGACTAAACAACAACATTTAAAAAAGAAGATGGATTAGTCACATAGTAAAAGCAAAGGATAATCAATAGAGAGCCAGCCTGTTCCATTAGCACCTTTAGGATGTCAGGATAACTTGAGTGAGGCCCTCAAGAAATTGGCTGGAGGACATACACAAAAGTGCCACTGGATGGATGCCTGAATAGACTCTGAATTATTTGTGGGGAATACCTGTGCTGATGAAATCACTGACTCCTTTAAGCACTGGAGTGTTTTCTAGTGGCTAGGATATAGTGTCTTGTATAGAGAAGGTCCCTGATAAATGTTGAATGAACACATAAACCCTCTGTTGTGTCCAGATTGGCTGCTTCATTGCCTTCTGCATTCAGCCCACAATGTTTATTTCCACCTCCATGCATCTCCTCTCTAGTATATTCTTCTCCTTCCTCTCAGTCTATCTAAATCTACCTTAATCATTGTCTTGTCGCCCCAGCCCTGGGTGACCATTTCCTTCTCTGTGCTTCCTGCCCTTGGCATTTGCTCATTTGACTATCAATTTCACACTGCCTCCTACTGTAAATCATCTTTTTTTATGTGTCTTATCTCCTCAGCTAGATGGGATGGGTTGTCCCTAGGGCAGAGGATGTTGATTCTTATTCAGCTTATTCATCCAGAACTTCCAGCACAGAACTTTCATGTGGTAGATGCTCAAGAAATGTTTTATGCATGATGGTGATGATAACAGTCACAAAATCACAAGTTCTCAAAGATCAAATGTTTCCACCTGCACCTGAACAAATATAACCTCTAAAACATACCTAATAAGAGACATCTAGCCATTGCTTAAAACTTTTTTGCCTAACTGTTGGTGGAGTTGTGGACTGATCCAATCATTCTGCATAGCGATTTAGCACTCTGCCCAAAGGCCTATAAAACTGTACATAACCTTTGATCCAGCAATACCTACTAGGTCTATAACACAGAGAGAGCAAAGAAAAAAGAAAAGAATCTATACATATAGAAATATTTATAACAGCTCTTTTTGTGATGGCAAAGAATTAGAAATTGAAGGGCTGTCCATCAAGTGGGGAATGGCTGAATAAGTTGTGCCTTATGGTTGTGATGGAACACTATTGTGCTATAAGAAATGATTGAGCAGGAAAGTTTCAGAAAATCCTGGAAAGATATATAAATGAATGCAGAGTGAAATAAGCAGAAACAAGAGAACATCACACAATAACAGCAATGTTGCACAATAAACACCTATGAATCTCAGTTATTCTCAGCAATACAACAGTCTAAGACAATTCCAAAGGACTGATGATGAAAATTGCTATCTATTTCCCAGAGAAAGAACTGATGAAGTCTAGATAGAAATAGAAATATATTTTCTTTACTTTCTTTGTTCCTTGGTGTGTGTGTGTGTGTGTGTGTGTGTTTGTGTATGTGTATTTTCTTTTGCTTTTGGCAGGTATAAAAATGTCTTGTATACCTACACATTATGATCTATATTAAATTACTTGCCTTCTCAAAGATGGAAGAAGGAGAAGGAAAAAAATTTGGAACTCAATTTTTTAAAAATAAAAGTTAAATGTAAGTGGTAAAAAGAAAAGAAAGAGAGAAAAAGGAAAAAAAACCTTTTGTATAATTCCAATTATTAGAGAATTCTTTTTTTTTTACTAGACAGCTAGATGCTATACTAGATTGAGCACTGGGCCTGGAGTCAGGAAGACTTGAGTACAAATCTGGTCTCAGGATGGAATCATATACTAATTTTTTATTCTTGGAAAGACGCTTAATTTCTGTTTGTACTAGTATCCTCAACAATAAACTATGGACAATAATAGTGCCTACCTCCCAGACTTTTTTTTTTAAATTTTATTAAAGCTTTTTATTCACAAACATATGCAGGGTAATTTTTCAACATTAACCCTTGCAAAAGCTTGTGTTCCAAATTTTTCCCTCCTTCTGCCACCCTCTTTCCCAGATGGCAGGTAGTCCAATACATGTTAAACATGTTAAAATATGTTAAATCCAATATATGTATGTATATTTATACAGTTATCTTGCTGCACAAGAAAAATCAGATCAAGAAGGAAGAAAAAAAAACCTGAGAAAGAAAACAAAATGCAAGCAAACAACAGAAAGCATGAAAATGCTATGTTGTGGTCCAGACTCAGTTCCCACGGTCCTCTCTCTGGGTGTAGATGGCTCTCTCTTCATCATTGAACAACTGGAACTTGCTTGAATCACTCCCAGCATTGTTTTAAGGATCAAAGGCGATAATATTTGTAAAGTGCTTAACAAAGTGCCTAGCACATAATATATGCTTAATAAATGCTTAGGTCCTTGCGGCAGCTATGTGGTGCAGTGGATAGAGCACCAGCCCTGCAGTCGGGAGGACCTGAGTTCAAATGTGACCTTAGACACTTAATACTTCCTAGCTGTGTGACCCTGGGCAAGTCACTTAACCCCAATTGCCTCAGCAAACAAACAAACAAACAAAAAAACCAAAACAAAAAAAATAAATGCTTAGGTCCTTCCTTCCATCAAGGCCAAATGTGATAAAATGGAAGGCCAATCCTTCTTCCATTGGATGGCCATTAATATTTTAAAAGAGAACTAGTTTCATACTTTTCTCTGAAAATTTCTTCTTCAGGCTAAAACTTTCCAGTTTCTTTGAATAATTTTCATCTAGGTATTAGTCCACAATAAAATAATTAATAAACAAGCAATCAGTAAGTGCCTACTATGGGCCAGGCACTGTGACAGGTACTGGATACAAAGACAAAACCTTGTCCTAAGGAGATTTGTTGGCAGCAATAACATGCACATCTAAGTACACATGAAACAAATTCAGAGTATTTTGTGAGGTGAGGGGGCACCAGAAGGTGGAGCATTATGTGAAAGGTAGTGATAAAGCTCAGTTTATAAAGAATCAAACAAAATTAAGTGATGGTGGTACAGTGAATATGCTTCCTAAAATACCAAACACAGAACTTTAGACATCATCTAACCAGGCAAAATCCATGGTACTATCACATCCCTGATCCTGGATACTGGGCCTCTCTCTTTTCTTTCTTTTTTTTTCTTTTCATTTAAACCACTATTATCAGTGCAACAAATAAAAATATAAAAGAATTTCTGTCCTGTGAAGTCCAGTTCCATTTGCACAGTACATTTTAGACCATCAATGAATTCAAATATAACTGTTAGAACTCTAAATTGAGATTTTTGTCTAATGATAATGAGTGGCTAAGCAACTTACATAATAATAATTGTTATTACAACAACCATAATATAGTACTTTGATGTCAACAGTGTACTTTAAATATCTCATTTGATCATTTAAACCATAGGATTACCTGGTGAGGTAGCTACTGCAATTTTACAATAAAGAAACTTTGTCCAAGATAGGATAAATGCCACACAGAAAAATCTTACTTGCTCCAAGTCCAGTGCTCCATCCACTAGGTCAGGTGGCCTTGGAATTCTCATTCTACATGAAATCAGAAGTCATAAAGACATTGCAGAGAAAGGGAAGAATGAGTCACATGTTTGCCTCAGAAAAACAAAGGATCTGGAAAAGTTAATTTCATCATTGACCTAAAGCAATAAGAAGCCTCATTTCATGGGGAAGAGACTATCATGATGATGATTGCAACTAAAGTGTGAATAAAGTCAGAGACAATTCTATGAAGAATTAGTTACAATTTTGAAAAGATATCTATATTTACCTTGACACCCAGTTGACTTCATATGAATGTGGAAGACAAGGAAAGAGTAAACTATGATGGAAAACATACAGTAAAAGGAAGGGTGCAGCCCAAAGGCTTGTAGATTTTCAAATCATAAATGCTTTTAGTTACACCAATCTACATCATAAAAATGAAATGAAGTACATTTTAACAGAGAGAAGATAATTGGTTACTGATAAGAGAATCATTTCAGAATTTTCTGTCTGAGTGCAGTCAGATCACAGACTAGGTAAAACAAAGGTACAAAATCAATACCAAATTAGAAGAAATGATAAAGATGAGAAGAAACTGTCTGTGAGTACAGAAAATCTATTGTGCTATGTTTAAACATTATGTTAACTCTGAAAAATTGGAAATGGACAAAAGCAAAGACATTGATTCTGTCATCATTTCTTAGAAAAGTTTAGTATGGGTAAAGAAGGTGCCAAGAGAAGAAGACAAAAAGAGCCAAGAAATTATCTTGCTCAGCAAAGGTGATCTTTTTGCCAAGTAGAGACATATGGCAACCAAGGGCATAGTGCAGTCTTAGTGTGTAAGCTCATTTGCAAAACCTTACAGAGAAAGATGATGGAAGATTATGGAAAACAGTAAAAAGCAGTTGAGAGGAAAACAAGCCTGAAGAGAACTTGGTGTGAAATCCTGCTTGAGAAAATTATTCCAATAGCATCTGTAGATAAAACTGAAAATGGGGAGTGGGGGTGGGGAGAGACAGCATATAACTGTAAAATGGGACAGACTAGCATTTCTCTGGTGATTTCTACTCAATAATAATGATAGTAAAACCATGCAATTTGGGTTCTGTCACTTCAGCAATTCTATGAGGAGATGTCAGTGGTCGAATCTGGATGAATGACAGATGTGTGATCCTGAGCTTTAAAAAAAAATGCTATGCTATAAGTAATACTTATTTTAGTTTTCATACACATATTATTATGAAATCACTTCTGGCATTCTATCCAATGTGCTTGAGGCCTTCCTCATGTTATTCAGACATCACATGGTTATTAATGAAGCACAAAGACTGGCCATTGGTTATAACTCAACCTCACCCCTGATTGGCTCATCCTTTATTCTGCTCCTACACTCTACAAGGACATCTTTTGTAATTTCACTTTGTAATTCCTCATTTAGAATGCTCTGTAACCCGCTCACACTCATAATGTGCTTCTCTATTGCCCAATGGTTGTCTTCACATGGTACTTACTAGATATGGTATTTTGTGACTCAAACTCATGAAATAATACTAGAAGAATTTGGAGTTTAAAAAGTGGGACTTGGTTTCAGGAAGAAGTATAGAGTCATTCTAAAATTAGGTCCTTTATTAATATCCATTCAGTCTAGTCAACACAATTCTGGGCTTACTACATTTCAGATTCAGGGCCTGTCTATATATATATATATATATATATATATATATATATATATATATATACACACACACATATAAATGAATGTGCTCCATCCAACTTCATATCATTGTCTAGAGAAGACACTTTTCAATCCTCTTGGTTTTTCCTGAGAGAATAGTTAAATCAAACTCAAATCTTATGAATGATTATGGATCTTATTTAGGGAGCCCTCTAATGTTAGAGACTGGATGCAAGTAACAGAAGGTCATTTGCAAACAGGCATATTTTGAGAACCAACCCATCTATAGGAAATCCCTCTAACTTGCACCCTGTGCTGTAACTTCTCCATAGCAATGATAGATGCCTTTATTGTGCATCTATCTCCCTGTTTTATGTCTTGCATGGTCATAACAATGGCATATGCAAACAAAATTATTTTTCAAGTTCCATCTTTTAAGCTGTTTTGTATTATTTGGATCCACCATGACCACCACCACCACCACCACTACTTCTGTGACTATGATTATGACATGACTACTACTATCAGTAGTAATTAAAATTTATTTAATGCTTCCTGTGTGTTACACACTGTGCTTAGTGCTTTACAGATATGATATTATATGATCTGCACAATAACCCTACAAGATACATGCTATTATTATCCCATTTTACGGATGAGGAAACTCAGACAGACAAAGTATGTTAGGTAACATGCCTAGGGTCTCACAGCCAATAACTGTCTAAAGCTGGATTTGCACTCAGATAGGCCAGGCTTCGGGAGTGAGGCTCTATCTACTGTATCACCTACTTGACCCAAGACCATTATATACATGATCATTTTAGCTTTGTAACCTCTGTACCCATTGTGGTATCTAGACATTTAATTTAGGTTTATAGAACTTAATTGGATTGACATTTGCATAGGACAAACCTTTTGAAGGAGAATACTTAAAATGGCATTTTGACCTGACAAATCAAATACTTTTTAAAAGACTACCAATAAATAATAAACTTTGTGGCATCTAGTATTCTCTGATTGACATTTGTCAATCCATAATATGATTATAAAGAGGGGATTAATTTTGGAAAGTCATCTACTTTCTCATCTCTATAATATCCTTATGAATTTGGTCAATGCTTAATCAAAGGTATCTTTGATGACATATAAGCAGAAAAAACATTTTCCCCAGAGAAAACTATTTAAAAGTTTTATCATCTTTTTTTTATTATTTAGCTCAGCTCCCCATGAACTGTTTTTTTCATAACACTTTCCCTTGTCATAAATATTTAAGAAAACCAAACCATACCTGACAATAGACCCCTCATTCTCAACTGCTACCTTTTACTTCTTTTCTATGGACCACTGAGACGCCTTGTACAATATCCTAGAGAATCTTCTGATTATTAAACTTGAGTAGATATAAATCATGGCAATTTATACTCATTAGTGTTGTTTGCCAGGGACCTGGAAGATGCATTTGTTCCACATAGTTTAGAGGGGAGAGAGATTTCTTATAGTTGTTGTGGTCCTCCCGATGCTTCAGTTTGTAAATAACATTATCTTGCAGAACTTCTAAATGAGACCCATGGCACTCAAATGAGGCTAGTCACCCATAGTTCAAAAGCACAGTGGGAAAATAAAAAATAGTAGAATACCACTGGATGGGCAGTCCAGAGTCAGTCCATTATGTCTATATATCTGGAAAGGCATTAAAGAACCACCATGAGCCATACCTAGAACTACCAGGAGAAGAGCCTGGATCACATTTGGGAAATTGTGCAATACTTCCCATAATCCTAAACTACTCCCTGCTGCAAAAGTTCATGTTTTTAACACTAATGTCCTCTCAAAGATGCTATGAGGCTGCAAATCATGGAATGTCACAGTCCCAGAAGGCTCATCATTTCTGGTGACCCAAAGGGTAATGGAGAAATGCATGTCGGGCATGAGCAGGCTGTAGCATATTACCAGTAATGACTTCTGAGCAAGAAGTGAGTGAGGTAAAAGACATTACCAAGAACTGATATGACCAGAAAAGGCAAAATTCTGGTCATGTAGCAGATGGGAGAGATAACAGACGGACAATTCAACTGTTGCACTAGTACCTATAAAATATTTAAATTACCAGAGGGTGCTTTCAGAGCTCTGGGTGTCTTCTCTATGGGGAATCAAAAGAAAGACATGGACAAGAATCACAAAGGAAGAGAGAGCAGGAATTGTTATTGTCTTTATCAGTGGAAGAGCACTGATGAGATCATTTCCCTGTCAAAACTCTAAAGCACATGTTTTCTATTTTAAGACCTAGCCCAAATTTTTAGTTCACTGAGGTCCCTTTAAACAGATTCTAACTCTTTTGCTTGAGACATTAGCTTTGTGTCATCATGTCATTTTTGCCTTTGTGTCATCCTCACACAGATGTATGCTAGTTGTGCCTTAATTCAAGTCATGTAAGTCAGGACACTTCAAACTATACTAGAGTCTTTCCTTCAAATAAATTTTAGCCATTTAATTTAACAGGACCACATAATAGCAGAATCACTTAGCTCACATCTCTTCACCTTTTCTAAAAGTAAATAATGATATTGTAAAATGCTTTGCCAAAATCTAGGCATGATATGGCTATGACAATCTGCTAACCTATTCATCTGCTAATCTTATCATAAAATTGTCTTATCCTGATATGAGGCATTCTTGATGATCCCAAGCTGGCTCTTCATCACTTGTATTCCTCTTACTAAATTGTCATAAAAAAGCCATCCAAGTTTTGTTAGTAAACAAAGTTATGTTTACTGGCCCATATTTTCATGAACTCATGAATTGTGATGGAGGTAATATTAATGGTGAGAGTGAAAATGATGGTAATAATGATTAGTAATATGATATGGATAATGGTAGTAATTATGACTTTAATAATGCTGGTGGATATAATGGAAATGATGGTAATGAATGAAATATAATCTCCTCTATAATTATTTTGAAGGTATCTTGTGAGATCAAGGAAAAATACGGGGTATGAAACCCAAGGAAGGATGTACTAAACAAATATTATGGATGATTGCCAATTAAAACTTGTATATTGAGTGGAAGAAGAATAAGAGAGCAGAGGCAGCTAGGTGGCACAGTGGATAGAGCACCAGCCCTGAAGTTAGGAGGACAGGAGGACCTGAGTTCAAATTTGACTCAGACATTTAATATTTTCTAGCAGTGTGACCCTAGGCAAGTCACTTAACCTCAATTGCCTCAGCAAAAACAAAATAAAATAAAATAGCAGTCATCAAAACCATTTGGTACTGGCTAAGAAATAGAGTAACTGATCAGTGGAATAGCTTAGCTTCACAGGACAAAATAATTAATGACTATAGTAATCTAGGGTTTGATAAACCCAAAGACTCTAGTTTTGGGGACAAGAACTTGCTATTTGACAAAACTGCTGGGAAAATTGGAAATTAGTATGGCAGAAACTAGGCATTGACTCACACCTAACACCCTATACCAAGATAAGACCAAAATGGGTCCATGATTTAGACATAAAGAATGATATTATAAGCAAATTAGAAGAACAAAGGATAGTTTACCTTTCAGATCTGTGGAGAAGGAAGAAATTTGTGACAAAAAAGATAATTTTGATTATATTAAATTAAAAAGGTTTTGTACAAACAAAACCAATGCAGATGAAATTAGAAGAGAAACAAATTTTCAGATTTTAGATCTGAACCTGTGATTTCTGTGGCATTGGGAACTTCCACTGAGGAAACTCTCTTCACCATCACCAGTTTCTTCTGTGTAAGTTATCCTCCTAAAGAACTACCTGAAAAATTTTTACATTCAAGTCTTCTGATAAAAGCCTCACTTCTAAAATATATACAAAATTGACTCAAATTTATAAGAATTCAAGCTATTATCCAATTGATAGATGGTCAATGAATATTAACATGCAATTTTTAGATGATGAGATTGAAACCATTTCTAGTCATATGAAAATGTGCTCTAAATCACTATTGATCAGAGAAATGTAAATTAAGACAACTCTGAGGTACCACTACACCCCTCTCAGATTGGCTAAGATGACAGAAAAAGATAATGACAAATATTGGAGGGGATGTGGGAAAACTGGGACACTAATACATTGTTAATGGAGTTGTGAACTGATTCAACCATTTTGGAGAGGAATTTTGAACTATGTATAAAGGGCTATCAAACCAGCAGTGTTTCTACTGGGCTTGTATTCTAAAGAGATCATAAAGGAGAGAAATGGATCCACATGTGCAAAAATATTTGTAGCAGTCCTTTTTGTAATGGCAAGAAACTGGAAAGTGAATGGATGCCCATCAAGTGGAGAATGGCTGAATGTTATGGTATATGAATGCTATGGGATATTATTATTCTATAAGAAATGATCAGCAGGATGATTTTGGAGAGACCTGGAGAGACTTGTATGAATTGATTTTAAGTGAAATGAGAACAACCAGGAGAAGATTACACATGGCAACAGCAAGATTATACAATGATCAATTCTGATGGACGTGGCTCTCATTAATAATGAGGTGATTCAGGACAGTTCCAAAGGCCTTGTGATGAAGAAAGCCATCTGCACCCAGAAAGAAGAAAGTGGGAACTGAATGTGGACCATAACATATGTTTTCATTCTTTTTGTTGTTTGCTAGCATTTTGTTTTCTTTCTCATTTTTTTCTTTTTTGATCTGATTTTTCTTGTGCAGCATGATAGTTGTGGAAATATGTAAAGAAGAATTGCAATGTTTAACATATATTGGATCATTTGCCATGTAAGGGAAGAAGTGGGTGGAAGGGAGGGAAAAATTAGAACACAAGGTTTTATAACTATGAATGTTGAAAATTATCTATGTATATATTTTGAAAATAAAAAGCTTTAATTAAAAATCATAATTGTTCTGTACTATGATAAAACTATATATACACCACATTTCTATTGGTTTTGTTTTTGCTTTTTAGATCTAAACCTGTGATTTCTGTGGTATTGGGAACTTCCATTGAGGAAACTCTCTTCACCATCACCAGTTTCTTCTGTGTAAGTTATCCTCCTAAAGAACTACCTAGAAACACTTAGAAATTAAATAACTTCTCATATTAGAGACAGGATTGCTATTAAGGTCTTCCTTACTCTGAGGCTAGCTCTCTATCTAATGTGCCATTATAAATTTATTGTTATTATTGATAACAACTGATATTTCTTTTGCCCTTTTGGATTACTGAGTGCTCTACAACATGATTTCATGCCTTACAATATTCCTATGAGGTAGGAAGCAGATCAGATATTTTCATGTTAGTTTTATAAATAAGAAAATTGGGGCCCCAAATGGTCAGTTTCCTCATCTATTAAAAAAATGTGGCTTGGACCGAATGACCTCTGTCTGCTTTCCCTCCTTTTAATTCAATGACTTGTCCAAAGTCATGTAGTTAGTATATCAAAAACAGAACACAAACCCAAGTCTCTTGGCTTATAATCAATTGCTCATTCTTAGTCACCAGCAAAGGAATGGGAGATACCCAAGTTAGTTAAGAAATGGAAGTCATCTGCATGGATCAAGAAAACCATACCATCTACTAGGAGGTTTTCCAGTTACCCAAAGGCAGTCTGATGAATCTTAAAGCTAATATAAATATCATCAATTTATGGAAAAGTTGCATGGTATAATAGATAAACCTGAAATGCAGTAAGTCTTGGGTTCAAATCCTCCCTTTCTTAACTGTTTGATTATGTTCCATTCTTTCTGAGGTTCAAATAACTTATAAAAACTTATTTACTAGGGGCAGCTAGGTGGCGCAGTGGATAGAGCACCAGCCCTGAAGTCAGGAGGACCTGAGTTCAAATCTGGTCTCAGACACTTAACATTCCCCAGCTGTGTGACCCTGGGCAAGTCACTTAACCTCAATTGCCTCAGCAAAAAAGCAAAAAAACAAAAAACAAAAAACAAAAACTTATTTACTAAATTACAAACTAAGCATCTCCCAGATAGAAAAAGATGAAAGGTTTAAACTGAAAAGGGATGAAACATCCCTCATCTTATCCATCTCTGTCTCTGAATCTTTGAATTATTCTCTCTTTACATATTTCCATTTCTGTTTTATATCTGGATCCTTTGGGCATGCATATAAAATTATTATCACTGTCTCTTTTGAGCAACATCTTTTCTCTTCCCATGTATTATAATGGAAAGCACATTGGATTAGTTCCTGGGTTTAACCCTAATCAGTATGACTAAGTAAATCACTTCCTTTCTTAGGACCTTAGCTTCCTAGAGGAAGCTGATGATGATCCACACTGATGAACTCAAAGATCCTTGATCCATTTTGATTATTAGGAACCAAAAAAGAATCTTATATCAAAAGGACTTTGTATGCAAAGACAGATGATATTTATGGGATTAGACTGGGAAGGGACCTCCCCTTATTTAAAGATGAATGGATGAGGTGAGAATAGGGGACTTGCTTAAGGTCATATAGATAGTGAGAACTAGATTAGAATTTAGGTCTCTTAATTCCAAACCTACTGCTCTTTCCACTCTACTAAGTTGCCTCCCAGAAGAAAGTCACCAGAATTCTTGCTTTGGAAGCCACAGGAGGACTAACACTGTGGGATTTAGGTTCCCATTTTAGAAAGCATCATGGAACTAAACTAGGATTATAGAATTCACCTAGAAATCCTTGAGACACTGATGCCCTCTTCAGGATAATTCTAGTTATGTACTATTCTTGACCCCAGTGAATAACTCCTAGAAAATGCATCCTTGTGGAATGGAGTATGCAAAAAGAGAAGGGAAAAGGACAGAGAGAAGGATAGACTCCAGAATTCAGTGTTATTGGTACTGGTAGGAGAAAGGAGAACAGCAGCTCTCTGAACCCAAAAGTCCAAGAAGACTCAAGGATTAGCACAGAAGATTCCTAGTCTCAAGTCAATGATTAGAGATAGGGGAAATTCAGAAATTAGTAAAGGAGATAATCTCAAGGCCAAAGACATAAGTCTTTTTCAATCATTGCAAAGAGGAACAGAGATTGACAGAAAGCTGATAATGGTCAGGAATGGATAAAGCCCAAGACTAGGTTTCTCATGTAGTTCTTGCAGCAGCCTAGAGTCGGTGAGGAAAGAGATCCTTAGAAAGATTGAGACTGCTCCACTTCTCTTTTCTGCCTCTGTAACCATCTGTTTATATCCTCATTTCTGTATGTGTTTCTGTCTGTTTCTGTTTTGCGTCTATGTTTCTGTCCTTCTACCTCTATATCTCCAGCTGATTCTATTTCTGTTTGTCTATATCAGTAGGGGCCTTTCTGCCTTCTAATGGAAAGATCTTAGGAGCTGGAATCAGGAACTGGAATTGAATATTTTGATATTTACTCCTTGGGTAACTTTGAAATCAGTCACTTCATTTTGGGACTTCAGTTTTCTCACCTTTAGAATGATGGGGGTATTGATATGTGGTCAGACTAGAACTCTGAGGTGTTTTCAACTTGAAAACTTTTTTGGCCTTAAACTCTTTTCCTCCTTCTTCTCTCTCTGCCTCTCTCATTGTTTCTCTCTTTGTGTCTCTGTCTTTCTGTCTCTCTTTCTCAATCTTTGTCTCTCTCTCTTTCTTTCTCTCTCTCTCTCCCTGCCTGTCTTTTAGAATTAGCTGAATCTGGTTTTTTTTGTTATTGACTCTTTATCTCTCTCCCTCCACTTTTTAATCCTTCCCTTTATTTATACCCCTCTCTGTGTCCAGTCTATGACTGTCTTTTTCTTAACATGAGCCTTTCTCACATACACCCAGGTAGCATTTGACATCAACCTCATGTTCGGGGAGAATTTGGTACTGCTAAAGAATCACAGGTCTCCTGGTCCCTGACTTCAAAGTCTCCAACATTGGCCTTCATTCCATGTCTCCTTCTCTGTGGGAAGAGAAGACTTGTACTTCAATATGTTTTTCTTGCTGTGCCTACTTTCTCCCCCTTCCTATCTTTAAGGGGGACCTTGCCTTTCCTTGCCCTCCATAGAGTAAATCAGAATTCTTCTTCCTCTTCTCACTTATCCTCCATCTGTCCCTTAATTTAAACTATTCCAATCCCTATCATCATCATCATCATCATGCAATTTTTTTTTACATCTATGTTTCTGTCCCTCTATCTCTAGCTTTAGCTCTATTTGTTTGTCTATATCAGTATGAGTCCTTCTGCCTCTATTGAGAGAAATAATGGAAAGATCTTAGGATCTGGGATCAGGGCATGGGATTGAATACAGATTTTGTCACTTACTCCTTGGATAACCTTGAGTCAGTTGCTTCATCTTGGGGCTTCAGTTTTTTCATTTTCAAAACGATGGGTCTTTCTTTTTTTTAATTAATTAAAGCTTTTTATTTTTCAAAACATATGCATGGACAATTCTTCAACATTAGCCCTTGCAAAACCCTTTGTTCCAATTCCTCCCCTTCCCCCACGTCCTCACTTAGGTGGCAAGTTGTCCAATATATGTTAAACAGGATAGAAATATATGTTAAATCCAATAGATGTATACATATTTATACAATCATTGTGCCACACAAGAAAAAAAGAGAAGCAAAATAAAATGCAAAAACAACAACAAAAAGAGTGAAAATTCTATGTTGTGAACCACACTCAGTTCCCACAGTCCTCTCTCTGGGTGTAGAAGGCTCTCTTCATCACTGAACAATTGGAACTGTTTTGAATCATCTCATTGTTGAAAAGAGCCATGTCCATCAGAATTGATCATTGTATAATCTTCTTGTTGCTGTGTATAATGATAATGGGTCTTCCTTGAACAGACCCAGGTAGCATTTGCCATCAACTCCATGTTCAAGGAGAATTAGATACTGTCCAAGAATCACAATTCTCCTAGCCTCTGACAAAGTGAATATTAAGTACCTACTCTGTGACAGGTACTGTACTAAGTGCTAGGGATATAAAAAAGAGTAAAAATGCAGTTCTTGTCCTAATGTCCTAAATGGACATTATAGTTTAATGGCAAGATAACATTTAAATAATTATGCATATACTATATGCATATGTGCATGTGTACACATTACATATATAATTATAGTGCATATATCTATGTTTTGTGTGTATTATATACACATGCATATATATATACATGAACATGTATATATGCACATATGCCCATACATATATATTCACATACACATATATATGAAAAGGCTTCTTGCAGAAGGTAAGTTTTTTTTTTTTTTTTTTGCTTTGGCAATTGAGGTTAAGTGACTTTTCCAGGGTCACACAGGTAGGGAATGTTAAGTATCTGAGGCCAAATTTGAACTCAGGTCCTCCTGACTTCAGGGGCTGGTGCTCTATCCACTGTGGCACCTAACTGCCCCAGAAGGTAAGTTTTAAGCTGGCACTTGAAAGAAATTAAAGAAACCAGAAAGTAGAGGTGAGAAAAAAGAGAATTCTAGACCTGAGGGTCTAGTGAAAAGATACAGAAGTGAGAGATAGAGTATTATGCAGGAGGAGCAAGGAAAGCATTGTCATTGGATGGTTGAGTCCATGGAGGGGTGTAAAGTGTTAGAAGTCTGAAAAGATAGAAATGGGCCAGGTTGTGAAGGGTTTTTGAAACTAAAGAGAATCTAATATTTGATTCTGGAGGTGATACTTGAGAGCCACTGAAATGAATAAGGCTGTAAATGGCAAATTACTCTGAAACCAGTGAAGTTTATTGAGCAGACATTGACATGATCAAAGCTTGTGTACCTTCATGAAATCTTGACTTCAATTGCTGGTATAGTATGGTAGAAGGATCCCTGATCTTAGATTCAGGAATACTGCCTTTGACATGAATCTGTTTTGTGATCTTGAAATAAATAACGATTTCCTCTTGGGACCCAATTTCCTCTCCTTTAAAATGAGAAGGCTGACTATAAACCTTTCTTTTCAACTTTGATGTTTTATATTTTGTGTTCCGTCACCTGGCAGTCTATGTCCTAAGAAAGCCCTTCCAATTCTGAAATCCTATGTTCTAAATACTAAGGCTTTTTTCAGTCCTGATATCATGTATTCTATATTTTATGTCTAGCATTGGGAGTGGGGAAAAAGATAAAAGGTTGGTGAGTAGAGCTAGTTAATATTTCTATCTACCCCCATCATGTGGACCACATCCTTCTTACCATTTCTCTCAAGGTCTTTAATTCTACCTGCTTGAAGGGTTAAGTGGGGACTGAGAAGGATGGATTTTCATACAAGCTGAAGGGGAAAACAATACAAAAGGGGAAAATACCTTAAGATGCCAGTACCCAAACCACAAACAAAACTGCTATAACTCAAATCTAGATTAATTTCTCTGTGCTTTGGGGAAACTATAAAAATACAAATCAATAAAATATTTTTGTTCAGCTTGAGTCCTTACCCTGGAAGATATAAATGATTGGGAAGAAAATCTCTCTGTTCCCCTCCCCTCTCTATCATATGTGTGTATATTAGATATAAATATACTTACAGATATAGATATTTATGTATGCATACATATATGCCATGGTACCAAAATCTCTACTTTCTGTTCCTGTGTGCTTTACTTACTAATCATTATTCACACACACATACACATTTACACATTTAATCTCCCCAGGGCACACACAAAACTTGCACTGTGATTAATGACCATACTTTTGTAGAAGAATTATCTCTTTAAAAAAAAAGAATGGTCAAAGAGAAAGTTAAACAGTCTCTTTGTAAACAAGCACTGGGAACAGAGGTTCAGCCCCATCTTGAGAGAAAGGAAGAAGATAGGAGAGTGGGCTTCCACAATTCTGTTTCAGCAGACCAGTATTTATGTTTATTCTGTCCATCTTCTGCAGAGCCAGTGAATCTTCATCTTAGAATTTCAGCTTTCATTCCCCTGCCTGCTCTCTTGTAGTCAAGGGGACAGCAGGCAGCAGCAGCAATGATCTGGGGCAGCTGAGCAACTTGGCCTCTTGAAACCTGCCTCTCCTCCTTGCCTTTTATGAAACTTCCCCTCTTTCTCCTCCCTAAGGAAATGGGAGGGACTAAATCTTACAGGAGAAAAATTTGGAGGATCTCTGACTACCAGCAGACATAGATTTCTGCTAAATGTTTAGATCAAAGTTTCTTAAACTGTGGGTTGTGACCCCATGGGGTCACCTTAACTAAATATGGGGGTCATAAAATATCAGTCAACTCTGAAAATCATTGAAAATGATCAAATATTCCACCAAAATTTAATTCTTTATGTAAAAATCCAATAAACACATCCATATCATTACTATGCAAATTTGCTTTCATCTTTAACAAATGGTAAAATTGTATGTCTACTGAAGAATTGTTTTACAACAAATTTCTTTATGATTTGTTCTCAGTAAATGTTTGATTTGTATATATATTTCATACCTACATATATACTCAGGGTCATGTAAATATTTCTCTGGCAAAAGGAGCTGGCAGGTGGAAGAGTTTAAGAAGTCCTGGCTTAGAAAATATACTCTAAGATCCTCCATTCTACTCTGATTATCTCTGTCTTATATTCTGCAGCATTTATAGAGTGCTTGAAAGCTCATGAAGAACTTTATATATATTATATAATATCCATATAACATATTTATATTTATATACAATTAGAAATTATTATATATTACATTATACACACACACACACACACACACACACACACACACACATATATATATATATATATATAAATCTCATTTGATTCTCACAACCATTCTGGCAAGTATATGTTATTACTATCCTCATTTCACAGCTGAGGAAACTGAGGCTGAAAGAGGCTCAGTGATTTGTCAGGACAGTAATTGTCTGAGGCAAGATTTGAATACAGGACTTCCTGATATCATATTCAGCACTTTATCTCCCATGTTACCCAGCTGCCTAGGTATCCCTTCCAGTTCTGCCATTTTGTGGTCTGTGTTTCAAGATCCATTTCAGCTTTAACTCACTGTGTTCCCCATTGCAAGGGCCCTTTCAGCTCTGGCATAATGTGAATACCATTCTAAGTGGTCTGATTGCATGAGGCTATTCTATAGTTTCCTGTAGGCAACTCCCCTTCCCTCCCTGCTCTCTGAGCCTTCTTTTCTTCCATGCCTAGTGACAGCTCTGGACCTAGGGCCAAGGCATTCCCTGCTGATTGCTGACAGGGCCTTGATATATAAGTCTGGAGGCAATGTCACAGAGAAACAATTACTTTGGGCGGCCCCTACCCTTGTGTTCCTGTCACCCAAGTGCCTGGCAAGTTTCAATCATCCTTGGCAGTGGCCTTAAATGGGCCCCTTTGGAGAAAGGCACATGGTCAATCATGGGCTGTTCCAGGCCTGACTCCATCCTTGTATTGTGGAGACGACAATCAAGTGATGTAGACCAATAGTCCTAGATAAAGCATCCCTTTCTCCATGTTAGAAAAGATTCCCCACTTGCTCTTCCATGTCAGATTCTGAGGGCAAGAAGTCACCTTTCAAATCATGGAGGCCAGCCTATACCTGAGCATAAATACCCCTACAACATCCTTACAGAATTACCATTCAACATTTATTGAAGACTTCCCACAATGCAGAACTCACTACCTACTGAGTCAGGCTAGTTATCATTATTAGGTATTGTTTCTTTATATCAAGTCAAAATATGATTCTCTGCATTTCCTCTGTAACTTCTCCTAGTTCTGTCCC
>JAJPUD010000869.1:152396-162554 GCA_023553655.1 Myrmecobius fasciatus
TCTCTTCTCTTCTCTTCTCTTCTCTTCTCTTCTCTTCTCTTCTCTTCCTCTCTCTCTCTCTCTCTCTCTCTCTCTCTCTCTCTCTCTCTCTCTCTTTTGTTTTTTGCTGAGGCAGTTGGGGTTAAGTGACTTGCCCAGGGTCACACAGACTAGGAAGTGTTAAGTGTCTAAGGGCAGATTTGAACTCAGGTCCTCCTGACTTCAGGGCTGGTGCTCTATTTACTGCACCATCTAGCTGCCCCTCTCTTCTCTTTTCTAGGCTAAACACGGACAGTTCCTTCAACAGATTCTCCTGCAATATAGTTTCTAATCATTTTGCCACCCTTGTGATCCCTTCATTTTATCAATATCCTTCCCATAATGTGATCCCAGTACGGGATATAACCCACAAAGGATCTAGATTTGGAGGCTATTGTCTTCCTTGGTGTGGATACAAGCTTCTATAAATGCCCCTAAGACAACCCTATGAATATTGGAGCTGTGAAGAAATAAAGTTGACTCATACTGAGCTGTGAGTTTGTAGCCTGTCCTAAACTCATACCCTTCAGGAATTTGATCCTATCCTATCCTATTTTATCCAATTCCATTCCATCTCATCCCATTCCATACTATCCTATCCTATCCTATCCTATTCTCCTGTGTTCCGGGCTAGTTTCTTCTAATCTGTTCTGTTCTACTCCTCTCTATTTAATAAACATATATTAAATGCCTACTAAGGCTTTATGCTAGGATGCAAAGACAAAGTGAAAGAGTCCCCTTTCCTTAAGGAATATACACTCTATTGGGAGAAACAGCATGCATAAGTACAAAATATATGACAAGTACTTTCAAGAGGTAGAAAGCACCAATAACTTTGGGAACAGGAAAGGATTCCTATAGGCAACTTACATCTGGTTGTGTATTAAAGAAGTTAGGCACATAGATTTAGGATTGGAAGTAGCCTTAAAGTCCACCACGTCTAAGATCAAGTGACTTGGCCAGTGTCAAACAGAAAGAATTGGAAGCAGGATTTCAATGATATACACTCTGCCATGTAGACTCTCAAAGAGATAAGTCTAGAGCTTGTATTTCTGGACTGAATTCATTTCATTACCCAATACTTCCTTCCCACTTAGGATCAAAGCTTAACTAAAGCTATTGGACTGAGTTTCTCTGAGTGTATTCTTCAGAACATGACACTCCGTCTAATGAAGATAGCAGTTTCCTGAAAGAAATGAATGCTATCGATATTTTTCTCAAAAATTAAATGAGAAATCATGTCTCAATGATCAAGGATTCTATTGGTGTGGAAGCTTCCTTTTCTTTTGCAGATGACAATCACTCTACATCTAAGCAGTTGAGTCTGAATCCTACCCTACCTTACTAGCTATGTGATCTTACACACGTCACTTAATCTCTCCTTTGGCCAGTTTACTTATCTGTAAGATGTAGATAATCACAGTACCTACCCAAGGAGTGATTGTGAGGATCGAATGAGATAATATATGTAAGGGAATTTGCAAATAGTAAATATATATATATATATATATATATATATATATATGTTAAAAGCTATTATCTCCTCCACCATCATCACCAGCACTGCCATTGCCACTGCCACCACCATCATCATCATTTCCCAAGCTGAACATTCTCAGCTCCTGCAAGGGGTCCTCAAATGACTTGGCTTCCAAAATGACAGAAATCGAAAGACAGAGAAGAAAGTTAGAGGTATTTCAAATGAAAGAGAAAAGGAAAAGAAATTAAAATAAATTATTTAAACAATATATATATATATGTGTGTGTGTGTATGTGTGTACATATATAAAGGTACATGCCACCTACCTATCTGTCTACCCATGTATATATACATATATATAATTGAGTTGCATTAATTCCATCTCTAAGCCTTAGATAGAAAAATATATATTTATATAGTCATTGTCAGATACCATATAGAAAAGTGGATACAATATGTTGGAAATGTCCACTAAGACAAGGAGAGAGATGGTGATGATTTTCCTGCATTCAATTGCATATGCACAAATACACAGATTAAGGGTAATAAACAAAGTTAACTACAGATCTTAATACAAGGAGGAAAATTAGACTTCAGAGTTATCGCAAAGATACAGTAGAAATGTGACTCATGATTAGAATCATGGCAATTGAAAGGCATGTCTTATTCAAAAGGAACAGATTAAATAAAGGGTAAAATGTAATAGCATTGCATAAGAAGATATGCTCCTGAAAGGAAATCTAAAAATAGAGGTTGGAAGTATGATAAAGAATGCTCAAGTAAAGAACAACAAAAAAGAAGGGATATTATGGGTGGAGTATACTACAGATGACATTCAAAAGGAAGAAATGAATGATTTTTTTTTTAGAAATTGATAAAAGAGAACTTCAATTATCTGGCTATTTTGTGTAATTTTCTTTGTACAAATGGTAGGACAAGTGAAAAATTCTTGACTTAGTGACAGTTTCATTCTTTAAAAGGTGGAGATCGAGGAAGAAGGAAACATCTACTCTGGATTTGATCCTGATCTACAAGATTTTAAAGTAAAATGATGGAAACCTTTGAAGTCAATGATTGATAGATAAGGACAATAAAGGCAGACAGTTTTACATACATCATAGATTTTGGGAAAGTAGATTTCAAAGTATTCCGATGGCAAGGGATCAATTGTACCAGTGGGTCTGTCTGTGATTGGGTAAGTTCAATTGAACAAGCACTTACTAATCACTCACTATGTCAGGCACAATGGTAAGGACTGGGGATACAAAGAAAAGCAAAAACAAGTCCTGTGCTCAATGAGACCTTCAGATATATTTCTGACTGGTTGTTATGTTGTTACAGGAGTTTGAAGTCCTACTTTTTTATGCATAAAGCAATTTTGAGATTGTACATATAACACTATAGAACTGGAGATCGAGAAGTGATGACCTGATTTCCAAAAATGAGACAGAGGACTCTGCAGATTTAAACATTTTTTAACATGGTCAATGTAGGGATTTATTTTGCTTGACTATATTTATTTTTGATAGGAGTTTGGTTTATTTTTTCTTCTCAATGAGGAGGAAGGTGGGAGGAAGAAAAAGTGAATTTCCATTGATCAAAAAATAAAATTTAATTTAAAAAAGAAAACCAATAAATAAAAGAAAATCTCCAAATGAAAATGATGTAGAAAATAAAATTTTCCAGCTGTAAGTCAGGGAATTCTACTTGGATTCCTAGAAAAATTCAAGAACATATTACTAGAGGCAGTGTTGCTTAGTGGATATAGAGCTCACCTCAAGTTCAGGAGTATCTTGATTCAAGTCCCAATTCTGGGGAACTAATGTATTGATTGTGTGCAGCTGGGCAAATCACTTAGAATTCTAGGCAACTATTTTAAATCTATACATTTGAGAGAAAATGCTAGCCTACATTGGTAGTTTTCTTACCTGAGAGTTCTTATAACAATAAAATAAGATACAGTTTCTATTAGTAAAGGGATGGCTTGTGAACATTGTTAAATGATGGAAATAATCACTAAAAAGTTTCATGGTTTCATCACTATCAGAAATATTTGCTAGAATAATAATATGAAAGAGAAGTTAAATGTATAAACATTGACAAAGAGAAGACAAAATTATGCCTATTTGTATATAGTTTATTTGAAGAACTCCAAGGAATCAACAAAGAAACTAATTGTGATGATTAATAGCCACAATAAAGTAGCAGGAACCAAAACAAATCCACAAAAAATCAGCATTTTTCTACAGTACTAACAAAAACTAGAAAGGAATAATAAAGAGCTACTATTCACAGCATTCATAAAATAAAATATCTGCATATTAACCTATCAAGGCACACTCAGTACATATAAATACAGCTATCAATTGCTCTTTATAGAAATAAATATGGACAGATAACTAGAGTGAGAGGCACTGTTCATGGTTGGGGTGCACCAATATAATAAAAATAATGATACTGTCAAAATTATTTTACAGATTTGTTATGACAATAATAAAGGTTTTATGAAGGGGTTGTTATACAGAACTAGACATAATGATAAAAGAATTCATGTAATTGAACAAGAGATCTAAAATCACAAGGGAAATAAAAAAGAAAGAATGAATTGAGTGGGGGAGGTCTAACATTACAGGATCTCAAGCTATATTATAAGGCAGTAATATTCAGAAGAATTTTTTACTGTTAAAAATATATAAATTGTGGAACTGACCAAATAAGCAAGATTTAAAAAAATCAAACTGGCAGTTCTTGCTAAACCCAAAATCTTCATTCTACTAGAGTAATGAGTCCCTAGTGGACAAGAACTCCTGAGAATACTGGAAAGTAGTTAGGGAAAAATAATAAGTCCAGATGAATATATTCTAACATTATAAATAAGCTACAAATAGATAATGCAAACATAAAATATAAAAGGTCATATCACAGAAAAAGCAGAGGAGAATCAAAGAAGATAACTTTCACAAACAAGGAATAGATGAATCACAAAAAACAAAACAATATAATTGTGATCATATTATAATACTAAAATAGATCTGTGATCTCATAGATATGAGCAATTCCCATAGAGATGGAGATGACAATTTGTCCACTCTTGTACAGTCAATGAGATTTATCATGTTCGTGATGTCTCATAATTTGGCACTGGGAGCCCATTCAATGTATGAAGGTTTTTCTAACATTCTCTTAACAGTACAGAAGCATGTGGGCTATGTGTCAATTATCTCTCATTCTCGTTATATGACTGGCCATCTCCCACCACTTATACATTTCTTTAATCATATCTCTAAATGATTTTCCTTGCTTAATTCCTGACTGTGTTGTGTTTTCAGACTGTTCACTAAAACCTGGCAGGTCATGTTCAATTTCAGTTCTTCAGGGTCTATAGTATTCCCTGCCTCAAAATGATACATCACTAGAAGAACATTAGTCCTAAAATTATGAGTCTTTGTTTCAGGAGGAACTTAGGTTCATTAACAGAATTTGTAATTTCCCAAAGGCAATTCAGTCTACTCTCTTCTTCCCATTCAATTCAGGGTTCAAAAGCTTTTGCATGATGAAAATTGATGCAACTTGAATAAGAAAAAATCCAGTGGGGGGAAAATCTTTGAACCAGATATCTCTGACAAAAGACTGATGTTCAGGATATATGGAGAAGTGATAAAAATTTATAACACAAATACCCATTTTTCTAATAAATAAGAATTTAAGGATATGGATGTAATTTTCAAAAGATAAAATATGAATGATCAATGACTATAAGAAAATGTTCTAAATCACTAATAATGAGACAAGCAAAAATTAAACATCTCTGAGGATAAGTCCCCAAACTGTTCATACTTTTAACTCGGTCATCCAACTCCTGGATATCCAAAGAGATTAAAGAGAAAGGAAAGGTTCTTATTGATTCAGAGATAATCATTGCCATACATAGTGTGATACTGAAATGTATGTCCAAAGAAAAGAGATGTCTATCAATTGGAAAATGCCTGTTCAAATTGTTGTAACGGAATATTATTAGGCTTTAAGAAATAAATGTGAGGAATTGAGAAACATAGAAAGACTTGAATAAATTGATGCAAAACAAAGAAAGCAGGATAAAAACAATAGAATAATATCCATAACTACCATGATATAGCCAAACACAACCCTTGATTTCCTTCCAGATCCATCCCAACCTTCTGCACGAAGCCTTTCCTTGTCCTCTCAGCTGCTGGTGCTTCTTCTTACCCCATCATTGCAAAATTATTTTGTGTTTGTCTTATGTGCCTTTGTACAAGCTTGTATTCCCACCATAATAAGTGGATCAAGGACTATTTGCCTTCTGTCTTCACATCCTCAGCACCTAGCATAAGGTTGGGTATATAGTAGGGACTTGCTTTTGGAATAAATGATTGATTCTAGTATGGCCAAACTCCAACTAATTACAATGACCAATCTTGGTTCCAGAGAACAGGTTCTGAAATCCACTTCTTTCCTGTGGTTAGAGAAGTGGGGTACCACAGAAGATTATATATACTCATAGACTTGCATGAATTTTTTGTTGGTTGGTTTTGCTTAATTGTTTTACTTGTCAAATAGGAAGGTTCAACAGGGGAGCAAACATTGGGAAATAAGTGGTAATTATAAAACACAAGGTAGAAATACAACTTTTAAAAGTTTAAAAAAAGGTTATGTCATATTACCTCATTTTCTCTTTTGAGGATTCAGTCCATAATTAGACTGGGGGAACGGCATAAATATGAGTTATGCATTTGACAACATTTTCCACAATGTCTTTGTGATCAAGATAGCAGTGAATTAGAAGTTAGGAAAATTAGGCTGATTCCAGGACCAACTGTATACTTAGATGCAATGAGTGATGATCACAGAGTAGAGGACAACCTAGAGGGAGGTTACTATTCAAGTGACCCAAGGAGCTTTCCTTGATCTCTCTCAACATACTAGTTTTTTGATAACCATTCTGCTAGATTTGTGTGGGAATGGGAGAGAAGACATACACATTTTAGATAAGATACAGCCCTGGCCCTTGTGGAATTTATGATCTAATGATGATAAGCTACAAGCAGAGATGATAATTATAAATGACAAGCACCTTAGAAAACAACAAAACAAAGTACTATGGGAAGTTTGAATAGGAACATCATTACCATCCCCCCCAAATTGGGAAAGGCTTCCTGGAGGAGATTGCATTTGAGTTAGATGTTAAAGGATGTGCAGATTTCAACAGGAGGAGATGGGAAGTTATTTGGGGAAGAAGGAACAGTACAAGGTAGCCATGGAAGTAGGAAAGAGACACATTTAGGAGACAGGAAGTAGTAGTCCACTTGAACTAGAAGATAGAATACTTAGAGAATCAAGAATCAAGAAAACTTAGAGATCAGTGCTATGAACTTAGGATAGAAACACTGATATTTTGTCTAATGTTTTTATTTTATAGTTGAGAAAACTAAAGCCCAAGGAGATAATCAATATTCCATATAAACACTGAGAATCCTTATTCTAACTCTCACTCGTACAAATGAACCTTGAATTCTGAAACAAAGGTACATCTTCTTCTAGAAAGACCCTGATAGGAAAAAGCGGGTGGGAAGATGATTGTCTGTTATCGTCTTGAGTCCCCACCATTGTGCCTTCTCCCAAGATTATAAAATGAAAGTCATTTTAATCAATCAGCCTTAAGTAGCTTTTAGAAAGGTAGACAATTGGTATAAGATATTCCTTTAAAAGTCAATGACACACTCTCCTACAATTATATATAGAGTCCAGGAGAAAGTGGGCTCAAACTTTAAAAAATTGTGGCAAATATGTAGCTTCTCAATAATAAAAATTCTTTTCTCCCATTTATGAAATGCTCATTAAGTTCTCATTAGGTAAAGTATAGTTTTTTTTCTGGACTCCTTGTAGAGTTGTGAATCTACATCCTTGTCCTTGGCTTCCAATGCAGACATTACTATCAGCTAATCCAGAGACGCTGCCAGAACACCAATGGGAAGATGTCCAATATCTTCCAGACCCTTTGAAGCTCAAAATGTCTTCCTCCAGCCAGGGGCAGGGAAAAAAATGAGACCTAGGCCAAGGTCGAAGCCAAAGCTTCTACTTATTCTCCTCCCTGAGGAAGCCATTCCTCACAGGGGATTTTTGCTGGAAGGCAGAGAGGCAATGGGCACTTATTAAGTACTTGCTATGTGCCAGGCAGTGTTTGAAGTATAAACAAAAAATACAGATAGTTTTTGCCCTAAAGTAACTTGAATTCTAATGGGGGCAAACACACAAAAGAGAGCTGAAAAGGAGAGGAGGGTGAGAGGAAAGGGACCCAGTGGGGAATGATGGTGAGGTCTGGACAGTGAAAAATAAATCCAGAAGATAAAGGAAGGTTGACCTGCCTAGGCCCTCCTCAGAATGGAGCTCCTCAGGAGAAATTTGCCAATGGGATGAAGGGGCTGGCATGGCAGAGAGATGTTCCAGAGTGAGAAGGCCCCAAACACCAAGGGAAACTCTGGGCTGAGAAGCAGTTGAGGCACGGTGGCCAAGTGTGGAGAACACTGGCACACCACATCTGTTCCAGCTTCTCACATGTCTCCCTCCTCAACTCAATTATTCAGAGATGACTCTTTGGGAATGGCTAAGCCTTCTCAGCCTGTCCAAGCCAGATCCTCCTGCTATGCCATCCTAGTTTCAATTCCAAGGACTTTTTTACATTGTATGTCAAGCCCATGCAGATGAATTGATTAATTGATTGAGCCTCCTATTACTTACTTTAGATGAGTGGGATGGCCTGGTGGATCCACTTATTTACTCCATCCTGAAAATATCATTATAAGGGGCAGCTAGGTGGCGCAGTGGATAGAGCACCAGCCCTGAAGTCAGGAGGACCTGAGTTCAAATTTGGCCTCAGACACTTAACACTTCCTAGCTGTGTGACTCTGGGCAAGTCACTTAACCCCAATTGCCTCAGTTAAAAAAATCATCATAGGATCATAGATATGGAGTGGGAAAGGAACACAGAAAAGCCCCTGGTTCAACTCCCCCATTTTTAATAGATGGGAAAATTGAGGTCTAGGGAAAAGACAAACAGATAGTAGCATTTGAGGATGGATTTGAATGTAGGTTCTTAGAATTTGTGCAGGCAGCTGGTGCCACAATGGTTAGTGATAGTAGGAAGATGAGTTTAAATCAGATTTCAAATACTTACTAGCTATATGACCTTGGACAAATCATTTTGCCTGTTTACCTTAGTTTCCTCATCCTCTTAAGAGTTGTTATGAGGATCAAATGAGAGAAATTTTCAAGCAGCTAGAAAACATAGTGGATAGAACCTTGAACCTAGAGTCAGGAATTGAATTCAAATCCATCCTCAGACACTTACTAGCTATGTGATCCTGGGCAAGACTTTTAGCTTCAATCTGTCTCAGTTTCCTCAACTGTAAAATCAAGGTGATATTTATAAAGCATTTAGCATAATGTCATAATTTAGCACTTCATAAATGTTTGTGTTTTGCCCTTCCTTCTTCTTCTGCTTTGATTTGAAATGTACTTTACATTGAATAATTAACCTGCCTCTGAAAGTTCTGTATGGCACTAAAATTAAGAAGGCCTTCTACCCTGAACTAGAGACACAAAAGAATTTAAGCTTAACTTGATTGGCAATAGAGAACCACTGAAAATTGCTGAGGAGAGACATGCCATTAATGAACTGATCTAGGAAAAGTCCTGTTTGCACTAGTACAAGGTAGAAGGAATTGGAATGGTGAAGTACGAGGATGTCTGAAGGGAAGAAGGGCTCTACAAAAATGATTGTAATGGTATGGATCACTATAAGGAGGACCTGGAGGTCTGTAGGAACAGAGAGGAGGTCCTCTTTGGGAGAGATGTTATAGAAATAGAAAAACAAAGACATTGTAATTGACTTGGAATAAAGGCAGAAATAGTTTTTTTTTTCTTTTTTATTGCAAGGGCTCAGCACTATGTCCAGCACATAGTAATTCTTGTTGATGGATTGAGGGGAAGAGGGAAAAGTAAAAGAGAAGGTGAAGGATTCAGTATAGGAGAGAGTATGAATAGTGGTTAACTGCAAGGGGAAAATAAAGGAGGCCAGAAGGAAGAACAGTTTAGGGTGGAAGACAAAGAGCTAGTTCTGAGTTGGACTGAGTTTAAAATATTCACTGAATCAGCAACAACAAGATTATGCAATGATCAATTCTGGTGGACGTGGCTCTTTTTAACAATGAAGTGATTCAGGACAATTCCAATAGACTTGTGGTGGAGAGAACCATATGTATCCAGAAAGAGAATTGTAGGGACTGAATGTAGATCACAACCTTATATTTTCACCTTTTTTGTTGTTTGCTTGCTTTTTGTTTTTTTTTTCTCATTTTTTCCCTTTTGACTTGATTTTTCTTATGCAGCACAATTATGGAAATATGTATAGAAAAATTACACGTGTTTAACATATTTTGGATTACTTACTGTGTAAGGGAGGAAGTGGGGGGGGAGGGAGGGAGAAAAGATTTGGAACACAAGGTTTTGAAGGGTGAATATTGAAAACTATACATGCATTTTAAAAATAAAAAGATAAAAAGATAAAGAAGGAAAGAAAGAAAGGAGAAAGGAAGAAAGGAAGGAAGGAAGGAAGGAAGGAAGGAAGGAAGGAAGGAAGGAAG
>JAJPUD010000869.1:162564-226919 GCA_023553655.1 Myrmecobius fasciatus
GGAAGGAAGGAAGGAAGGAAGGAAGGAAGGAAGGAAGGAAGGAAGGAGGGAAGAAGGGAAGAAAGAAAAGAAATATTCAGTGAATGATTTGAGTGAAGACACTCTGAAAGTGCTGGAAATACAAGTCTGATACTCAGAAGAAATTTCAGACTTAAAGCTACAGATGACCCCATGTCTGAAATGTTCTTCCTTTTTATCTTTGTCTCCTAGCTTCTCTGACTTCCTTTAAGTCCCAGATAAAATCCACCTTCTACAGGAAGCTTTTCCTAACCCCTCTTAATTCTAGTGCCTTCCTTTCTTTTAATTATTTTCTATTTATCCTGTATGTAGCTTGTATGTACCCATTTGTTTGCCTATTGTCTCCACTATTAGATTGTAAACTCCCCGAGGAAAGGGATTGTCTTTTGCCTCTTTTTGCATCTCCAGGACCTATAATAAGTGGTTGTTGTTATTGTCATTATTGTCATCATTGTTTTTAACTTAATCATTCAGTTGGAGTTGAAGTCTATCTCCTGAAGTCTATTCAAATTCATGGTTCTTGCTTTTGGGATACTTTCTATCCATCTCATTCTCTGTCATCCCCTTCTACTTTTGCTTTCAATCTTTCCCAACATCCGGGTCTTTTCCAATAATTCCTATCTTTTCAATATATGACTAAAGTATTTAAACCTGTTTCAAGATTTGACCTTCCAATGAATAACCTAGATTAATTTCTTTAAGTATTGACTGATCTGATCTCCTTGCTCTCCAAGAGACTCTCAAAAGCCTTCTCCAGCACCACAATCCAACAATCAATCCTGTGATGCCCAACTTTCCTTATATTGCTGTTGGAAAAACCATAGTTTTGATTATATGGAGTTTTGTCAACAAAGTGATGTCTCTGCTATTTAGTATACTATCCAGATTTGCCAAAGCTGTCCTTCCAATGAGCCTGTTAATCTCAGGGCTGCAATTTCACCACCTGCAATGATCTTTGAACTCAAGAATATAAAATCTGACCGTGCTTCATTTTCTTCTTCCTCTATTTGCCAAGAAGTGATGGGATCAGTTGCTATGACCTTAATTTTTTAAATAGTAAGCTTCAAGAAAACTTTTACATTCTATTCTTCCAACATCAATAAGAGGCTTTTTAATTCTTCATTTTCTGCCATCAGAGTGATGTCATCTACATAGTTGAGATTATTGATATTTCTCTGAAGAATGTTAATTCTGCATTTTGATTCATCAAGTCTGACATTTTACACAATGTACTCTGCATATAAGTTTAATAAATAAGACAACACTATATATGACTCTGTTATTATACTCCTTTCCTAACCTTATGCCAATCTGTTGTTCCCTGTTAGGTTTTAACTGTTGCTTCTCAACCTGCATACAGGTTCCTCAGGATGCAAAGAAGATGATCTGGTACTCCCAAATCTTTGATAACTTGCCACATTTTAATGTAATTAATGGAAGCAGAAGTAGATTTTTTCTGGAACTCCCTTGCTTTTTTCCTTACATTTCCAGTGAATGGTGGCAATTTGGTCTCCAGCTCTTCTGCCTCTTTGAAAAGTACCCTGCAATTCTGGTAATTTTCCTGATAATTCTATATTCAACATTGCTGAAATCTAGCTTGAAGAATCTTAAGCATGACCTTGCTGGCAAGGGAAACAAATAAATTGTTCAATAATTCAAAAACTTTTGGGCATTGCCAAAGGATAGTAAACTAATCTTTTCCAACCCAGTGGTCACTGTTGAGTTTACCAAATTTGCTGGCTAATTGCAGCAGTTTAACATCATCATCTTTTAGAATTTTAAAAGCAGGTAATTAACAAATATTGATTGATTAAGATGTGAGAGTTATATTCATAGAAATTGTAATTGAGGCTATGGGAGTTAACATGGACAGAGAAAATGTATAGAAAGAAGAATAGAAGATCAGGGGCAGAGAGAAAGAAAAATATTCAGCATAGGAGGTCCAGAAGGGAATGGGGAGTCATTAAAATAGCCCAAGCAAAGGTAAGAGAAGAACTACAACAGTAAGGGTACCTCTAAAGCTGAATTAGGTGAGGATATCCAACAGAGAAGTTTGCTGACAGTGTCTAATGCCACTGAGAGATCAAGAGGATGCAGACTGAAAAAGGCCAATAGATTTGGTGATTAGGAGGTAACATCTGGTGATCTCTAAGAGAACCATTTCAGATGGAAAGCCAGTGGCTTATAAGAACTTGGGAAGAGAGTGGGTAGTAAGAGAGAAGAAGCATAACAGGTGGGATGTGGGATTTGAAGATCATGTTGGATGTCCTCAATTTTCTCATTGTAATAGGCAACCGAATTATCTGCTCTAGGTATGGAGGTTTGGGGTTCAATATGTGTATGGGATCTTGAAGACAAAGGAGAATGCTTGGAACAGTTGTTATGGGGGATGAGTTAGGAATTTGTTAGAGTAGAACAGAACGATTGTCAAGTAGGACTGAAGGACCCCTGAGGCATTTTTGTCAATAACTTAGATGAAGGCATAGATGGCAGGCTCATCACATTGGTGGATGACACAAAATTGGGAGAATTAATGAACACAGTGGCTGACAGAATTAGGATCCAAAGAGATGCCAAACAGGCTAGAAGGATGGCTTGAAAGTTGTAAGATGAAAGCTGTGGAGGCCCAACACTTTAGTTCAAAAAATAACATTTTCAAGCACAAGATAGGAAGATGTGGCTAGACAGCTGTTCCTGTGAAAAAGACCTGGGGGAGTTAGTGGACTGCAAGCTCAATGAGTCAACAGTGTGATGTGGAAGGCAAAAATACTGACACAATCTTAGGCTTCATTAATAGAAGTGTAAAGTCCAGAATCAGGGAAAAGATACTCACAGCTTCGTAGGCACTGATCAGACCCTGTCTGGCTTCAGTTCTGGGCACCACATTTTACACGAACCTGTGAACATTCAGAAGAGGCTGATGAGAATAGAGAGAGGATTGGAAAGCATGTCACATAGGGAGCAGTTGCAGGAAGGAACTGTATATATTCCATCTGGAGAAGACTGAGGTGGGAAGGGAGCAACTCCCATCCTTAAGTATCAAATGGGGTATCATGTGGAAGGGAATATAACCAGAAACAATGGGTAGAGATAAATTTTATATTATATATATATATATATATATTCAAACATATACACATATACATGTATATTACCCACATATATGCTTTTAAATATATAAAGTATATACATATTTGCATCTGTACATAAATATGGGTATGAGACTAGCTAGGTGGCACAGTGGATAGAGCACTGGGTCCATAATCAGGAAGACTCATCTTCCAAAATTCAAATCTGACCTTAGACACTTACTTACTATGTGACCCTAGGTAAGTTACTTAACCCAGTTTGCCTCAGTTTCCTCCTCTGTAAAACAAGCTGGAGAAGGAAATGGCAGATCACCCTAGAATTTTTGCCAAGAAAATTCCAAATGGAGTCATAGGGAGTCAGACATGACAGAAAAATGACCAAACACACGCATAATATATGTTATATAGTCTGTATCTCATTTTTCCACAATTGTTTGCTCTTCTCACTCCCATTAAACTGTGCTATCCTTTAAGACAGCTTCTCTCTCTTGCCTTTTTTTGTGTCCCCAGCATTTAGCACAATTCCTGGTACATACTAAATGATTACTATATGCTTGTTAACTGACTCCCAACAATGAGAACTCTTCCCAAGTGGAATGGGCTCTCTCAAGAAGAAGTGAGTTATTCATCACCAACAGACAATGGATGCTCATTGTTTGACATGGCATAGGAAAAATTCCTGGGAAAAGAATAGGTTAGCTTTTTGGTCAGTCCTTAGTCCTTTCTAGCTAGGAGATTTTGAGGTACTAAGGTTAGATGTACTCTAAAGTTCCAAGTTTTTGCAAAATCCTGCAAAGAAGCACATGAAAAGATAATCAGTACCGGACAGACACACCGACATTTTCTCAGAGAGTTCTCTTGATCAAATAAATGACTGAGATTTGGGGTCCAACCTCAATGTTCTGTGATTTTGTGTTTCACAAGACACTCAGCTATTTCCAGAGTCTTTGTTTATCTACCCACTTTCTTGTACAGTGTGACTCTGGATAGTCATAGTAGATTTCTTCATTTACTAATTCAACAAACAACTATTAATTACCTGTTATGATCTATTCTATACAGTGGGGATACAATGACAAAAATGACAGTTCCTGCCCCTTCCCTCAAGAAATTTACATTCTACCAGAGTATCCACCCTTAAAAGCTGGGTTCCCAAAAGTCCACCTTTATCCAGTTTCTGACAACTGAAAATTATCAAATATTTAATCTAAAAATAACCTTAAAGTTGTCAAAATATTTTGAAAATACCTTATTTCCTAGATCTAAGGGTCAGGAAGCAGGTTGTGCCCTCAGCTTGGCATAACAATAATCCTTTGCACTCACAGTGATATCACTTTCTGGTAAAATATATTGCTTGGACCAGCACCAGGTGTTCATTGAGAGATTTAGCTCCCCTTATTTCCCAGGACCATCCACCACACATTTACCATCCCTATTTTCCTTGTGACTGACAGATATTGCACTCCTGTTCCCAACACAGAACTCTGCTTCTGTGCCCCACAGGGTGACCACAACCCCTAAAACTTGAGACAATGACTGGTCTTACAGGACCAGAGAATACCTGTATTGCCCCAAGGATGCTAACCATAAGAACTATCTCCAGATCTAAGAATGATTGTGTAAGCAACCCCAGCATCACCAACATTAAGCCTTCCTTCTTAAGGGGGAAGGGCTTACATTTGCAAACATCATTTTCCTCACTCTGAAATTAATTAAACTTCTATTTGTGTCCTGACTTTCCTGTCTCTAGCTTGCTCTATTTTGGCTATGGACATTCAAGGTTAGCGGCTGATTCTAGTCCAATTGATAAAGTTATAATATCATAGCTTTGGAGCTACAAAGGCCCTCAGAGACATCCAGTCCAACTCCATTTTACAGAGGAAACAGAACCAAGAAAATGACATGGCTTGCTCAAAAAGTCCAGGTGGTAATCAATGAATAACAAATAATCAATAAACAATTTTAAACGTTGGGTCAATATATTATGTGCCAAGCCCTGTGCTAAGTTACTAAATGGCAGGACCAGGAAACCAAGGCTAGTCTACTGAAAGTCAAGGACACTAGCCAGTCGCAGCTTGAGCTGTCACTCTCCATCTAGGTGGCAAAAGGTAGCAGATGTTAGGTGCTGAACCAAATAAAGGAGCCCAGTTTCTTTTAATAGGTTTGGACATGTCTACATGGTGGATGTGTATGCATTCACGTCCATGAGGCTGGTAAGAGGAAGGGGAAAAGGAGACACTTTCCTAGGTATGTTCTTATACATATCCACAGCTATGTGTAAGGTAGGAGGACATAGATATTTTACATTCTCAAATAATCAATCTCAAATTATTTATTAAGCACCTACTATGTGCCTAGTCCTGAGCTAGGAATTCAGGATACAAATACAAAAAGTGGAAGTTGTAAGCACCTGGCCTGAGATGTGGGTACATAATAGAGGCTACCAAGAATAGAGCTTACCACAACAAACAGAGTAAAGGGGCCTCATAAGGGCTCACCAAATGAGCCAATCAATGAGTACATTTTCTAAGTGGACCTCGGAGTTTAGTTCTGGGCTTAACCCTGGTGAGAGGAAAAGGAGAAAAGGTAGAAGTACACACTTCCTTTTGTGGCAGCTCTTCCTGTGAGTTCTCCAGAGGCAAAGGCTGTGTCAGTCTTTTTCCCCAAAGCACTGTGAGCAATGTAAACATTCTTAAAGTACAACAGGTTTCTTTCATTTTTCATAGATTCCTAAATTGTTGGGACTTCTAGTCTTCCTTTTCAAAAATAGGATCATATTTGATTTTTCTTATACAACAAGGTAACTATATAAATATGTATACATATATTGGATTTGTCATACATTTTAACATAATTAACATGTATTGGACTACTTGCCATGTAGGGGAGAGGGTAGAGGGAAGGAGGGCAAAATTTGGAACAGAAGGCTTTGCAAGGGTCAATGTTGAAAAATTACCCATGCATGTTTTGCAAATAAAAAGCTTTTACAAAAAATAAAAATAAATAAAAATAGGATCATATATTTAGGACTGAAGGTATCTCAAATTTGAGATCATCTTATCAAAAGGTTCTTAGCTTTAGGTCCATGGATCTGTGGGTGGTCTGTGGGTGGAGTGCTGGGATTCTTTATCTGGGAGCTTGATTTTGAAAAATATTTTGATAAATGGATGACAATATAAGTAATTACTTTTATAATATGTATTTTATTTTATGCATTTAGAAGGGTTCCATAGGCTTTACTAGACAGCTGAAGAGGTCCATGAGATACAAATAGTTAAGAATCCTTGATATAATAGATGGACTTAGGACCAGGAGGATTTAAACATCAGGCTGTGTGACTCTGGGCATACTTGCTTAACCTCTCTGGGCCTCAGATGCCTCATCTCTAAAATGACAAGGTTGGTCTTGATGGCTCCTAAGGTCTTTCTTAGTTCCAAGTCAATAAAGAGCCTCTTCCCTGGAAGATTTCTGAAGCTCCAAAGGAAAAATTTATATGTGTTTCTCATTCTCTATCTGGTCTTCCCCAATATCTCATTTCCCTTCCTTTTTTTCTACTCACACATCCAGCATCCTGGTTGAGATACTCATCACCTCCTACCTGTGGCATCACAATAGCCTCCTAATCCATCTCCTGTACTGTTTTTCCCCATTTCAATCCATCCTTTATAGTGTGATTTTCTTTAAGTTCAGATCTGATCGTGTTATTCTCCTACTCAGTAAACTCCAGAGGATTCCTACTGCCTCTAAGATAAAATATAAGCTCCTCTGTTTGGCATTTAAAGCTCATCACAACCTGGCCCTTTTTTACCATTCCAGATTTATTGCACATTCTTCCCCTTCACCACTCAATGACTGGTCTTCTTGCTGTTTCTCATACCCAACACTCCACCTCCCTTTGCACAGGCTACCTCCTCTCTGTGCCTAGAATTTTATTCTATCCTTATCTCCTCTTAGAATCCCTAGTTTTCTTTTAAGCTCAGCTCAAGCAACACATCCTTCATGAGGCATTTACTGATTTGCTCAGCTGCTAGTTCCCTGCCCTGCCTCACTATTAACTTACATTTATTTTGTATGTATTTCTATAAATGTTCATCATTCAACATGCATCATTCATGGCACTTACTAGTTGCCAAACATTGGGATAATGCCTGGGAATATTTTTTAAAAACCCAGTGCCTTCCTTCAAAGAGCTTCCATCCTAACGAGGAAGATAACATGTACATAAATAAGTACATGCAAGATTCAGTGCAGTGGTAGAGAGGAAGACTCTAGATTCTTAAGGCTGAGTTGAGTATATGTCTCCCTTAATAGAATGGAAAGTCTCTAAAGGCAGGATTTCTTTCATTTTTGCTTTTGTATCTTCAGCATCTAGTATTAGGCACTTAGTAGGTGTTTAATAAATTCTATTGGTTTATTGATTGACTCTTGTGGAGTGTTTCTGAATTAGGAGTAGGAAAGGTTCTGAGCAGGGAGGCTCCTGATTTGTGCTCAGGTCCCAGCTTTGTCACTTCCTAGATTGGTGGCCTCCGGTAAATCTTTTAATTTATCTAAGTGGGTCCTCATTCTCCCCACCTGTAAAATGTATGGGTAAGACTATGTGATTCTTAGGTCCCCTTTCTGCTCCAGTGATCTATAATTCTCTATCTCTGCCCTTCCAGACAAGACATTTCATTATGTCCAGGGAAGAAAAGGGAATTCCCAATGACCTTGACCACCTTCTTCACCATCCCCATCCAAACACTTAGATGAAGCTCAAAGGTGACTGGTCTGACTTACAGACTTGCAAAGAGGCTCTCCCCCAATATCATATGTGTGTGTATGTGTGTGTGATAAACACATCTATAAATACACACATATTTTCCCCCCAAACAATAACTGATAAACAGATGATTCTGCTATATTAAAATTTTCCAGCATTTTGGCTACGAGCTGCTTCCGGCGGTAAAAGTTAGCTATTTTATAGCCACGAGAAGACATCAGCCGTAACATGCTAAAATTATAACCTAGCAGAGTCATCTGTTTAAATACCCTGGAAACTGGGTGCCTAGTGCTTTCTACTGCTTCTCTTTCTCTCCTCTCTCTCTCTCTCTCTCTGTCTCTCTCTCTCTCTCTCTCTCTCTCTCTCTCTCTCTCTCTCTCTCTGTCTCTCTCTCTCTCTCCCCCTCCCCTCTCTCTCTCACCATAGTCTGTCACAGTGCGTAATAGGAAAGATCCAGCCCTGAATCTTGGGTCTCCCAGATCAAAAGATAAGAGATTTAGATCTGGAAGCATTCTCAGAGATCACTTAGACCAAGCATGCCATTTTATAAATAAGGAAACTGAGGAACAGAGAGGTCAAAGTCACATCAGAGGCAAGTGACAGATCTGGAATTTGAATCTAGACTCTCTCACTCCAATAGCTTTTTAAGGTTTCAAAAAGTTTTAAAATATTATCTCATTTTATCCTCACAACAATCCTTCCAGTGATGAAGGTGCTATTTGATCCCCATTTTGCAGATATGAGAATTGATGCCAAAAGCGGTTAGGTCACAGAACGAGTATCTGGATCTTCTGATTTCAAATCTATTCACTGAGTGTCCAAGTGGCCAATACTCTGTCCATGGTGCTACTCAGCTTCCCATATACATATAATGTTTGTTATTGGCCCCAATAATGTTTCCTTTATTAATTTCTAATGTTTTTCTTGCCACAGAAGAAACTCAAGCTGAAATCTTGTGTCTTCTGACTGACCTGGTCCCCAAGTTCTTTTTGGTGTTCTGGTCATCTACATTTGATCCCTAGTTACCTTTCATCCTTATCTTGCCACTAAACCAAATTTAGATAGAGCAATTAAAACATTCATCCTCCCCCTTTATTCTATTCCTACACATTTCAGACCACTAGAGTGAATCTTCTAGGGCTTATCCACAAGACAAAAGAGAATACATGGATTCTGAAATGATATACCAGAGGGAAGGTCATTAGAAGTACATCTGCCCCATCCTATACTAGACAGGAATTGAACTTTCTGATGTAGTCTTACCTCAAAACTCCCCAAAGCCAGCTAAGGGACTTGATTTTCACTGTACTAGTAATTTGCTTCTTTACTGTGGACTTCAGTTTGTCAGTCAATCAATAAATATTACTGTGCCTACCATGTGCCAGGAACTATGCTTAACTAAGCTCTGGGGAAACAGAGAAACATAAAACATAGTTCCTGCCCGCAAACAGCTCACACTCTAACATATTAACAACTATGTACAAACAAGATAGATATGAAATAAATTGGAAAGAATCAGTGAAGTAAAAGTAAAAGAGTTAAAAGACTTTGAGAAAGATTGAAAGAAGTTAGAGAAACCAGGAGTCAGAAAAAGATCATTGTATTTATGAAGAATAGCCAATGACAATGACTGGAATCAGGGAATGGAAAGTCTTGTTTATGGGAGAGTAAGGAAGCCAAGTCACTGGAATGAAGATTATATGGGAATCAGCTATAAGAAAAGAAAAATGAAGAAGGAAGTGGGGAGGGGATAGATTATGAAGGGCTTTGAATTGCTCCCGGAGCAGTGGGGAACCCCTGGAGTATACTGGGTAGGGAAGTTACTTGCCTTCTGCTACTCAGAGTTGTATTTTATTTTATTAAAGCTTTTTATTTGTATAACATATGTATGGGTAGTTCCCCAGCGTTGATCTTTACAAAGCTTTCCATTACAAATTTTACTCCCAATCCCCTCCCCTCCCCTAGATGGCAGGAAGTCCACTACATGTTAATAATGTTGAAATGCTTGAGAAGTTATGCAAGAAAAATCCTATCTACAAGAAAAAAAAGGAATCAGAGAAAAGTAACACAATGCAAGCAAATGTCACGTTGTGGTCCATATTTCATATCCCTCTCTCTGGGTGTATATGGTTTTCTTCAGTGAACAATTGGAACTGGTTTGAGACAATTCTTTGTTGCAGAGAGTCATGTCCATCAGAATTGATCATCATGTAATACTGTTGTTGCTGTGTATGATGATCTCCTGGTTCTGCTCGTTTCACTCAGCATCAGTTCATGCAAGTCCCTCCAGGCCTCTCTGAGATCGTCCTGCTGGTCGTTTCTTACAGAGCAATAATATTCCATAACATTCATATACCATAATTTATTCAGCCACTCTCCAATTTATGGGTATCCCTTCAGTTTCCAGTTTCTAGCCAATACAAAAAGGGCTGCCACAAACATTCTTGCACACGTGGGGCCCTTTCCCTCCTCTAAGATCTCTTTGGGATATAGGCCCAGTAGAAACACTGCTGGGTCAAAGGGTATGCACAGTTTGACAACTTTTTGAGCATAGCTCCAAATTGCTCTCCAGAATGGCTGGATCCGTTCACAGTTCCACTAACAATGTATTAGTGTCCCAGTTTTCCCACATCCCCTCCAACATTCGTCATTATCTTTTCCTGTCATTTTAGCCAATCTGACAGGTGTGTAGTGGTACCTCAGAGTTGTCTTAATTTGCATTTCTCAGAGTTGTATTTTAGAAGAAGCTGTATGACAGCAGAGTGGAGGAGGGACTGAAGTGGGAAGAGATATGACAGGCAGACCAACTGGCAGGCTATGGCAATAATCCAGGTAAGAAGAGATGAGAAACTATACAAGTGTGATGGTAGTAGCAGAAGAGAAAAGGGGGCATATTTGAGAGATGTTACAAAGGTAAAATTGACAGGCTTTGGCAAGATAATGGATGTGAAGGGTGACCAAGAGTGAAGAGCTTAGAATGACATCTAGGTTGCAAGCCTAGGGGACTGGGAGGATAGTGGAGTCTCAGTTTTTCTATACATCAAATAAGGAGGTTGTTATCAATGATGATGATAAATAACTGGTATTCACAGAGTGTCTTAAAGTTTACCAAACACTTTATCCTCATTATCTCATCTGAGTCTCAACAACCCTATGAAGAAGGTACTTTGTTGGGGGTATTAAACTTTTTATTTTATGGGTAGAGAAAAGAGTCAATTTACAATCTCAGATAGTTCCTTGGGGCAGTGAGAAGTGACTTGCCCGATAACATGCCCAATTATATTAGCTAATGCTTTGACAGTGCTTTAAAGGTTCCAAAGAATTTGTTAAATATGAACTCATTTGATCATCACAGCAATTTTAGTATAACCTGAATTTTATAGATGAGAAATAGAAGCAAACAAAGGTTAATTAAATTGCCTAAGCTCATATAACTGTTAAGTATCTGAGGTAGAATTTGAACTCAGTTTTTCTTGACTCCAGGTCCAACGTTACAGCTCAAGACTTCCTGGCTTCTACTTCAGACTATCTGATCCACCATCCTGCCTCTCTTGGAAAAAAAAAAAACTATTCCTAGTGTCTTTTATTTATAATGGCACAAACAAATTTAAATATATATATATATATATACATGTATATATATACATGTATATATATATATAGACTATGAAACAGTCTATATTTCTAATGTTTGGAGAATGGCTAAACAAATCATAGTACATGAATATATTTTTTTTACTGAAAGTATCATTTCATTGGTATGGGAACTCCCAATGAGAGCCTTATTTCATATCAAAGCAATTGGCAGCTTTTCTGGGACTTACATTCTTAGAACAGTTGCTTGGGGTACTGGATTCAGGGACTTGCTCAGGGACAAACTGCAAGGATTTGTCAGAGGCAAGATTAGAAATCAAATCTTCCTTACTTCCAGATTCACTATCTATTCAATTGGGCAGAAACAATAATCAAATGAATGTCATCATTGTTTTTGGAAAGAGCATGACAAGCAACTCCCCTAAGACTCCTTGTAACTTTGTCAAGCCAAGGGCCCCTTCTTGACCAATACCCCTCTGTCTATTGTCTTTTCTGTTGATATATAACTCTCTGTGCTTTTGATTTATCTCCAAGTTTAACACCATGCTTTGCATGTAGTAAAAATATTTTCATTCATTCATTCTATTCACTCTACTATAATAAGTTGCTTCAATTTTACTAAGAAGAAAATTGAGGTTTAGAAAGGCTAAGGTATTGGCCTTTGATTGCAAAATCCCTCACTCTTAAGATAGGGTTCAAATCTTGGTTTTTCCTAACTCCAAAGCCAATAATACCCACTACATAATACTTCATCTCTATATGATTATTAAGAATCCTTTTAGGGGCAGGTAGGTGGCGCAGTGGATAGAGCACCAGCCCTGAAGTCAGGAAGTCCTGAGTTCAAATCTTGGCTCAGACACTTAACACGTCCTAGCTGTGTGATCCTGGGCAAGTCACTTAACCCCAATTGTCTCAGCAAAAAAAAAAAAAAAAATCCTTTTAACTCTAAAAACCCAAGATTTTCTGAAATTATCTAGCTTCTTTATTTTCTTCATCCCTTGTTCCAGAGAATGATGTTCCAGAGAATATTGATTCCTAATTTAATAGTGAATTGAATTCTTTCAAAAGGAGATGTTCTGGTTCCTACTCCTTGGTCCATACGATAATTGCAGACTCTTCTTCAACCAAGAGTGTCCCCTGAGCACTGAGAAAAGGGGGGCTTTGAGGCATTTGAATCATATTCCTACCTTGTCACTGTCTATATTCACCTCCTTATGACCAAAGGAAAATGAGAAATTAATATTTCTGTGATATTCTTTTCAGTTCAGAAATAAATGCAAGATCACCTTAGATAAGACAGAGAAATATCAGACCACCATAAGAAATACCAGATCACTATAAGAGCTAAGGGAAGAGTTGGGCAACCATCATCAAGAAATAGAGGGGTCATCTCAGTTGACCACCTCATTTTACAGAGAAGGGACTAAAACTCAGAGGGGTGATGTCATTTGCCCCAAACCACAACTAGTTTCATATTTCCCTTGGCATTATAACCAGAGGTCAGACAAAAAATCAATAAATTGCTATTTTTTCTAGATATTATGCTCAGTTATTCTGTGGCTTATAAAATATGACCCCTGCCCATAAGAACCTTATTGACGGCTCACATCCATCCATCCATTCATCCATCCAGCGTGTACTAAATGATGCATGTGGTATCATATATCATGCTTGGTTCTGGGAAAATAAAGATAAAAATTAAAGAATCCTTGCCCTCAGGGAGCTTGCATTCTATAGAAAAAAATATGACACAGGCATCAATAAGTATACACAACGTACATGAAAATAAAGACCAAGTTTCTGGGTTTTGGTTTTCGGTTTTTTGGAGGGAGAGGACATGACAAGATAGAAAATTCACAAACCCAGCAGGGTATCCTAAGCCTCAAAGATGGATTTACATGGCAAGTTCTATTCAAGCTCAGAAAAGGACAGGTGTCTTTGAGCTGGATAGTCAAGAAAACATTTCCTGGTTGAATTGGGCCTTGAGTATAGATAGAGATTGTGCAGGTGGAAAGGAGAATATATCTCTGTGTGTGTCTGTGTGTGTGTATAAAAATATATGTGTGTATATGGATATACATAAATATGTATGTGTGTGTATATATACACTGCCTCAGCAAAAGTTTGGAGGAAAACAGAAAAACAAAATATATTTAATCCAACAACTATTTATTAAGTGCCTATCATGTGCATGATATTTTGGTAGGTAGCAGACATATAAAGATCCTCCGAAAATATCACCAGCCCTCAAATGCTTCTAGATGCTATTGGAAAAATTAAAATATATGAAACAGATACGTAGATATATAGCATATATAGATACATAGCGAATGCTATCAGGATATCAGGAAAGGCTTTAGTCTATGAAATGGCTCTTCAGATGTGTGGTCAATGAAGCAAAGGATTCTAAGAAATAGGGTGAGAATGGAGCACCTTCCAGGCACAAGCAAAGGCAAGGAAGCAAGAATTAAAATGACCATCAGGTCAGACTGACTGGCTTATGAAATGCTTGTTGTTATTCAACAAAGAGTATACAAAAAAGAATTTTATTGTAATATTATGGGGAACATAGATGTGAGCCAAACTGCAGAGGATTTTAAGTGCCAGACTGAAGATTTTCTATTTTTCTAGAGTCAATAAGGAACTATTTAAGATACTAGAGCAGAGACTTATCATGTAGTGGTAAGAGGCTGTTCAACAACCGTTTACTGAGTACTTAGGTACTAGGAATATGGAGACACAACAAACTGATCTCTTTCCTCAAGGAACTATCATTTATATCTGTCTGGAATAGAAGATCCATGAAAGGGAGAAAGGGATGATATTTGGCAAGAATGGGGTGAGGCTAGACTGTGGAAAGCATTGAATGCCAAACTTAGGTGCTGGTACTTTATACCAGAGGTCACATAGAACCTTCTAAGTCTTCTAAGTTAAGCTGTGCCATTAGGAGTTCTGGCACTGACTGTATGATCAATAGAAGAAGGGAGAAAATGGAGGCAAGATGGTTAGGATGCAAGAAAGCTTGAAAACTTGAGCAACGATGTCAATGGGAATGGAGTGCCTCATCCAAGGCTGCTGACTGCTTTCCTAGCTCAGCTAAAATCCCACCTTCTCCAAGAAGCCTTAAGGTCCCATTGCCCCTTAACCATAGTAACGTACCCTGGGATTGTCTTCAATTTCCATTCTATATATCTTTATATACATAGTTGTTTACATATGGTCTTCCCTATTAGAGTGTGAGCTGCTTGAAAGAAAAGGACTGTCTTTTGTCTTTCTTTGTATTCCCCCAGCTTAGCATAGTGCCCAGCTCATAGCGAGAGGGAAGGGAAGAGAATAAGCATTTACATAGCACATACTATATGCTTTTTACAAATCTCATATCATTTGAACCTCACAATGATAATACAAGATAGGTGCTATTAGTATATCCATTTTTACAGTTGAAGAATTCGAGACAAACACAAGTTAAGTGACTTGCCTAAGATCACACAACTAGTAAGTTTCTGAGATCACATTTGAACTCAGGTCTTCCTGACTCCAGACTGAGTGCTCTATCCACTGAGCTATCAGATGCCTGAATAATGTATCAGTTATACTACTATAACAACATGGGTTACTTAAGAAATGTTTCTTGATGTAAAGAAAGGAAAGGGAAGGACATTACAAAGAAGAATAGACATATGATGATTTGTTAAACTTGGTATGTGAGAGCAAAGGAAGAATTAAATATGACTGGAGGGAAGAAATAATAGGAAAATCAAGCTCTTTGGGAGGGAGAAAGGTACTGGTTTCAGAGGATGTGGCTTTAAAATCTGGTTCTGCTCCCTTTAGAAAAGGGATCTTGGACAATCACTTCTCTCTCTACTTTAGCTATCACATCCATAAATTTAGGAGAATGGGGTAGATGATTGCCAAGGTTTCTTCTAGCTTCAGATACTACAAAATGATAAGGCATTGGCAAAATACTCAATGCACCAAACTACCATCCAAAGAAATCTGTGCTGGATACTTCTGTTAAAAAGAGATGTCCTTTGATAATGATTATTCTCCCTATTTGTTCCTTTTGGAAATCTAGCTCTCATAGAGTGCTCAGTCACAACCAATAATCTCTAAACTTGAGACTAAAACCCAAATCTTCTCAGTTATCAGGTCAGATAAGACTCATAGCCTCTTTCCTTTATTCCTATGTTCACTATACTCTCCCAGGTTAGAGTATCCTTCACCCATCTCTCCAGATTAAGGAAACAAGCATTTATTAAGCACTGTGTTTAGCACTAGGGATTCAAAAAAAATACACTTCTGGCCCTCAAAGAGCTAACATTCTAAAGGTGGAGATAATATACAAATCATGTACATATGAGACATGCAGAGAGTAAGTTGAATTAAATTCAGAGGGAAGGCATTAGATTTGGAGGGGATCAAAAAAGGCTTCTTGAGGAAGCTGAGTGAAGACTTGGAAGTAGTCAGGAGGTGGAAGAGATAAGACAGAAAATTCTTGGCACAAGGGGCACTCAGTGAAAATGCATGGGGATGGGAGCTGGACTGTCTTGGCGTATGGCATACGGATGCCAGGAGGCTGGCATCACTGGATTGCAGAATGCTTAAAAAATGGGAAAATGCAAGAGTGGAAAGGAAGAAAGAGACAAGCTATGAGGGGTTTTAAAAGTCTAAGAGATAATTTTATATTTAATCCTGGAGGCTGATAAAGCTCATTGAAGAAGAGCCTTTCTATTCAGGAAGATCACTGGGCAGCAGAGTAAAGGATGGTCTGGAAAGGAGAGAGACATGAGGCAGGGAGACCCAATAAGAGACTACTTCAATAATCTAATTATGGTGATAAGGACCTACTCAAGGATACTGGCAGTGTTAGAGGAAGGAAGAGGTATAAATAAGAGAGAGAATAGAAGGTAGATTCAACAACACTTGGGAACTTATGGCATATAGGTAGCAAGTGAGAATGAAGAACTGGGGATGACATGTAGGTTGTGAGCCTGGGGGATTGGGGAGAGCCTGGAAGACTGGGACAGGGAAAGGTTAAGAAAATGAGTTCAGTGTCGAGTTTAAGATGTCTAATAGGAAGTTAAAGATGTGATTCTAGAGGTCAGGAGAAAGATTAGGTTGGACAAATAGACCTGAAAAATCATTTACATTGAGATGATAATTGAATCCATGGAAACTAATGGGATCACCAAGCCAGATAGTAGAGAGGGCTCAGGCCATAGCCATCTCACATCTCCTTTAGACAGTGGGCAATGAAAAGAGCCCTAGAGTCAGTAGTTTGGGGTTTAAATGCTTCCTTCCATCTAGTTGTGTTACCACAGCAAGTCACTTGCTAGATCTTGGATCTCTCATCTTAAAAATGGAAATAATAGTAATACTTGCATTACCTACTCTGAATGGTCATTGTGAGGAAAGTGCTTTGTAAATTAAGGAGCTATAGAAATTGAAGTTATTACTATTTTATGACTTCAATTTTTAATGTCTCTGCACAGGACTGAGGATACAGTAGCTGCTTGGGAAAATCATATTCTCTTGACTTAATATCCACACTCCCATTAACCAAAAGAGGGATAGCTGACCTATCTCAGACACACAACAATAGCCTCAACTCTAGACAAACAAGGCAATACAGCAGAGTATTAACTCCTTTCTCCCCAAATATCATCCCCATTTATAACTACCATTTTGCCCCCCCCAGGCATTGCCAGCGTTGAATACTTCACACCCATACATGAGCACAGATAAGTCACTTATTCTTTCATTTAAAAAAAAAAACCAGACAATGAGTATGTTCTTGAGTTTCAGTCCTGAGTCTAATATTTTTTAGCTTTCTGACCTTGGCTAAATTATTCTAATTCATTGAACCTTGATTTCCCTAAATATAAAATGGGATAGTTATCCTTGCATTGGATTTTTGAGAGGAACAAATGAGTTGATGTTTCCGACATCTTTTTAGACCTGAAGCACTAATATTGTCATCCCACCATTGACAATTTATGTCACTTTACCTTTGATGTTATATTTTCTAAGACCCTTTCCAGCTTGATAACCTATATTAGAAGGTCCCTTTCAACTTTTAAATTCTCTGTTCTCTATGCTACATCCTAAAGTCCTTTTCAGCCCTGAAATTCTATGTTCTAAGGTACCTTATAGTTCTAACGTTCTGTATCCTATTTTCTAAGGTCCCTGTAAACTTTCACATTGTGTTTTGTGTTCTAAGATCCATTGAGGCTCTAACATTTTATGTTCCATGTCTTAAGGTTTTGCCATCTTTGATATCCTATGTTCTTTGTTCTAAATTGTCTTCGATCTGATTGTCTATATTTTGTGATCTCAAATCAGTTCTAATGTTCCATGTTCTATGTTGTAGTATTCCTTGAAGCTCTAAATTCTATGTTCCATATTTTAAGGTCTTTGTCAGCTCTGGCATTCTATGTTGTATGTTCCAAAGTCCTTCCAAGTTTATATTTTGTGTTCTATTGTCCTAAGGTGATATTCTATGTTCTATGATCTTATGTCAATTCTAATATTCCACGCTCTATGTTATAAGGTCCCTAGCATTTATTATATGTTCTATGTCCTAGGGTACCTCTCCACTCTAGAATCCTATGATGAAATCTCTAACACTCTATATTCTATGGTCCCTTACAACTCCAACATTTTATGTTCTAACTATTCTCATTTTATCCTCTCAAGGGCAGGGACTGTATTTTGCCTTTCTTGGTATTCCAATACTTAATGCAGTACTTGGAAGAAAGTAAGTGAAGAATAAATTATTGTTGTCTTGATCTTTTTAAGCTCTGTCCTTCTCGGAGTCTGTGATACAGACCTAAATCTTATTTTCAATTCATATCAATTATGATGTGGAGATGGCCATAGGTATCCAGACAAGGGCAAATGCAACAAAATATGATACCTGGAAGGTCATCTCAGACTGGAAAGGTTCTTGAAGATAAGCCTGGTGATAAATCTGGAAGGGTCATCAACAATAGCCATAGTAGCTCATGATCCTTGCCAGCTCTGACAGAGAGGAAATATTCACCCCAATGAAATTAAAAAAAAATCCTTCAAGTTCTTCAGTGTGTATACAATTTGTGTTTCCCCACTCCTCTGATGTCACAACCACAAAATGTTTTTATATCCTTAGTCTTGGCTCTCTCTTGCCTCTGCTATAACAACTCACATTGATATTTTATTTTCTTGTTACAAGAACTTTCCTTCCAATAACCATGTGAAGCTTGTAATACATGTATTATCCATGTCTTGGAGATAGGAAATTCCTCTCCCAAGTTCACACTCTAGTTAGTATGGGAATTGGGCTTTAAACCCAAGTCTTATTGACCCCAAATCAAGTATACCACAGGATTATTTTCCTTTTCTAAGTTCTTATCACACACTGACAGAACCCCAGATAGGAAGGAACTGCCAACCTATCCACAATATTGCCTGGTAGCTGGTCATCCAGTCTTCATTTGAAAATGTCAAGTGATGGGGAACTCACTACCACCATCTCATTCACTCTCCCATCCATACATGTTCTATCCCTACTGGTTTTTTTCTGGGTCATCCTACCCTCCACCCACAGACATGTCATATACTTTGGGGCAACTCTAATAATTATCCAATTTTTTCCTTATATCTATCTGAAATCTGAAGCTACAAAACTCCCCAATATCCTCTCCCCCTTACACAAACCTCTGCCCATAGTTCTGCCCTCTTATGCCCAGAGCAATGTAATTTCCCAAATTACTCAAAAATTATCATTTCTCAGAAGTTTCTTTTCATTTGAGGTCTAGAAGAGGCATAAAAGCAAGAAAAGGAACAGATTCCTACCACCTCTTCCCCTACTTCTTCCCATCAATATCACCACCATATACAGATGAAAAAAAATACACAAAGTGCTAAGTCAATGGCCTGGATTTGCTTAATCCCTTCCCCCCACTTCCCTCTCAGATGAAGCAGACGGTGGCTGAGAGAGATAGTTTTCTCCCCCTGGTTTTGTTTGGAACAAACTGATTTCTCAGTTTGGAACAGAGGCCAAGAATCTGAAATCCCAGACATTATTGTTACTCTGCTCTCCCCTCTTCCCCTGCCCAATATATATACATGCATATATGGGCATGCATACACACACAACACATACACACACACATACAAACACCCCTCTGAAGGAATAATAAGAGAGAGAAAAGCAGAAGGATGGTGGAGAAAAACAAAGGGAGATTATGTATAAAGAGACAGAGAGGGAAGTGTAAGATAGAGAAGAGAGGCTCATACAGACCGGGATTCAAAGGAAAGCAAGAAGAGTAAGTGGAGGTGGTCTGGTAAATGGGAGTATTGACTCTGGAGTTAAAGGTCCTGGGTTTGAGTCCTGACAGTGCCATTTATTACCTGTGTGATAGTGGACAAAGGACTTCACCTCTCGGGGTCTCCTTATGTGCAAATTGAGGAATTTGGATTAGATGGCTTCTGAAATCCCTTCTAATTCTCAATATATGATTCCATAAAGGAAGAGAGAAAGACAAAGGAGGGGTGAAGAAGGGAGAGAGAATGAGGGGAAAAAAAGAAAGAGAATGGAGAGAAAACAAAAGAGGGGAAAAGAAAAAGGAAGGAAAGAGCATACTGCTTCCCACATAATAGTTACTTTGCAGACGTTCATTGAATTGCATTATTCAAAGAGGAAGAGAGGAAAGATCAAGTGAGAGAAAAAAGGAATAAGGAGAAAGAGTGATGGTAGCAGTGTCTGTGGGAAAGATCCGAGGGGGGAGGAGGAGAGGGAGAGAGGAAGACTGCAGCTTTGTGGGAGGTGCTGAAATGGACAGCACCCAGGAGGCCTCCTCCTAAGTCCAGCTAGCAAGAAAGCCCCCTGATGCCGGAGGAGTGCAGTGAGGAAGGGGTTAACTCCCAGCTATGGGAGCAGAAAATGAGGTTCCAGTTATTAGTTGATTTATTGCTCTGTCCTCAATCTGCGCTCAGGTCTTGGAAGGAAATGTTCCACTCGAAAGCATTAAGCGTCTTCAAAGAGCAGAGGCATTAAAAATTGAAATCATAAAATAGACACGTAAATACAAGGGAGGTAAGGGGGGCAGCTCCGAGAGAACCTGAAGTGGGGGTGGGAACCGGGAGAGAGCCTACTAGGGCTCTGGGCAAGCTGGCAGACTACTGGAAGAGGAGGAGGAGGAGCTAAATAGAAAGCAGCTTAGCAAGCCAACCTTACCCATAGGCAGAGCAAGTAACTGCCTCGATTCAGCCTTCCCACCCCAGGAAGCCCTTCTATAACCATAACTTCCATAAGCCTGAATCTGGCCTCGAGGAACTCTAAATCCTTTGGATTCTTTTGGTCAAGGTGGAAAATTCCCCCCCCCCAACTTTCTTTCCCTAGTTCACTTGCTTCAAGACAGAAGTTTCATGCATCTTTTCTTAAAGAAAAACTGGTAATTATATCATTGATTAAGAGCTGGAAGGGACTTTAAAGATGGACTATTAAAACTCTTTTCCTTCTTACTTTACAGATGAAGAAACTGAGACCAAAGAGGGATACACATACAGAAGACATGAATAAGCTAAGATTTGAATTTTGACTTCGTGACCTCTCCAACAAAAGGATTTTCAGGGAATAGAATTGTCAGTCATTGAGCATAGATATCCATCACCCTAGTTTGGTATCAACAGCTTCCAGACTACTGTCCAGTTGTTTGATTTAGAAAACACCTGGTCCACCCACTGTGCCAGCCCCTGTCTCAAGAACAAACTTCAGGAAAGTCTCCAGTCTCACATTTGGCTCTCCATCCTGTTCATAGGTGCGTGGTTTCAGAGTCAGTAGGAATTTTATAGGCTATTTAATCCAGTTGTGGAAAGTGAGATTCAAATTTGGATATAGGGCATATCAGAATTTGAACTCAAGTCTCATTCCCAATCTAGAATTCATTCCTTGGCTCCAAAGCTGTCTCAGCTTAGCAGCTTTCCAACCCCTCTGCAGTCTGGATAGTTAGGGAGTAACCAGAGTACTGGACTAGAAGCTGAAAGACAATGGTACAAGACTTAACTCTTGAGCTCAGGTAAATTGCTTTCCCTCTCTGATCCTCAGCTGCCTCAATGAAGAAATTGCATTCAGTGTTCTTTAGAGTTCCTTCTAGCTATAAATCCAAGGAAATCTGTCTTCAACATCATGATGTCGGGCCCTTTTAAACTATGCCTTTAGGTGGTGTAGTAGATAGACACTTACTAGTTGTGTGACTGTAGGCAAGTCATGTAACAGATGTCTATCTCCATTTCTTCAACTGTAAAAAAAGAAGTAATAACAGTGCCTATCTCCAAGGGTTGTTGTGAGGGTCAAAAGAGATCATATTTGTAAAAGACTTAGCATATGGGGCAGCAAAATAGGTGCAGTGGGTAGAGCATCAGCCTGAGGTTAGGAGGACCTGAGTTCAAATCTGACCTAGCTTCCTAGGCAAGTCACTTAACCCCAAATTGCCTCAGCAAAAAAAAAAAAAAGACAGCACAGTATCTGGCATATAGTAGGTGCTTAATAAATGCTCATTCCCTTCCCTTTTGCCATGAGAACATCTCCTCCTTGCCCTCACTTTCCCAGGGCCTTCTTTGCCCCTCCTCCTTCCCCCATTCCAGAGGCAGTATTATACCTTGGCTTTGGACTCAAAGGAATAAGAGGATCTGTATTCAATTCCAACTTCTCTACTTAAGTGATTTTGGACAAATTACTCGATCTCCCTTGGACTCAGTTTCCTCAAATGTAAATGAAAGAATTGGACTAGATCACATCTGAGGCCCCTTCTAGTTCTAGATCTATGAATCTACGTACCTGTGTCACCTGCTCCCAAACATATTTGTGTTTGAGAGACCAATTCACAGTTGTCAGAATTTGGGAAGGTCAGACAGAGTGGACCTTGGGCGTTTCAACTGGAGGATTTGGGATCAGAGAAAGCCAATGTCCAATGCTGCACTTGGAATCAAGAAATGAATTGCACAAGTACATGAGGGCAAAGGCACAAATAGACAGTGAAAAAGAAGTCCTAGGGGGATGTCAAGTATGATGCTTGCACTAAGATTGCTGCTTAACCTCAGAGAGCAGAACTAGGCACAGTGGGAGGAAATTGGAGAGAAGCAGATTCAGACCTAATGAAGGGAAAATCTTACAATTCATATTTTTTAGGGGGATGATCTGTTTGAGAAGACAGAATTTCTCCTTATTTTGAGGTCTCCGAGCAAATATTGAATGAACATTTGTTGCAAATTATGCCCAATCTTGACACTCAAAAACAGCAACTGCACAGTGCAGATACGAATAGTTTACACTCTCCATTCCCCTTCTTCTCCCCCTGGGCACTATGGGTACACGGTGGATATTGCTTCCTCCTATCCAGTTGCTTTTCCACCCTTTTCTCCAATTTTAAGAACAGAAAACAGATGAATACCACTATTCCTACCAGAAAGGGCAGGATAATTTTCTCCCCTCTGCCTCCTTCCATCATCCCTGATTCCTCTGACCAAAAGTCCCTTGCCTAACTATCACTTCTCTGTATCATTGTATTTCTCAGTTGGATTGCAAGCTCCTTGAGGGAAGGGACAATTGTACCATTGTTGTAGTGTTCTCAGTGCTTAGCAACAGTATTTGGTACATGACCAACAATTAATTCATGCTTGTTTGATTGAACTGCACAGAAAGGATGCTGTGTGAGTAATCAATGAAAGGCCAGTGTAACCAATGTAAATCCTGACTCCTCTACTTTCATTCATCACCTTCCTCCTCTATAAAATAGGGATAATAATCCTTGCCTGAGTACTTCACAGAGTGATAGGGAGAATAAGAGGAGCTAATGGATATAAGGTGTTTGTTGACTGTCAGTATGGCCGTGCTTATTCATTCATTTATATAGTCAATGGACTCTAACCCCCAATATGCACACTCCCCACAATAATGATAATAACTAATGTTTATATGGCACTCTGAGGTTTGCAAAATGCTCCACACACCATATGTCATTGGATTGCCATGTCAGCCCTATATGTTAGGTACATGCACATCTTACAAAAGAGGAACCTGAGACTGAGAAAGTTTAAATGGCTTACCCAAGGTCACACAGACAGTGTCTAAAGCAAGATTCCAGTCTCCTATCTACCAATCCATTTCTCTCTATTAAAAGCTTCAGAGACTCCATTCAAGTGACCCTTCTCCATGGAGGCTATCCGAATCTCCCCAGATAAAACAAAGGGATCTTCCTCCACAAGTTTTTCATCATCCTCAGGGCCTCTCCTTTGTCCTTCTTATCTTCTACCTCTGACCTGCTGCTAGGGTGCATTTCTTATCCCTGTTATTACTTTCTTAACACTCCAAGGATCTGCAATTTCATGAGTGGGGTTATTTTCTCCTCTAATATAATTCATAGCCCCTCTACAGCTTCATGGATAGTCTTTGTGAGCCGCTGTGACCAAAATATCCATCACCTTGTGGGGCCAACTCTTGGTGATGAGACTCTTCACACTCAGCTAGCCTGGTTCTGTAACTGGGGACACACAATCCATCACTGAGGAAAGGACTTTCTTCCCTGCTCAAGGCGAGTCACCCAAGATTTTGCTCTCCTTGCAAAGTTTTCCAGGGTCACCTCTACCTCCAAACTATATGGAGATGACTAGAATGATAACAACAGAGACAGATTTAAGTACTTTACTTACATTACATCATCAGATCTTTGGAACAACCTCAGGAGGTAGGTACCACAGGTTATTGTTTTGTTGTGTTTTTTTTTTTTAAATAAGTTTGGGATTTCCGGGTGAGTCCCAAAGGAGGTGAATCCAATGCACATCAGTCTCTCTTCCATAATTTATTATCTTAAGTGAAGTGAGCTATTTGGAAAGAACTTATCTGATATACAGCATAGTCACTTATTAAGTACTTGTTCTTTTCCTCTCTTTGTTTTTCTGAGGCAATTGGGGTTAAGTGACTTGTCTAGGGTCACACAGCTAGGAAGTGTTTCTTTTCCCCTTTTAGAGAGTTGGTTGGGGCATTGAAGTTAAGTGACTTGCCTATGATCATATAGTCAATGCATGTGAGAAAGAGTATTTTTTTTAATTTTATTTTATTTGCATAACATATGTGTGGGTAATTCTTCAACAATAACCCTTACATAGCTTTCCGTTACAAATTTTCCCCCCAACTTCCCCACCCCTCCCCTAGATAGCAGGATATCCACTACATGTTAATTATGTTAAAATATTGGCAAATCGAATATATGTATACATATTTCCAAACTTATCATTGTTGTGCAAGAAAAATCTTATCTACACAAACGATATATCAGATAAAGGAAACACAATGTAAGCAAACATCAATCAAGGAGTATGAGAATGTTATGTTGTGGTCCACATTTCGCATCCCTCTCTCTGGGTGTATATGGCTTTCTTCAGTGAACAATTGGAGGTGGTTTGAAACATTTCATTGTTGAAGAGAGCCATGTCCATCAGAATTAATCGTCATATAGTACTGTTGTTGCCGTGTATAATGATCTCCTGGTTCTGCTCATTTCACTCAGCATCAGTTCATGTAAGTCTCTCCAGGCCTCTCTGAAATCATCTTGCTGGTCATTTCTTACAGAACAATAATATTCCATAATATTCATATACCATAATTTATTCAGCCATTCTCCAATTGAAGGGCATCTATTCAATTTCCAGTTTCTAGCCACTACAAAAAGGGCTGCCACAAACATTCTTGCACATGTGGGGCCTTTTCCTGAGAAAGAGTATTTGAATTTAGGATATTTCTAGGGGACTTAGGAGTCCAAAGAAGTTGAGTTCAAATCCAGCTTCAGACACTTACTCATTATGTGACCCTGTAAATCACTTAACCCTGTTTGCCTCAGTTCTTGATCTGTAAAATGAGTTAGAAAAGAAAATGGCAAACCGCTCCAGCAACTTTGGCTAGAAAAATCACAAATGGTATCATGTAGAGTTGAGTATGACTGAAACAACTCACCAACAAATGACAGCATCCATTGAGCCAACAATTTCCAAAATTTTTTGATTAATTAGCTTTTTTTTTCCTCTGGGAGAGAAGTAGGGATCGATCACTAGGAAAGGGATAGTCTAGAGTTTTCTCAAAGATATCTGCAGTTTCTGGTTTGAGTGCCAAGACTGAGCACAAATTGTAGCTGTCCTGAAATAATGACTTTCAGAACATAAAGAGGAAGATACAAAATTTGGCCAGCAGCTGAAGAGAGTAGAAATGGGGAGGGTCACAATCCAGTGAATGAAAGGGAAACAGTGTTGTGTTGGACAGCAACTCAATGATTGGCTATTGAGAGGGTACCAGCTGCAGTCTATTGTTCCACTCTCCATCTTGGTTGATCATAGACCACCACCACCTCCTTAGAGTCAGGCTTCATCCTAGAGACAACTGTTTAATCTGCCCTAGATATTATCCTCCCCATTTGGAAGATGAGAAAGATGAGAATTAGAGATGTTTCTCTCCCTCACCCATAATATTAGAAGTGAGATTTGAACCCAGATATTTCTATATTCCAGGTCCCATGACTTGGAATTCCATGATACCATGCTGCCTCAGGTTAATCTCCCCACTAGACTGTGATGATGATAGCTGGCATTCATATGAATCATATTTTTAGGTTCACAATAATCTCTATAACCTTTAAGTTCACAAGATTTCAAGGCAAAAACCAAAGTCTGAGCAGGCTATGTAGTCCAAAACCAACCCTAGAGCAACCTTAGTCTGTGACTGAAGACTTTCAGAGATGGGGAACTCACTACCTTCCCAGGCAGTACACTCCACTTGTGGATACCTCTTATTCAGAGAAAAGGAAAGAAATAAGCATTTACATACTATAAATATAGAAATCCAAGTATTTATATAAAAATAAATATACATATATGTGTGCATATATATTCATATTTATGTGAGCACATATATAGGTATGTATATGTGTATATATCATGTATATATTATATACACACATACATCATGTATGTGTGTATATAATATATATAGTTAGGCACTGTGCTAAGCACTTTACAATCTCTCATTGCATTCTCGCAACAACTTTGTGAGACAGGTAATATTATTATCCCCATTTTACAGCTGACAAAACTGAGGCAGATATGAAATGACTTGCCCAGAGTCATCCAGCTGGTCAAATTTGAACTCGGGTCTTTCCGGCTATCCACTGAGCATCCTAGCTGCCTTCAATTGTTTGTGTCTAGCTGATGTCTCTGCCTTGGCAACTTGTACTCATTACTTCCTAGTTCTGCCCTCTGAGACCAGGCAGAACAAATCTAATCTCTTCGACATGACAGCCTTCCAAATACCTGAAGACAGCAATCATGTCCTTCTTGAAGGGTTCTTTTCTCTAAGTAAATATTTCTACTTCCTTCGATGGTTCTGGCTTCGACTCCCTTCCGTGTGCTGGTCCACGGGATGTCTGATGCCCTTCCCAGAGAATGATGGCCAGATCTGCACCCAAGATTCACTGGGGTTGTTAAGGTCCTTTCCAGCTCTAAATGCTCATGATTCTATCCCTGTCTAGGCACAGGAGTAGCAACAGAATGGGGAACTGAGGAAGACTTCTCATCCATTCAATGTCAGTGAGGGAGTGGAGGTTCCTAAGTCTTTTCATTATTGAGGCTCCAGCAAGCAGTGTTTGGGGACTGGCAGCCCATGCTTTTTATTTATATTACAGGCAGTGAGCGAGGTCTCAGGGCTGGGGGCTACAGCTCACTAGTGATCAGGGAAGATGAATGGCTCATGTCTCTTGCTGCTAGGTCCCCTGTCTGTACCAAGAAGGACCAAGAGAGCCCTGGGAGCTGGGGAGGGAGGGAGGACTGGAGGCTGGTCCCTGGTGACCCAGAATGAATGGAAAAAAAAAAGTAGTCTAGTCTATCTATTCACTCCACCCTCTCCTCCCACCAGGGAAACCCTAGGAGACTCAGGCTTAGAAGAGAAATGGCCTTTCTTACCCAATCTGGGGCTGCCAAATCCCCAAGCCAAGAAGGGCAAGAGGAGAGGCTAAAAGGCATCCCCACCGGAAATTTATGATGCATTCTCCATGAACGTATCTGCAAGAGACCTGGAGCATCTTGATGACAGGATTATGCTTTTCTTCTCAAGCCAAGGAGTCCCTGATAATGGTGGAGAGGGGCTGTTTGCTTCCCCCACCAGGGGAGTGTCTCCTCCCTGAAACCTGAGGCAGGGTCACATTTTCGTAGGAAGCTTCTAAGCATAAGAACATTTGGAGACAAGTAAGGGATTAAATCTGGTACACATCAGGAGTCTCTTCCACTTACCCCTATCTCCCACCTAATCCCCCTCCCCAAACATACATCCCAGTTCCCTTTGGGGAAAGAGACGGATCATAGTGTAATGATAAGAGCTGAAATATAGGTATAAGCCATTACAAGCTGGGCCATCCATCAGGATGCTGAGGAGAGCCTCTGTCCTAAAAGCTGATGTTATAATGAGGGAAGACAATCCATGAAGGTACCCAGGGAACAGGGTGAATGGTAAAGATACAGCAGGAAAGTACTTCGGAAGCCTAGATCCCTGTAAGACCAGGGGAAAGCTTCCAAGGAGTCCAAAACTCTGGTGGGCGGAAGATAAGGTTGTCCCACTAAAAGCAGAAGTCAAGGTATAGAAGGGCCTCGATCCTCTCATCCATAAAATGGGACTATTAAACCCACATTTCCTATCTTTTAGAGTTGTTGTGAGGACAGCCCTTGTAAGCCTTAAAGTAATTTAGATATAAGCTAATTTTTAAAAATAAAGCTACAGCCCTGACAGCTTTTCTCTGGTAATTACTGACAACTCTGACATCGGCTCCACCCTCCCCTTCTGAACGGGCCAGTCCCAGCCAACCCTCTTTCCAATCGTGCCCGCCTCCACACTGAAGAGCAGGTGGGGGAAAGGAAGGTCCACCCCCATTTTTGCCCACCACCCCCACGCCAGCACGTCCACCTACTTCCCCTATATGCAATTTTCCTTAATTGGGAGCTTGTTAATTATCCCTGTACTTTTCAAAGGAAATAAACAATTCAAGACATAAGTGGTGTGCTTCTTTCCTGGCAGCCTCACAGCCTAGTTTTAAGAACTCAGATCCCTGCTCTCCCCCTCATTCACATGGGTCCACCAAAGCGGCCCCAGAATCCCTCTTGCTCCTTGGTCCTCCCAGACTTCCACTGGCCAGAGCTGTTCTTGCTGTCCACTGTTGGGCCCCAGCCCCAGACACAAGGACTCTGTGGGTCCGTCTCTGTGTGGCCCCACAGGCCTGTGGTCTGTGAGAGAAGAGCCCTCTCCCTCCAGCAGCGGCAGGCTGCCCTCCTTGGAATCCGCTAGAAAAGTCATAAATTGTTGAAAAAGGGCCCGATTTCCAGTGCAACAGAAGGTTAGAGTGTTTAAAGAGAGCAGTAGAACTGTTTTTATTAATCAGAACTGCTATAAAGAAAGCATTTTAATTAACATAATTATCCCGATTGAGAAAAGCAGCCTTTACCCCATAGATACTTTTCAGACTAAAGATGCCGGCTGTCACAATCAGTCATAATTAAATAAAGCGAGGGATTTTTTTTTCCCTTTCCCCTCTTCCTCTTCCTGGCTCGCCTGCTCTCTCGCCCGCTCCTTCTCCTCCCTAAATTAAATTGGAGAATTGAGTGCAAAGCAGATGTCACCCACCCCCCTAGTCCTGAAATGAGTTTCTTGGGTGGCAGTTGCCTGGAAGCAGAACAAGGAATTGGGGAATGTTAAGTCCTGGATCCTAAAGATAAAGAAATCAGGGGCTATTCTGAGAACTAACCCTAGGCATAGCTTTTAATCCTGCCCTTCCTCCCCTCTATTTCTCTGACACCCTTTCCTTTCTCTCCTCTCCCTTTCTATCTTTGTCCTCTCTTCTCATGCTTTTTCACTTAACCTTTCTCTCTTCTTTCTTCCCTGCTTCCTTATACTCTCTGCCTTCTTTCTCCCTTTTTCTTCTCAACTCACTTTTCTCTCTATCCTTCCCCTCTCTCTATCATTACATCTCTCTGTCCTTTCTTTTTTTTTCACTCCATCCTCCTACCCTCATTCTTTTTTTCTATATCACTCACTCTTTCCCCACCTCTCCCTTTCTATCTCTTCCTCTTTTCCCATTCTTCTTCCCTTTAGATTTCCACTTATTTACCTTTTTTTGACATCATAATATTTTAAATACTTGCACAGTAAGCTGTTACCTTTGTAGGGGCTGGAAAGAAACCCTAAAGTCCAACCTTTTCACTTTACAGAAAAGGATACTGAGGCTCAGCAAGATGAAATCACTTAATACTCAAGGCCAAACACATAATATACTCAAGGTCAAACACATAATAAGTAGCAGAAGTAAATTTGAACCCTGATTTTATGACTGCCAGGTCTTTTATAATACACCATGGTGAGATGACTCCCACCCTCCAAGTCTTTTATTCTCTGAAAAGCAATGTGGTATAATAGATAAAATAAATGGTTAATAAATGTTGACTGACTGAATAGAGCACTGAATTTATTTTTCAATTAAATTGTGTTTTATTTAATCAATAAAAATATGTCTTGTTTCCCTTCCATTTCTACCTATCCTCTTGGGAAAGAAGGAAAATCAAAATCTCAGTTGCAAACATGTATAACCAAACAAACTCTCGTAATACCCATGTCACAACACACATTTATATCTGTAGTCTGAGACACTTCTCAGTATGAAAATGGATAGTATATTTCACTGTGAGTCTGCTAAAATAATTATAGGTCATTGGGTTGATAAGCATTCCTGCATCTTTCAAAATTGTCTTTATAATATTGTTTATGTAATAAATCATTCCCTTTTTTTCTGTTCACCTCACTCTATATCAGTTTATAAAGTCTGAGATTTCTCTGAAAAATCCCTTCATTTCTTAGAGTATGACAGGATTATATCACATTTTTATGTCATGACTTTTTTTCGCCTTTCCCCAACTGATGAGGATCTAATTCTTTGTCCCTGCCAAGAGTTACTAAAAATATTTTCATCACATAGAAATTTTTCCTCTTTCTTTCATTTCTTTAGGGTATAAATCTAGTGGTAGGGTTTCTGAGTCAAAGGGTATGTTTAGTTTCATAACTTTGGGGATGTAGTTCCATAATTTTCCATAATTTTAGACCAGTTGACAGTTCTACCAATTTTAATAAGGTACCTCTTTCTCTACAATCCCTTTAATATTTTACTATTTTTGTCTTTTGTTATATTTGTTAGTTTTGAGGTAGAGTTTTTTTTTAATTTAAATATCTCTGATTATTAATGATTTAGAACAATTTTTCATATGGCTAAAGATATCTTGGATTTCTTCATCTGAAAATGGCTTGTTAATATGTTTTGATCATTTTCAACTGGTTCTTATTCTTATACATTTGAAGTGGTTCCCCATAGATTAGAAGTGATACCTTTATCAAAGAAATGTACAATCTCCCCTTTTCCATTTTGCCTGCTTCTCTTATTTTCACTACATTGGCTTTGCATATGTAAAAACTTTAATTTTATGTAATGAAAATTGTCTATTTTACCTTCTGTGATCCTTTCTATACTTTGTTTAATCATTAGCAAGTGAGATCTTCCTTCTTCCTCCAATTTGCTTATTATGTCACCTTTTATGTTTAAGATAGAGTTTATCTTGGTATGTATTCATCTGTTCCTAGCTTCAATTGGACCACTTTCCAACTTTCCCCAAAGTTTTTGTTGGATACTAAGTTCTAACCCCAATAGCTGGTCTCTTGATATAACAAACATGAGGCTCCAATGTAGAACATTGGGTTTAAGATTCAAGAGGATCTGGGTTCAAATTCTGTCTCAAAAATTTATTAATAGCATATTATTTTTTCACTTGTTTCCAAGTCTTTGTGACCCTTTTGAGGAATTTTCTTGGCAAAGATATTGGAGTAACTTACCATTTCTTTCTCCAGCTCATTTTACAGATGAGGAAACTGAGGCAAACAAGGGTTAAATGATTCAGAATCACATAGTAGTGAGACTGGATTTGGATTCAGAAAGATGAGTCTTTCTGATTCCAGCCTTGGCATTTCTGTCTCATTGTATAGCCAAGGGTTCTCTAAACTTCAGTTTCCTCCTCTGTAACATAGGGATTAAAATAATAACCAAGTCACAAGAATGTTATGAAGATCAAGTGAATTCATGTACATAAAGTGTTTTTAAAATTTAAACTACCAGATAAATATCACTAATTCACCATCATCATCATTCAGGCTAAGTATTCTGAATGGTTCATCCCAGAGGAATAGCTTCTGTCTCCCCACCAATTTCTGGATATGTTCCTCATATGCGAAGTCTAGACTTGGATCCAACATTTGGTCTTACTAAGGAGGACAGCAGAGGTATGACCATGACCACTGCCACCTCCCTTCCCATCTGGATGTTACAAAATAGCCTAAGATCACAAGAAGGCAGCCTGGCCTGATACACAAGGGAAAGTCCTTAGTATCCAGAAGACCAAGGCTCAAGTCTACCATTGATCAATACCAACTAACAATCTCAGCAAGTCATTTAATCTCTCAATCCCCCAAGCGACTTTGTAGGAATAGAAATGGCAGAGAATGTACTGACTGATCTGTACTGGGAGAGGGGTTTCCTCCCAATGAAAGCACAATTCTGGACTGATAAAGTTCAGGTTAGCTTTCCTGGTTGTTCTATTGGCTTGAATTGACCATAAAATCCTGGATCTAGAGATGGAAGGAATTTTTGAGGCAATTAAAGTCAAATACCTTTTCTTTACAAATGAGACTGAAGAACTGAAAGGCAAAGTAATTTTATTAGACTCACACACCTAGTCTCTAAGGGGATATCTGAACCCAGTCTTCCAGAGTCCAAGTTCAATGCCTTTCCAACTTATATGATACTATTTTATGGTTTTTTGTTTTTATTTTATTTTACTTTTTCTTTATTAAAGCTTTTTATTTTTCTAAACATATGCATGGATAATTCTTTAACATTAACCCTTGCAGAACCTTGTGTTCCAATTTCTCCCTCGTCCCTTCACCTCCTCCCCCAGATGTCAAGTAGTCCAATATATGTGAAACATGGTAGAAATATATGTTGAATCCAATATATGGATACTTATTTATACAACTATCTTGCTGCACAAGAAAAATCAAGTCAAACCAGAAAAAAAGAGAAATAAAATAAAATGCAAACAAATAATAACAAAAAGAGTGAAAATGTGATGTTGTAGTCCACACTCACTGGGTGTAGATGGCTCTCTTTATCACAAGATCATTAGAACTGGCCTGAATCTATGATACTATTTTGTATGCCATAGAAAACTCAAGTTCATTTCTGTGCAAACTTTCTTTAGATCATTCCCATTAATTTATTTGATTTTGTCAAAACCTCGTGAAAAAGAAATATCGTCAGCCCTATTTTATAGTCTAGGGCTTCTTAAACTTTTTCCACTTGGGATACTTTTTTTGCCTGAGAAATTTTTACATGACCCAAGGTGTATAAGTATAGCAAATAGATATACAAATCAAACATTTACCGATAATAAATCATAATTTCATGACCCCCACATGCAGTTATACAATTCCATATGGGATCATCCACCACAGTTTAAGAAGGTGTTGTCCTAAATAGATTTGGGGAAAATATAATGAGTTCAGTTTTGGAAATATCAAAAGATTATTAATATGGAAATTAAAAATTATGAATAGGGGGAAGGTCCAGAAGGGGAGCTTAGTATAGGTGGAAATATATGGGGTGGGAAAACACTCCCTAGAGTTCCTATAATTTATCTATGCCATCTCTAGAGGAACAAGTTTCACATCATGATAAGGTTCCCTGTGAATGATTCTTAAATAGTCTTGGTCTATACCCAAAGGGGTTTGCTGCTCTAGAGTCCAAGTTTGGGGAGAATAGTCCAGGTAAAAAGAATCTTTCCTTACTACAGGAGGTTATAAATAGGTATGGATCCTAGAATCATATGTTTAATAATATATGGTCAATAGTAGAATCATAGGATCATCAATTTAGAATTAGGAGGAAGCTACTGAGCCTCACCTGTTCATGTTTCCAATTAAAAATTAGAGGCCTATAAAGACAAAATAACCTCTTAAACTTGCCTGAAGTCATACAGCTAGCAAGGAAGAAAGCAATGACTTGAATCCAAGTTGACTACCTCCAAAATCTAGCACGTTTCCCACTAATTCAACATTCCTCACATGTCCATTTGCTCTGGAATGGTCTCTTCTAGCTCTAAATTCAATTCTATATCACCATGATGGTTTGTAAGGGGGGGGATCATATGATTAGAATACTCTAGCAACATTTGAAAGGTGAACTGGAAAGGGAAAAGTCAGTCAATCAGAAAACATTGATTAAACACTTATTATGTTAATCCCTGGGGATACAAAGAAAGGCCAAAAATAGCCCCTACCCTCAAAGAATGCATCATCTAATGGGGTTGGGAAAAGAGAATGCATGAAAATCACTGACAAGGCCTGGTGATAGCCAGGGAAAATGCATGGAGGCAGAGGATGCAATGTATTGTTTATGAATTGTCAAGGAAGCTAGAGTTAGTTGATCATAGGATATGGAGGGAAGTAAGATGTTAGACGATTGGAAAATAGGAAGGGGCTAGGTTGGTCTTAAAAGCCAAACAGAGGCATTCTATTTGATTCTAGAGGTAGCAAGAGACCACTGGAGTTTACTGAGTAGAGAGAAGACATGGTCATACTTGTATGTACAGAAGACCGGTTTGCCAGTGAAATGGAGGATGGACTGAAGTGGAAAGAAACTTGAGGGAGGGAGACAAGTGAGAAGGCTACTGCTGTGGTCCCAGCAATGAGACCTTGCCCTAAGGTGGAGGCAGTGTCAAAGGAGGGTGATAAAGAGAGATGTTATGAAGGTAAATTTGACAAGACTTGACAAGTGATTGGATGTGGGAAGGGTGATAATAAGAAAAAAGTGAAATGACACTCAATTCCAGGTGTGAAAGTTGAGGAGGTAAATAGTACAGAGGAAGAAAAGGACCAAGGATAGAATCTTGGGTATCTCCCAAGTAAATAGATGTGATTTGGGTGAAGATATTTAAAAGTGGACTGAGGACAGGAGGAAAAAAAACAGCAGAGAACAGAGTCACAAAAAACCTAGAGAGATGAGAATATCAAGGCAAAGAGAATGATGGACCATCCCAAAAGCTGCAGAGAGGTCAAGAAGAATGAGGATTAGGAAAAGGCCATTAGATTTGGCAATTAAGAGATCATTAGTAACTTTGGAGAGAGCAATTTCAGTTGAATGATGAGACTGGAAGCCAGACTTCAGACTTAAGAGAATGAGAGGGAAGGAAATGGAAGCTCCTATCAAGGACACCCTTCTACAGAGAATAGAAATAGAAAGAGTTTTAGGAGGCTATTATAATAGTCTAGGCAAGTGGTCATGAATACTTGTCCTGGAATAGCAACCAAGAGAAAAAGGAGGAAGGATCTGTCTGGCAGCAGACATTTATTAAGCACTTATTGTGTGGCAGGTACTTTGCAAATCACTGAAGTTACAAATAAAAGCAGGAGGTTGGCCCAACCCTCTGGGAGGTCACATTTTAATGGAGGAAACAATATGCAGATAACTCTTGTCCTAAGAACCACTAGAGAGAGGAAATGGAGGTACTCTCCTAAAGACAAATAGGGACCTCAGGCCTCAATGCAGGTTTGAGAGATAGCATGGCAGAGTGTGAATAGAATCGAAGAGTTAGATTGCAGAAGAACATAATTTAAATCTTCCCTCAAAAATGTCCTCACTGTGTGACCCTGCATAAGTCCAATCACCTCTCAGTCTGTTCCCTAATTTATGAAGTGGGAATAATAGCAGTACCTACCACACATGATTGGAGTAACAGTCCTATTAAAAAAATCAATCCATCCAAAGCCCTTGACTTACTGTAAAACCCTATAATAATGTGTTCTTTTATTCTCAGGATCCACAAATTACTAGGGCTGCCAAAGACATGGACTACTGGAATTGGATGGAATTTTAGTGACCTTTTAGCTGCCCCCAGAAAGTTAACAGCAGAAGAAACTGAGGCTTGGAGGAGAGAAGTGCCTTGCCTAAAGTCATAACTAATTCTTTTTGAGTGCTTTAACCCACCCAGAGAAGGAGGACAGCTGAGATAAAGGAAAGGAGAGGGATAAGGCAGATAATTAAAATGCAGTCCTGACCCGGATCTAATTCTGAGTTGTGTTTTTCCCTAGTTTGTCACCTTGGGTAAGTTTCTCCAGACTCAGTTTCTCCCACGGTAAAATGAACAGTGGAGCTGAATCAGGATAGTCCCCATGGCCTATTCGAGCACTACCAGTCTATGATTCTAAATCACTCAGAGTCCTGAGCTCATTGAAAGAACTTGGTCCTCTCCCAGCATTACCAGGGAAGCGATGACAAATCCAACCCATCAGATACCCCTAAGGGAGGTATAGGGGGTTCTGGGGGGAAGGAGGTGGAGAGACCAGGTTTCTGTTTGTATCACAGCAAACTCATAGGACTATATATGAGTAGGCGAGGCCCTGGGATGTATTTTATTCTGGTGCACTGCTGTTTTTCCCATGAAAGAGACGCTTATTTTTTAGTACGTCTTAAATAGGAGCCTGGCAAAGTGTCTCGACAGCATTTTTTAAATGGCCTGCTAATGCCCCCCCATAAAACAAGCCTGACTGGACTCTGTAACCCAGCTCCCTTGAAGCATTATAAGACCCTAGGATTTAGAGATGGCAGAGACCTCAGCACATAGTCTATGGGAACTGGGAGAGACCTTAGAAATCATCTGGTCCAACCCCCTCATTTTACAGATGAGGAAGCTGAGGTCCTAAAGGGCATATCTAAGAGCCATAGTACTATGAAAGAGTCAACCTAGGACTTGAACTCATCTCCTCAGATTCCAAACTCTGCCTACTTTTTACCATGTGCCTTGTGAGAGCCAGGAAGCCAGTGCTTAAGCATAGCCAGTCTCTGGGCCTGGATGATAGATCACAGAGCCATAAAAGGAGAGCTGGGAAGGACCCCCTCAGGAGGAAATAGAGTACAAGAACTCTTCACCTTGCTTTGTATCATGGACCTCTTTGACCCAGTCTGGAGAATCTTGTGGACTCTTTCTCAGAATCAAGTTTTTAAATGCATAAGAGAAAATGATTTACAAAAGAAAATAATTATATTGAAATAGTTGTAAAATATTTTTTGAAAAATTAAACAAGTTCACAGTGACCAGATTAAGAACCCTTGATTTAATCTAATTTTTCACTTTACATATGAGGAAACTGAGGTTAAAGATGACCCGATTACTTGACCAAGACCATGTGAGAGAGGGGAGACTGGGCCCCAGGACCTCTGTCTCCAAATTCCAGGCTCTTGGAAAACCAGTCATTAATTTCTGTTCATGGCATGCCAGGGTCATCAATTTAGTGCTAGAAGGTCATTGAGTCCAATCCTCTTATTTTAGAATCGACAAAACCGAGACCTTAAGAGGTCACGCTGAAGTCCACTTCATTCCTATTCTCCATTCACCAGCTATGGGCTGAGCCTCCCTGTGTGTCCCATTCCTGGGTCTTATTATGCTGAGAAAGAGACAAGAGGAAAAGCCTGAGGCGCCTGTGCTTGGGGAGCTCCCAGTCTGGCAGCAGAGACAAGAAGACTTCCACCAGGTGCAGTCCAGTGCCCGAGATGAAATAAGCATTGAACAGATGTTTGGGGAATTGCCAGGTCCCTGCCCTCAAGAGTTTCATAGTCTGGTTGGGAAGACAAGACTCAGATGTAGAAAATAATCAGACTGAAGCACACTGAGCATGTCCCCAAGTCCTATCCCTTGTGCCACATACTGGGAGAGAAATAAGATGAAGAGGAGAAAAAGAAATACACATGCATTGAGTGTGAGAGCTGGAAGGGACCAGACAGACCACTTACCCCTTCCCAATCCCTACCCATTCACTTTGCAGAGATGAAGTGCCTTGCCAAAGTCACACAGGTCTTCTGATTTCAAATCCATTTTTTAAGGAAAAAGAAAGTCTTTTTTGGGAGGTAAGTATAATGGAAAGAGTACTGTATTTGGATTTAAAGGACCTGGATTCAAATGTGACTCTACTCCCTATTACCTGAGTATCTTTGGATGAGCTACTGAAACTTGTAAGAGCTGTTTCCCCAGTGATAAAATGAGTGGCTTTGTATTAGTTGACTTCTAAGGCAGGCTTTTTAAAAAAATAAATTATGTAAATTTAATTGAGCTCTTCCAAAAGATATCTATGAAATCTTTTACTTTAATATCACCAACATTTTCCAGTAAACTTCTCCCTCCCAAAGTCATGTAATAACTAAGAATTTTTAAAGGAAAAAAGAGCAAAAAAAAGTAAAATCAATTAATAAATTTAAAAATTTAGAATACACACACACACATACACGCACACTATTCTATACCCATGCATTCCCATTTTTGCAAAGGAATATCTGTAATTTTTTGAATGTATTCTTATCAGAAAAATTGTAAGGGTCATGGACTTTCTAAACATATACACATTATGTCTATATGATGATCCTGTCCTGATAATTATGTACCTCATGAATTTAAGCATAAATATACATTTCTAAAAGATTCATTGTAAACTAAGTACTATTTGATCCTGGAGATAATACAGACTCAGTGGAGTGAATGGCATAGGGGCATGACAGGGGTGAATCTGCCCTTTGGGAAAATCACAGTGACCATGCTGGGGAGGATAGAGTAGAAAGGGGAGAGACTTGAGAGATTAAGGAGAAGGAAGGTTACTAGCTAGCTTCTTCCGGTCATCCAGACAAGACGCAATAAGGGCTTGAATTAGGTTGCGAGATTAGAGAAGAAAAGGATGAGCAAGGTGTTGGGAAGGTAGAAATGATTAGTGTTGGCAGTGGGATGGATATGTGGGATCAGTGATAAGAGTTCTCAAAGTTTGGAGCCTGAGTTTCTAGGAAAATTATGGTGCCCCACCTGTCAGATTGGCTAAAATGACAGGAAATGATAATGATAACTGTTGGAGGGGATGTGGGAAAACTGGGACACTGATACATTGTTGGTGGAACTGTGAACGGATCCAACCATTCTGGAGAGCAATTTGGAGCTATGCTCAAAAAGTTATCAAACAGTGCATACCCTGTGGCCCAGCAGTGTTTCTACTGGGCTTATATCCCAAAGAGATCTTAGAGGAGGGAAAGGGACCCACCTGTGCAAGAATGTTTGTGGCAGCCCTTTTTGTAGTGGCAAGAAACTGGAAACTGAATGGATGCCCATCAACTGGAGAGTGGCTGAATAAATTATGGTATATGAATGTTATGGAATATTATTGCTCTGTAAGAAACGACCAGCAGGATGATTTCAGAGAGGCCTGGAGGGACTTGCATGAACTGATGCTGAGTGAAATCAGCAGAACCAGGAGATCATTATACACGGCAACAAGACTATACGATGATCAATTCTGATGGACATGGTTCTCTTCAACAATGATGTGATTCAAACCAGTTCCTATTGTTCAGCGATGAAGATAGTCATATACATCCAGAGAGAGGCCTGTGGGAACTGAGTGCGGACCACAACACAGCATTTTAACGCTTTCTGTGAATATCTCCATGCATTTTGTTTTCCTTCTTAGGTTGTTCTAGCTCCTAACTGGTTTACTTGTGAGTTTCTCTGTCTCCCTCCCTCCTTCTCCAGTTCCAGTAACTCTAAATATTACCATCCTGGCAAATAATGATGGTAAATAATCCTTTCTCTGCTATCCACACATGAGTTGGTAGGATGTGTCTACTCTGATTGGGCTCCCAACAACTGAAGGCTAACAGAGCTGTAGACATTTATGGGGCAGGATATGTTCTATTGTTTTGTGCTTATATCTTCACAAAGGAAATACATCTGAGGTTCAGAGGGTCTGAGGACTTACAGCTACAAGGAATCAAAAAACTTCTCAAACCTGGGAATTCTTAAAAGGAACTTTAAAAAAATATATTAATATAATATATTTTACTGTAACCATTTAAAAATTATTCTGGGCAGCAAAATAAGTGAGGAAATATGTATACATATATTCTATTTGTCAAGTATTTTAACATAATTAACATGTAGTGGACTTCCTGCCATCTAGGGGAGGGGTGGGGACTAGGGGGGAAAATTTGTAATGGAAAGCTTTGCAAGGGTCAATGTTGAAGAATTACCCATACATAGGTTTTGCAAATAAAAAGCTTTAATAAAAATTATTCTGGGAAGGGGTCCGTGACTTTGCTGGACTGCCAAAGAGGTCCATGACATAAAAAAGTCAAAACCCCTGATTTAACTCAATGTCCACATATTGCCTCCAAGGAAACTGAAGCCCAAAGAGAGGAAATGGCTAGAAAGAGATAACTTCCTGATAAAAGGGGAATGGTGATTATCACAAGGAGGATAGGAATCCCTTATGGTGATGAGGGAACAAGGGGAGAGGGAAGAGGTGGGAGGGGAGGAGACCAGGATTCAGTTGTGCAAAAAAGGTTTGGAAATTTGAGAAAAAGAACAGAATAATCAGTTAATCAATAAGTATTTATCTCACAAGGAGGATAAAGAAGATTCTTGCAAAGAGATTCTATTTGTTATACTGAATGAATTAAATGGTGTGGGGCTGAGTTCTCAGAAGTGAAGAGAAATTGACTATAGCTACAATGAAAATTTGAGTTGACTGACTGTGATCATTCTTAATGATAATTACCTGTTGTACTGGAGATGCTGTAGCAGGTACTGGCGATATGATACAAAGACAAAAATCATTCTATTCTTTCTCTCAAGGAGTTCATATTCTTTGGGGGCACACAAGTGTAACCCTTATTTCTCCTATAGAGAATATAGAAACTATCATTGTCTCTTTAAAAGCAAAGAAGCTCTGAGTTAGTTGTAACTTACTCTGTGGTTTGTGTCCCTATGGAATCACAGGATTTGTGAGTTTAACCTTGAGCTATAAGATAACATATGGAGAAGATAGAGAGAAGGAAGGAAAGGAGAAATGCCTTTCTTGTTATAACTGTCTCAACTCTTCTTTTATGAAGATGCATTACAGAGAATTTTATGAAGAATGAGTCTGGAGAGAGAGAGACTATAAAGAATGAGGCAAGTTCTTTGTTACATGGGATGGCTCTCTTGGACGAGTAAGGGAAAGGATGTGGGAAATTTAGGTGTTGTTTTAAAAACAAAAGGTATCGATAAATTTTATTTTTTTCTTAAAAGAAGAGTGAGGGCTTGAAAGAAACTGAAGATACTGTTTTATTGTCAATTCTAGGAAGAGACTGGTAAAGAACAAAGAGAAAGAAAATGTAGAAATGTCCTTTCTTTACAAAAACTATTTATTGTACATTTATCTTGTAAGGAGGATGAAGAGGATTCTTGCCTTTGCAAGATTCTATTTGTTATAGTGAATGAACTAAATGGGATGGGGCTGGGTTCTCAGAAGTGAAGAGAAATTGTCTGTAGTTACGATGAAGATTTGAGTTGAGTCTGGCTGTGATCCTTCTCATGGCTAAAAAAATAGTAAATATTTATCTATACCTATGCTTCATTGCTGATTTCATCATTAATAAATTGTCTATTCAGTAAATGTAATATTTACTCCTAGGAGATTAGGGGATTTAATACAGAGATATGAGTAAATACTAGTTGGAAAAGAAAACTGGTGTTTCATGTTTATACAGTAATTAATATTTGATGAACTTGGGTGGAGGCTTTGAACTTAGTTGATTAATAAAGGTATATATGGAAATGTTATTAATGAATGAGGAAATACATGTGCACTTAGCAGAGTGCCCAGCACATAGTAGGTGATTATTAATGTTTATTGAATTGAGTGTGTGTGTGTGTGTGTGGGTGGGTGTGGGTGTGTTTGTGTGTGTGTGTGTGTGTGTATCAGATTTTGTTTTGGCAATGCTGACATCTCCTTGCTAAGGTGTGAATATCTTACTTTATTGTAGATTGTCCTATTCAGAGAGTTTAAGATGATAGTATTAACAATGGAAACCAGTGAAGGAGAAGGCTGAGAGGTGACCTACAAGTGAGACTGGTGATCTGTGTAATCCTGCTACTTATGCAAAGTAAATTCAAAATAATTTACAGGAGGTTGAGGGCACAATATTAGCAACTGAGAGAGGAACAGGGAAGGTTTCTTGGAGGAAGTGGCTCTTGACCTGAGCTTTGAAGGAAGCTAGATTTTATTTAAGTTGGAAAGGGGGGGGGAAGGAAGAGAAGGAAACAGAAGGGAACAAGCATCTTAAAGTGCTTATATATGCCGTGTATCATGTTAGAAGCTTTACAAATATCTCATTTGATCCTCACAACTCTGAGAGGTAAGTGCTGTTCTTATTCCGATTTTACCACTGAGGAAACTGAGGCAGACAGAGTCATACAACTGGTAAGTGTCTGAGGTAAGACTCTAACTCAAGTTTTCCTAACTTCAGATCTAGATCTACTGCATCACTTCACAGGTGGGGAATGGGTGCGTTCCAGGTATTGGAGCAATCCAGTGTTAAGATACCAATGTGGGAAATAGAATTCTTTGTACAGGGAGTGGCAAGGAGGCCAGTTGGACTATAGAGGGCATGAAGAAAAGGAAGGTATAATAAGTCTGCAAAGAAAGGCTAGGATTAGATTCCGAAGGCCATTAAATGTCATCCAGAGGAGTTGTATTTTATCCCAGTTGCAAGAGTGAGGCACTGGAGCATTTGGAACAAGAAAATGACAAGCTTATCCCTGTCTACAGAAGTATTAATTTGGCACCTGTACAGAAGATGCTTCGCAGAAGGAAGAGCCTGGAGTTAGGAGATCCAATAACAAAGCCATTACAATAGTCTAGGGAAGAGGCAATGAAGGTTTGAAGTAGGGTGGTAGTTATGTAAATACAAAGAAAGGAACAAATACAACAAAATGGAGCAGTGACAAGATAAATAAGCAACAGAATGTATAGGAGAGATGAAGGAGAGGGAAAAGTCAAGCGTGACTGAGGTTGTAAGTCTGACTGACTTCAAGGTTGGAGGTACATACAGTAAAAAGTAGAATTAAGAAGAGGGGCTGATGGGGCAGCTAGGTGGTGCAGTGGATAGACCACCAGTCCTGAAGTCAGGAAGACATGAGTTCAAATCTAATCTCACTTAACACTTAACATTTCCTAGCTGTGTGACCCTGGGCAAGTCACTTAACCCCAATTGCCTCAGCAAAACAAAACAAAACAAACAAAAAAAAACCAAGAGAAAAGATGAGTTCTTTGGGGGACATTATGAATGTGGGACATCCAGTTTAGGACGCTTCAGGGCTAGAGTTTATGAGGGAGATGGAAGATAAGGAGACATCTTCAGAAGGATTTGGAGTCATCTCTATGGAGCTGATCAATGAACCCATGGAAGCTGATGAGAGCATTTAGAGGAGAGGGTTAAAAGAAGACAGAGTCTAGACATATACCTATACATATCAGGTGATACTTGGGTGATGGTCCAGAAAAGAATAATAATGAGGAGCAAGCAAGCATGCTGGTATCAGAAAAAGCAGGAAAGTGTCTTGAAAAATCCAGTGAAGGTCAGATTGGCTAAAATGACAGGGAATGATATTGACAAATGTTGGAGGGGATGTGGGAAAACTGGGACACTGATACATTATTGGTGGAACTGTGAACGGATCCAACCATTCTGGAGAGCAATTTGGAGCTATGCTCAAAAAGTTATCAAACTGTGCATACCCTTTGACCCAGCAGTGTTTCTATTGGGCCTATATCCCAAAGAGATCTTAAAGGAAGGAAAGGGACCCGCATGTGCAAGAATGTTTGTGGCAGCCCTTTTTGTAGTGGCTAGAAACTGGAAACTGAAGGGATGCCCATCAATTGGAGAGTGGCTGAATAAATTATGGTATATGAATGTTATGGAATATTATTGTTCTGTAAGAAACGACCAGCAGGACGATTTCAGAGAGGCCTGGAGGGACTTGCATGGACTGATACTGAGTGAAATGAGCAGAACCAGGAGATCATTATACACAGCAACAATATTACATGATGATCAATTCTGATGGACATGAAATGTTTCAAACCACTTCCAATTGTTCAGTGAACAGAGCCATATACACCTAGGGAGAGGGATGTGAAATGTGGACCGCAACATAACATTTTCATGCTCTCTATTGATGTTTGCTTGCATTGTGTTTCCTTTCTCTGATTTTTTTTTTCTTGTAGATATGATTTTTCTTGCACAACAATGATAAGTGTGGAAATATATATACATATATTCGATTTGTCAAGTATTTTAACATAATTAACATGTAGTGGACTTCCTGCCATCTAGGGGAGGGGAGGGAAGTAGGGGGGGAACATTTGTAACGGAAAGCTTTGTAAGGGTCAATGTGGAAGAATTACCCACACATATTTTTTGCTAATAAAAAGCTTTAATAAAAAAAAATAAAGAAAATCCAGTGAAGGGAGAGTAGACAAGAAGGGGATCACCAGATGCATCAAGGTCAAGAAGAATAAGATTAATAAATGGAAGAGACCTTAGGAAGAGAGTCTACTATCAAGGGCAGAATACATGAAAAGTAGGAAGGAATAAAAATTTGTAAGAATCGCTGAACATGTATTCAAAATGGCAGTGATCAATTCAATGGATTTCTGAAGGTGGGGCCCACAGACAATATCAAGCTAAGGTCCTGAGGATGACTTAGAGAGCAACTTCAACCCAAAGTCAAGGAATAGACCTTGTCCAAGAAGAGAAGTCTCAGCCTCTTAGGAAACATAAGTGATAGAGATAGGGAAACCTAGGAGGAAAAGAGAGGGGCTATCAAAAAGTGGCTCTAGAGAAGGAACTGGACAAGTTGATAAAATGGGAGGGCAGCCAGCAGCATGAAAACTGGGAAGTGATTGGTCTGTCCTTCGACCTGTCCTGAACTAATTGAATAACATGCAGCAAGAGCACACAGCAAGTATCCAAGAGACCTGGTAGCTAATCCTGGCTCTGAGATCAATTTACTGTGTGACCTCTAGCAAATAACTTAACCTCTCTGGGCACTGATTTCCCAATCTGTAAACACACCTGGTCTGCCTAGCTCATAGAGATTTCTGAGGAGGAAATGAAAGCTGGAAAAGGACTTTGAAATGCATTTAAGTGTAGTGCTAATATGAGGTGATGTTTTTATCATTCCCTTCTTGTTTCAAACCCAATTGAAAAGGCTCTGAGGTAAGAAGGGGAGAGCGGGGGTGGGAGACAAGGGAACGAGACACATCTTTCCCTAGCATTTTGATTTTGGGGGGTTATATTTTTAGATGGACTACTTTCTCCCCCTCCCCCTCAGTAGGCGGAGGGACACCGAAATAGCCAGATATGTGCGTGTCAGGGTTATAAATAGGCTCAGCACTGAGCCCAGTCACTGAAGATTTCTAAAGAAGGCTGGCTGCCAGATGCCCCCTCTGCAGTGGGAGGGAACAAGGGGCTTCTTGCTCTTTTTCTTTTTTTCACTGATACCTGTTTCCTTAGCTCCAGCTCCTGACTGCACACACATTCTCTCTCTCTCTCTCTCTCTCTCTCTCTCTCTCTCTCTCTCTCTCTCTCTCTCTCTCTCTCCCTTCTCTCTCTTCTGTCTGTTTTTCTCTCTCTCACTTCCCACTCTCTCCCTTCTGTCTGTCTGTCTTCCCCTTCTCTTCTCCCTCTCTCTGTCTCTGTCTTTCTGTTTCTGTCTGTCTTTGTCTCTCTGTCTCTGTCTCTCCATCTCTGTCTCTGTCTCTTTCCCTCTCTCTCCCTCCCTTCCTCCCTCTCTCCCTCTTTTTTTCCTCCCTCCTCTCTCCTCCACATCAATCAGTAACAAGAAAAGACATTAATCACTAGGACTACATAGCCTAGTAGGTTATTATCGACTCTCTGGGTCTCAGTTTCTGTAAAATGAGGGGACTGACCTAGCTAATCTCTGTCTCCTTCCATTCTGGGTCTATGATCCATAATCTATCTAAGGCTATGTCAGAACTTCAGTCAGAACTGCTCAGAACCCACCAGATCCAGCACAGAGGACCTGAGGGGAGAAGGTTTGTACCTCTCAACAAGCTTCCATTTACTGGACAGTGTAATGGGAAGAGCGCTTGACCTACAGTGGTGGACCTGAGCTTCAATACTCCCCCTACCACGACCTACAGTCCCCCTACCACCTATTGGCTTTTTGGCTCTTGCAAATCAGCTTCACTCTCTGAGGCTTCATCACCTGTCCAATCAAAGGAGGAATCCCTGCCCTGCTTGGCTCACAGATGCTAGGAAAGTGTTCCTTACATCTTTAGGGACACAGGAATATGAGCTATTATTGGTAACTAGACCTCATGAGGCATTATCTTTAATAAGAAACAGTCACCAAGCAACTTGTTCTGAAGGAAAAGCATAAGCCTGGAGGTCAAGAGACCTGGTTTTGAACCCTAGCTACAATATATTCAATAGCACTGTGACCTTGGGCTAATAATTAAACTCTGCTTAGCCTGAATTTCACCAACTGTAATATAGGAGTAATAATTCCTGTCCTACCTACTTCACTGAATTGTTGTCAAGAAAGTATTTTGTAACTTTTAACTTTTATATAATTATGAATTGTTTGGGACTTCAGAGGGACCAAGAAAATTGACAGGAAGGACTTGCAATAGTTATCAAATGCCCCGTGGCAAGAGGGCCCAGTGATTAATCCCCTTCCTTTGGCGTAGGTGTATATCCTGAGAAAGAAACAGCTTTTACCCCTAACCTTGACCCTGAGGCTGAATGAAGGAGGGGCCAGGAAGACTTTCATTTAGGACTAACATTAGCATAGCTAGAATAGTTGGCCACTAGGGGATTTGAGGAATTGATGAAAGGACCCTCACCACAAAATATCAGCCCTATCCCCTCTCACTCCATTCTTCTATTTATATCTAGAAGTGGCTTTTTTTTTTAATTTCCAAAGTCCTTTTTTAAAATGCTACAATCCTTGCATCTAAAAAGGGAGGTCACACTCCTGGCATTGACAGCTAACACCTTAGTTAACTGGTAACACATCAGGTCACAGCTAATACAGAATCTCACAGTGGGAAGACACCTCAGAGATCATCTACCCCTATCCCTACTTGGTCCACCACCATTCAGTGCTTGAATCCAGAATGGGAGGAGACAGAGAAATTAACTGGTTCAATCCCCTCATTTTCCATATGAGGAAACTGAGACCCAGAGAGGTTTACATAAACCTACTAGATTATGTAGTGCTAGTAATATGCCTTTCTTGTCTACTGATTAATCAAACCCTCTCTCTATGTGTTTGTGTGTAGTTAGGAGTTGGAGCTAAGGAAAAAGGTAGCAGTGGAGGGAAGGAGGGGAAGAGCAAGGAGTCCCTTGTTCCCTTTTTCTTTTTAGAAACTTTTCTTTTTAGAAATCTCTGATCATCGTGAATGATCCCTCACAAATGTGCTGGGGAACCTCTGTTTTTCATGGTGGGTAGCTCACTACTTCAAGAGGCTATTCCTTTCACTTTGGATGGAGGTGGTGCTGATTGTTGTAAAGTTAAAAATCTATGACTTCTTAACTCCTACCCATCATCTCTAGTTTTGTCTTTAGGAAATATCCCAAACTAAATATAGCTCCTTTTCTTTGTCGGTCATCTGAGCAATAATTGAGACAGTTCACATCTTGGTTAAACCATTTAATAGCAATTTTAAAAATCATACAAAAGGCATCTAGTAAGTGTGGGTCCTGTGTCCTACACTGAGCAGCTTGGGAAGCTTGAACTTCAGAGTCAACAACGAAAAGTACACAAATAAACTGGAAGGGTGGTATGTGGAGAAACAAGGGAGAATTGTGCTTCTGGGAAAGACTTCAAGGGGCAAGCTTTGAACAATAAAACACCCATCTGCTACAACCAGTCCAACTGGCCTGGACAACAGTCAGCCTCCAGATCCAAGCCTCTTTATGGAGGATGCTCCCCTTCTGCCTTGGAATCCATAACTCCTTCGAGGTTCAGCTCAAATGTTACCTCTGACAAGAGGCACTTGGGGATTCCCTCAGCTACTGACCTCTCCCACCTATTCACCCAATCCCTTATCACCCAAAACCAAACAAAGCCTATTTTGCATTTTCTTATCTGTTTACACGGTCTATACCATGTACATTCATCAGTAGAATGTAATCTCTCTGAGGACAGGGACTGTCTTTTTATCTCTGACGTCCAACACAGACATTTTGAATTGAACAGAAAGTTGGGTGATGAATTATGAGAAAACTGGGAAAGGATGAAGTCTCCTGAGCTCTTCTGCCTCTATCCACCACTTTCCTTATCTGTAAAATGGGAGCAATAATCCCTTACTGGTATACCTCAGAGAATGGTTTGAAAGCAAAAGGAAACAATAGCTAGGAGTTTATTGACCATTAAAATGTGACATAGATGTCACCTGCTGTGCTTATTATTCTCTGTTTTCTTTCTGTTGATAGGAAGAAGCTCCTGTAAATTGGGCTTGCTGTGGCAGAGGGAGGGGGCTAGGTGAGCAGGTTCACCACAGGAGACTCTCTGGGGAGCTAATTTGAGAAAGGTCACATTCTCAGACCCTGAGCTTCTCTGAGGACTGGCCGGCATGGCTAGTCTGGACCGTGAGCTGGCAGATAAATGCCTGAGCAGGGTGCCAGCTCCCATTTCTCCCACATTCTGGAGGGTCTCCAAGCCACGTGCAGTCTATTTGGGGCTCACTCCACCCACTCCTGAGATGTGGGGAAGGTGGTAGCAGCAGCTGCTTCCCCAGTTTAGGGAGAGCCACGTCACACCCCTCCACACCTCCCTAACCTGAGGAAGACAAGAATTGATTAACTTTATTCCCTGGGGAACTAGGAAGGGGGGGAGGCTATTTAGAAGAAATTCAAGGTAGGTAGGACCACAAAGGGACATAGAGCTGTGGATGGAGTGAGGAGAAGGGGATTGTAATGGAGAAGATGTGCAATTGGCTCATGGGGCTAGGGAGGTCAAGGTCACAGGTTCATTTAAGTTTGGGGCAAGTGGGGTTTATCAGAAACAAATCTCTGTGGTCTCCCAAGATGGAGAACTGGTATCATTTAAAAGTCCATGTCTGAGGCTGCTGAAGCTTTTCCATCCAGTAGTGTGCCCAATGACATTTGGAGTTTTAACCCTAATTATAGATTAAGACTCACCCTTGGCCAGAGAATCTTGACTCACTCTTATCTCTGGTCACAGACAGACTTCCAACCCCAGGAACAGACTGAGCTTTAACACCAGTATCAGATTCAATCTTAACCTCAGTTATAGTATCAAAAAGGCCTAGTTCACTGTCTTGAAAACAAGGTTTTTGGTGTTCTTTTGAGGCGACTGGAGTTAAGTGACTTGTTCAGGATCAAACAACTAGTAATTATCTGAGGCTGAATTTGAATTCTGGCCTTCCTTCCTCCAAGGCAGGTGGTCTATCCACTGCTCCACCTAGTTGCCCCTAATTTCATAACTGAATCACAAGAAGGTTGGGTAAGATCTTGTCCAGTCCATTTTCCACTTGCTTCCAAAGTGATTTTCCAGAGGTACAGCTCTGATCATGTCACTACCATCCTCAACAAGTTTTAGGGGCTCCCTATCACCTTCCAGGATCAATCACAAAATGCTCTGCTTGACAACAAGTAAAGCCCTCCACAACCTCACCCTTCCTCCACTCCCAGGCTGCTGATGCATTATTCCCCTTTGCACACTCTTCCATTCTACTGATGCACCTGTTCTTTCTCGTTCATTTGGGGGTCTTTACCCCCGATGTCTCCCATGCTGGGATTTTCTCTTTCTCCCATTCCATTTCTTTGGTTCCCTGTCTTCATGTAAGATTTAACTCAAATCTAACATTCGGAAATCCACCTTTCTCAATCCTCATGGCTACTAGTGCCTTCCCTCCTATTACTTTCTATATGTTCTGTATCTACCTAGTATATCTGTGTAAAGCTCTTTACAGGCGGCTTGGTCTTACAGTGGATAGAGTTCTGGGTCTGGTGCCGGGAAGACTCAAATTGAGCCTCAAACACTTTGAAGCAAAATGACCCTCAGCTCTTCCTCAGTTTCCTCATCTGCAAAATTAGCTGGAGAAGAAAATGGCAAATCATTCCAGTATCTCTGCCACGAAAAACCCAAATGGGGTCACAAAGATTTGGACCAAACAACAACTGAAAACAAGCAATAATTCAGTTCGATTCAATTCAACAAACGTACCATGTACTCAGAACAATGTTGGCTGCTGTGACCGTAAGGAAGATGAAGCTGTGAAGGAAGATCTAGCCTCGCGATATCATGGAAAAGGCACCAGCTGAGCCGCTCTTAGCTCGCTTCTGTAGAATTGGGGGATGCTGGCAGATGTGTACGAATGCATGGACTGAACTAGATGGCTGAGTCAGCAAAAGGCTCCCAGGACCACATACATGCTGGATGCCAGTGTACCAGTGCCAAATGAGAGTAAAGTTCTGTGGTAGAAAGCCGGGAACTTTGGGGAAAGCTGGTGGGTCAGACAAACTCTCAGCTCCCTGGGATGCCCTCCGTCAGGATGCTCTGATCAAGCCCAGGATGCTTTGTTGGCCCTTAGCCCCTGCTCATCTTAGCACTTCACAGATCATCCAGATACCAGCTTGGTTTTTATATGCAAGGTTCTCCTCCTGATGGCTCCTGAGGGAACCCGAATTGTGGATTATCCCCCTGCCCACCCAAGAGAGAGCTGACCACATCCCTGGCACACCTCGGTCCCTGCCTCATGAGGGACACAAGGAGTGATGGTCACTCTACCTGGACTGTGTAAAATGTAGTCATTTATACATTCTCACTGAGTGGGCTAATCTACCAAGAGGAAATAGGATAGGGACATGTGTAAAATCTTACAATGGGTGACAAAGAAAATGACTTTACAAATGTGTGGAGATGGGGCCAGATGGCATTTCATCTAAAATAGAGTGAGCAAGTTTTAGTGAACTGTAGGTCCAATACACATCAGGGCAAAAAAGTCAATGTAACCTTAGTCTGCATTAACAGAAGCAGAGTATCCAGGGCTAGGAAGGTGATCGTTCCTGTGCTCTCTGTACTAGTCTGAACACATCTTGTCTGACTATGTAATAATCATAAAAATATTATAATAACCTAGATATGGTACCTCTTTCATTTCCTGTTACCATGCGTTAGGAAGGAAAAAAAGGAAGGAAATAAGCATTTATTAAGCTCCTACTATGTGCCAAGCACTTTACAAATTACTATCTCATTTGATCCTCCCAACAACTCTAGGAAGTTGGGGCTATTATTATCCCCATTTTGCACTGAAGAATTGGAGGCTGACAAAAGTTAAGGCAGAATCTTATCCTGGATCACACAGTTGATAAGTATCTGAGGTCCCATTTGAACTCAGGTCTTCCTTGATTCTAGACCCAGCGCTCTATCCACTGCACCACCCGGATGCCTCTTCTGAAGAAGCACATTGATAAGTTGGAGTACATAGAGAAGAAAACCCAGGTGGCAAATGGGCCCTGATTTCATGGCTTACAGGGATCAGTTAAAGAAGCTGGGAAAGAAATTTGAAGAGACAGACTTGGGACGTGACCACTGTCTTCAAGCGTGTGAAGGGCTGCCATGTCTGCTCAGTGGAAGATAAAGGGATCCAGAACAGGGCTCATAGTTGTAAAGACAGAACATTAAGGGAAGAAAAAATAGAGCTGTTCAAAAGTGGGAGAGGCTGCCGTGGGGGGAAAGGGGTCTCCTCTCCCTTCACATCCCATGCTGGAGGCTGTGCAAAGGCTGGATGGTCATGGGACTGGAGGGACCATTCTTGTTCAGCATGGGTGGGACCAGATGGCTGCTAAGGAGAGCCCGTGATACTGAGTGCCCCCTGCATGTCCTGCTCAGTGCTCCAAGCTAAGGACAAGATAAAAAGGGGGTCATTGCTGCCTTGGGGGAGCTCAGTCTATTTTAGAAGATGAGTCATCCATGACAAACATAATAAAAATTATGGAGCGATTTGTAAGCAAAGTGCATGATAATAGCATAGCAAAACCTACATGTGTGTGTGAGTGTGTGTGTGTATGCAAGAGGAACATTGTCAGAATAGAGACGTGATTTGTTAGAGAAAAGGAAAAAAGGAAAGAAATAAGCATTTATTAAGCTCCCACTACGTGCCAAGCACTTCATTTCCACTTGGAGGAAGTACATCCTAAAATTTAAAAGTTTTTAGACAAAGAAGAGATATTAAGCATCTTCAACAAAAATGGCAACTATCCTGGGAAGTGCTTATGGTTACAATCATTTCTAGTCTCTCTTCCCTTATCAAATTAGGGGATCCTTGAGAAAAAGGCCAAGTCTACTTCCAGAAGGCCTGATTTCTGTCTCCTTGGGGATGTTTCCATCTTCCTCCCTCTTGTGTCCATCACAGACAATGTCAAGTGCCACAAGCTCAGCACATGTGGCATGTGGTCCATGTGGTGGATGTGGGACATATTAGAATGGTAATTCCTTCCTTCTATGGATTGGACTAGATGGTCTCTGAGGTTCCTTCCAACTCTCAAACGCTGTAATTTGTTATCAGTAGGCCTGAATCCAATCCAGATATAATCACCTCCTCACAGAATCTCAGCATTAACAAGATCATAGACCAAAAGTTAGAAAGAACTTTAGACTCAGCCCATCAGAGGAGGAAATAAACCAGAGAGGATAAGTGACTCACCCATATAGGAGGAAATAGTTGGAAAGTTTAAGATTTACTAACAGAAAAGGGGACGACAAGGAGGCCAGATAATCCATTAATGAAATTGACTGAATGAAAATCAAAGGGCAAACTGGAATAAGCTGAAGAGTTATAGTCTACAGCTCTGGGTAATCTTTAAAATTCATTTAAATGTGAAGCTAGGAAACACACTGGAAGAGGAACCAAGTTTCTGACAGAAGCAATAGAAGATGCTCGGAAATAGACATTGGAAAGCTCAAAGAAGCCAACTGGAACTGGAAAAACTGAAGCAAAGGAAAAAGCAGAAAACACAAAGAAAAGGACCAAGAATCTGAAGCTGTGTTGCTAAAATACTCTACTCCAGCCCTACTACAGACTCCACAGGAATAATCCTTTAACTCCTCCCTCTCCCCCCCACCCCAGTTCCTTCAAAGGAGTCTGAAGCCTTTTAATCCAAGTTCAGGATTTTTTTATTTATTTACCTCTCATTTAAGTATTTTCTGTTTTGAGCATTTATTTTGCTGTCTAAACTACTGGCTCCTGTTAGTCAGGGAGTATTTACTGGGAATGTAAATCTGGGCTTGGATCCAAGACCTGAATTTAAATCTAGCTTCAGATATTTACTGTGTGACCTTAGGTAAGTCCCTTAACCCTGTTTTCCTCAGTTTTCTCATTCATAAAATGAGTTGGAGAAGGAAATGACAAACTACTGTAGTATCTTTGCCAAGAAAACCCCAAATAAGGTCACAAAATGTCAGAAATGACTAAAAAAAATGCTGAAACAAAAATCAAAGTGTTTTGCCAGAAATGCTGGGGGCTGAGCTTACAAAAAGATAAAGGGAATTCCAGCTCTTTTGACAGTAGCTCCCATAATGGAGAAAGAGCATTTATATTCCCTAGGCCAGTAATGGGATTTGGGGCAAACAAGCGTGGTCGAACAGCTCTGCTCACACTGCTACACAAGGATTCACCAAGAATAAGCATCAGAGCCAGGATTCCAAGTTCAGTCTTGTGACTCAAAGTTCAGTTGTTTTTCCACTGCACTAGACCGTCTTTTGAGCTCAAAATTCATCCTTTCCAGCCTATAGAGGAACAGGAATCTTTTTCACAACATTTTCCCACAAATGGCCATGCAAGCATTGTATAAAGTCTGAAAGTACCTTCCCAGGTAGCCCATTTGTCTTTGGGGCAGCTCTAATTTGTACAAAGCTTTTCCTAACTCTAGCTGGAATCTTTATGAAATTCTGTCCATTGCTTTTTTAAAAAATTAATTATTTTTCAAATTTTTATTTATTTTTCATTGCTTTTTAATTTTACTTTGTGAAACCATTAAGAACAATGCTAATGGGGCAGGTAAGTGGTACAGTGGATAGGGCACCAGCCCTAAAGTCAAGGAGGACCTGAGTTCAAATCTGGCCTCAGACACTTCCTAGCTGTGTGACCCTGGGCAAGTCCCTTAACCCCAATTGCCTCAGCAAACAATTTTTTTTAAAAATTTAAGAACACTGCTAATCACTCTTCAACATAAGAGCCCTTTAAATACTTTAAGAGAGCCTTTTTCTAGAATAATCATCCCCACTTTCTTCAACCGAGAAACCAATGGCCTAGTTTCCTGCCCCCTCATCACCCCTTTCTTAGCTGAAGCTCTAGCTTGTCAGCGTCCTTCCTAAAGTGTGGCAATCTCATTTGGGGACAATATTCCAGATGGTGATGAGCCTAGATTTCGTGGAGATGGCTTCCTGCCACTCCCATGTCTGTCTGGACACTTTCCTCCTCTCCACCTCCAGACAGCCACCTAAGGGAACATGCCCAGACTGAGTGGAGACAGAAGCTCAGTAACTTAAACCTTGGCACCTCCCCGGCATTGGACCCAGGTGATAAATCAGCCTGAGATCTGGGCATTGCATGCAGCTGTATCTCCCCCTTCCAGCGTGATGGTGTGATTAATTCTCACTGCATATTAAGTTCATTTATCAAAGCCACATGACTGCCATCCTTGGAGAAGGAAGAGACCAGTGGAAGGAGAGGGGATCCACACCAGAGGGAGTTCAGTGTTGAGGGGGGAAGGGGCACAGCCCCCTGTGGCCACTGCCCTGGAGTTCAGCGGAGTCCCCTAGTACAGGGAGTTCCCTAGTTTTAGACCAGGATGCTTCTCTCTGAGAACACATGCGAAATGTGTGGGTGAATACTATGAAATGTGAGCCCGCTAAGAGGATTTGGAAGAAGGAAGCTTTGGGCTCCTTACCACGCTCAAGGAAAAAGGATTTCTCCCATCTTTGCGTCTCTTCCCTCCTTCCTCACTGTTCCCTCACCAGCTCACTCTTCCTTCTAGCCCTCAAACCTCTTCCCTTCTTTCCTCTGTTTTTCTCCCACCTCACTTGAGAGACTCTATTTTTCTTTTCCATCACAAGATTAAACATCCATTTACTAAGTCCTTGCTATGTGATACACAAAGAGATAGGAATGAAGAGATGATTCCTTCCACAGCCTAGTCAGTAGAGAACAAGACACAGTTGGGCAGCTAAGTGGTGCAGTGGTTAGAGCACCAGCCCTGAAGTCAGGAGGACCAGAGTTCAAATCTGTTCTCAGACACTTAACATTTCCTAGCTGTGTGACCCTGGGCAAGTCACTTAATCCAATTGCCTCAGGAAAAAAAATATATGAGAATAAGACACAGTCATGGAATGGAAAGGGGGAAAAGAGAATCTCTACAAGTGGATGACTAGTACAGATAGAAAATGCAATGGGAATTTGGAGGAGAGAAAGGGGGCACTGTGGATGGACAAAAGCACCAAGGGGCTGTAATTGGGTTTTAAAGGAGATGGCAGAAAGGAGGAAGGGGATAGAACAATAATCCAGTGGGAATTCCAACTGAGAAAAAAACTGAAAGCCATGATTCATCCTGCCTCATGTTCTCCTTGAATCACAGCTGGACAGCACGAGAATCTGTTTAGACCTGAACCTATGTTAGAACAGGTTAGAACAGGTAACAAGGAAAATAAAGGGAGCTAGAGGCTGTTAGAGAGAGATGTCAATTCAATGAGACTTGGCAGCGAGGTGACGCCATACTGCATCGAGTGCTGGCTCAGGAATCAGGAAGACCTGAGTTCAAATGCAACCTCAAATATTTATTAGTTATTTGACCTGAGGCAGTCATTTCACCTCTGTCTCCCTTAGTCTCTGTAAAATGGGATGCTAACAGCACCTGCCTCTCAAGGTGATGGCCAATCTATAAAGTGTTTAAACATTGTAAATGTTTAATTAATCTTTGTTCTCTTTCCCTCCTTACCCCAACTAGATATAGGGGAGAAAGAAGAAAGGGGAAATAAAGAAGCAAATACAACCCCTAGCCTGAGAACTAGGTAACTTGGACAAAAATAAGGAAGAAAAGTCATTACTATACGATTTGGGGAAGGTCTCACTGGGCCTCAGTTTCCCCAACTACAAAATAAATAATACATTACTATCTTGGCAGCAAGGATTGAAACAATCTATAAGCATTTACTAAGTGTCTATGATATACATACTATATGATTTTGATAAGGTCTCTCTGTGTCTCAGTTTCCCCAACTGCAAAAATAAATAATACAATTCTGGCTTTGGCAGCTGGGGATCAAAATAATCCATAAGTATTTACTAAATGTCTGTTATATACAATTAAATGATGGGGACCCAAAGACAAAAGTGAAACAATCCCTGTCCTAATGAAGTTTATGTTTCAAATGGGAAAGAACAGATGCTTATTATAACAATATTATAATAATTATTTATAATTATATATTATTATTATTTATTATAATAAGTATATATGTCCATAGATCTTCAGGTGTATGTGTATATGTGTGCATTTATATGGTGTGTGTGTAAATATATATGCATATATCCACATGCAAACACAAAATAAAATATAAAGTAATTTTTGAGGAGGAAACTGGGGAGCGCATCAGGGAAGCTTTTATATAAAAGCTATCTCTTGAGCTGAGTTTTTTCCAAGTGAAAATTTTTATATATGCTTTCCCCAATTACAAGTGAGAACAAATTTTAACATTTTTAAAAATTTTGAATTTCAAATGATCTCCTTTCTCCCTTTAAGAAGACAAGCAATTTGCTAAAGATTTTACATGTAGCGTCAAGTAAAAGCTATTTCTGCATTAGCCATGTTGTTTAAGGGGGGAAGCAAGAAAAATAAAGTAAAAATAATATAAAATAAATAAAATAAAAATAAAAGTAAATAAAAAGTAAAAATAAAGTTTAAAAATGCTTCAATCTGCATTTCATCAGTTCATCAGATGAACTGCAACAGTTCATCAGTTCTCTCTCTGGAGATGGATAGCATTTTTTCATCATAAGTCCTTCACACATGTCTTGGATCATTGTGCTGCTGAGAATAGTCAAGTCGTTCACAGTTGTTCATCATACAGTATTGCTGTTACTGTGTACCATGTTCTCCTGATTCTGCTCATTTCACTTTGGATCAGTTCATACAAGCTTGCCAAGGTTTTTCTGCAACCATCCTGTTTGGATGAATTTTGAAGGAAATAGGGATTCTAAAAAATGGGAATGTGGAGGGAGAGCATTCTAGGCATGGGGATCAATCAATAGAAAGACATGGAGAGAAGAAAAGGAATATCCTGTGTGAGAATGTGTGATGTGTGTTAAGGTGGGAAATATAAAATAAGTCTGGAAAGGTGGCTTAGAATCAGGTTAGGGAGGGATGGAGGTGTTGAGGTGCCTCGAAGGTCTAAGCTCTCTGGTGCTGGGGCTCTTTCTTTCTCTTTCATGTCTGATTTGCAGACTGTTCCCTCCCTCATCAGCACTGTCCAGCAACCTGTGATAAGAAGCTATTCATCATTTTCAGTTGTTTGCTCCCAGAAACCTGGCCAGAAGCAGCCCCAGGGGCAAGAGGAGCAGGGGCAGGGCCAGAGAAAGGGGGGGGGGCAAGAGAATAGCTGCAGGACCATAGCCTTGGAGCATCCTTCTTCCCTCTGTGGCCAAGGACAAGGACTAACCAGAGGCCCCAGAATACTGCCACAGCTAGGTCCTCATCCCAGTGTTCTCAAACCCCAACCTATACTCTTGGCAAAAGACTAGATCCCAAATTCTCTGCGTTCTAGTCCCTTAGGAGGCTGCGGGAAGGGTCAGACCCTAGCTTTGAAAGCCAAACAGACAGCTGGGACTGGACAAGCTGGCTGGGAGAATGAGTACTCCCCTGAACCACAAACCAGGAGAGGGGCTTGAGACCCAGCTGACACTGTGGGATCTGGTGCCAGTCTCCCCCATCTCTCCAAATTTCCTGAGGGGAGAGGCTTTGTCATTTTTGTCTGTGTTCTTGGTACCCGCCACAGTACCTAGTAGACGCTTATTAAATGCTGCTTATGGTGAATTGAACTGAACCCCAGTTTCCTCATCCATAAAATGGGTATAGGAATATCTCTCTTGCTGTGAGCATCACAGCTTCCCTTAGCCCACTGTAACTCGGTCTGCCCGGGGGGGGGGTGGAGTGGAGGGTTGTTCTTTCTTCCAAGAGCCCCAAAGAGAAGTCCATGATTCTAATACCCATAAAGCATGAGGGGAGGTGGGAAGGGACTGAGTGTGACAGCAGGTGCATCTGGCGCCGAGTCTCCTCTTTAGAATCCACCCCCGGGTGATAAATAATTCGTGGGAGGTGATACAAGGTAAAGCAAGACCCAGTGTCCCAATTTCCCTGGGAGAACTTCCCACTGAGGGGAGGGATGTATATGGAACACCAGGGAGGACCCACCCCCACCAAGACAGACACGCTCATGTAGGTGCTCACAATTCTCCCCAAGCTCAAGAGCATTTGTGCACATGTATATTATACATATGAAGAAAGCCACATGTGTGCGAACAATCTCATGTCCATGCCCACATGTCTCCAATCCATATTACATATATGTGCATATATACTGTACATATGCACGTATATTATATATGTGCAGCCTCGATAATTCTTAGTCAGGAAGGAAGAGGCATTTATTAAGCACCTACTATTTGTTCAGCACTCTGCTAAGTGCTTTACAAATATTACCTCATTTTATCCTCACAAATCCTATTCTTCAAGGTAGGTGCTTTATTTTTGCAGTTGAGTAAACTGAGGCAGACAGCAGTTAAATGACTTGCCCAGCATCATACGATTAATAACAATAACAACAACAACAACAACAACAACAATAATAATAATAATAATAACTGTCTGAGGCTGGATTTGAATTCAGCTTTTCCTGACTCCAGGCTTAGGGCTCTATCCACTGCCCCACATAGCACGTAAGTGGGAAGTGGCAATTGAATATAGCTTTGGATGCTCCTGATATCCCTTTTAGGCAGAAGTGAGGAGGGAAAGCAATCCAGGCAGTGTGATATAGGGGGTAGAATACTGACCTGGGCACCAGGAGGCCAAAGTTAAAATCCTGGCAGTACCAATTCCAGGAGTGCTGTAAAGGGCAGGGGAGGTACCAAGCCCAATCAGGGAGATTACATCCCACAGGAAGAAGACATGCATACTAAGTAATATAAAATACACTCAAAATTAATACAAAATAACCGAGGGGAGGCACTATCAGGCTGAGTTAGCCCCACTGAAGGAGGTTCTAGATGCTGCAAGGCAGGTTAAGGTTCCCCATGAGACCTGGGAAACAGCCCACAAAAGGGCACAGGTGGGAAATGAGAAGCCTTGGCAGGTAAACAGTAAGGAAGCTCATCTGGCAGGGACCTGGAGTGAGCCAGAGGGAACCAGTGTGTCCCCAGCGCAGAAAGATGGGGTGGAGAACGTCAGGAAGAGGAAGAGCTTTGAGAGGCTTGGGAACTCTGGGCAATGCAGGGAGCAGGGACAACATCAGAAGACCGATGATGGAGAACATTCCCACCTTCTGACCGAGAGGAGACAAACTCCAAGGATGGGCATGGACCTGATGGAGCTTTGCTTGCTTTTGCGTATTTGTTACAAGAGTTTCTTTTTTATCTTTTGGTTCAACTGGGGTGGGGGGAAATAGGAGAGAAAGAAAGTAAAACTGAAAAAAAAAATTCAATAAATGGTAAAATAGAGATATTTAGAACTAGACTATAAAAGACTTTAAACTCCATATAGGAGTTTTTGTTTTATCCTTGACGGAAAGGGGAAACACAAAAACTTCTTGAGGAGGGGAATGACATGATCAAATCTGAGTTTGTCCCCAGGCAAATTACTTCCACAGTCTGTGGAGAGGTGGTGTAGTGGTTAGAGCACTGGATCTGGAGTCAGGAGGTCCTGAGTTCAAATTGAGCTTCAGACATATAGTGTGACTCTGGGCAAGTCACTTAAGTTGTTTGCCTTAGTTTCCTTATTGTAAAATGCGGATAATGATAGCACCTGCCTCCCAAGGTTGTTGGAAAGCTCAAATGAAACATTTGCAAGGTGCTTTGCTATATAAATGCCTGCTATTTTTATTAGAACTCAAAAATGAAAGAGAGGATCTAAATGATCTCGGGTGTCTCTTTTAGTCCTAAAATGCACATGATTATATAGGTGTGTGTGCATGTGTATGTATGTGTGTACATGTATTGTGTATGTGCATATGGGTATATTATATAGGTATGTGTGCATGGGCCTATGTCTACACAAATGTGTGTATGAAGGCATAATGTGAATGTACATATATATCACAGAGTATGAAGACAATTAGGAGGTCACTGCAATAAATGAACATGTGTTCATGTATATGTACGCATGTGCATGTGTGCACACATGTATGTAGATATGTGCATGGCCCATGTGTTGGTGTGCATTATAGTATTTGTAGTATGAACACACAAATGTGTGTATTATATTGTTAGGTGCATGTGTGTGTCTTTGGAGGCATGCAGGTATGTTATGTATGCATGAATAATATGTATGCATATGCATATCACTGTGCATTGTTCACACTATATGCACGTGCATGTCTGCACACATGCATGTGTGTACATGTGTGTCACACATAGAAATATATGTGTGTGCTGGTGTGCATCGCAGCACTGTATTATGCATGCATTGTGGTTTATGTGCACATGTGTGTATTGTTATGTATATTATATGGTTACACTGCATTATGTGTCTATGGAGACATGCACGTGTATTGTGTGTGTGTGCACAGTATGCATGCAAGTATATGCATATGTATTATGCATTACTTATACATCATGTGTAGTGTGCATTCTGTATGCATGCATTATGCACATGTGTCATGTGTGTGACGTGTGTGCGTGGCACTGTGTTGGTGTGTGTTGTGTGTGTTGTGCATGCATGCGGATATGGTTTATGTGCACATTGTGATTGTGCTATGTATATTATATGGTCATGTGTGTATGGAGACATGTGTCATGTGTGTGTGCAAACGTGTGTGCATGTGTGCATGTTGTGTTGTTCGCACATTGTGTGTTTGTGTGTGCATTTCTGCATGCACATTGTGCATATGCATGTGTATATGTACTTGCATGTCGGTGTTTTCCATAAGCACTAGTGTCTAAGTAGAGAAGCATCATGATTGATGCTGCTCCCGGACAGACCACTGGAACAAGGATGGGAAGGACGAACTGGAGGCAGGGAGACCATTGAGGAGGTTGCTGCAATGAACAAGATGAAACCCGGGCCCGATAGGTTCTGCGGGTGAGTGTGTCAGAGAACACTGGTCACTTAGACCGCAACAGCCTAGGTGAGAGGAGAGGGGACCCAAGCCAGGATGGTGGCAAAGAGACCAAAGGGAGCTGACAATGCAGCTGGGACTGGGGAGGGGTCAAAGGCAGAGGCAGGAAACAAGAGCCTCAAGGGGAAGGAGGAGGAGGAGGAAGGGGAGGAGAGGAGGAGGAGAGGAGGAGGAGGAGGAGAGGAAGGGGAGGAGGAGAGGAAGGAGAGGAGGAGAGGAAGGAGAGGAGGAGGAGGAGGAGAGGAAGGGGAGGAGGAGAGGAAGGAGAGGAGGAGGAGGAGGAGAGGAAGGGGAGGAGGAGAGGAGGAGGAGGAGGAGAAGAAGGGGAGGAGGAGAGGAAGGGGAGGAGGAGAGGAAGGAGAGGAGGAGGAGGAGGAGGAGGAGGAGGAGGAGGAGGAGAGGAAGGGGAGGAAGAGGAAGAGGAAAAGGAAAAGGAGGAAGAGGAAGAAGAAGGGGAAAAGGAGGAAGAGGAGGAGGAAGAGGAGAGGAAGGGGAGGACGAGGAGGAGGAGGAGGAAGAGGAGAGGAAAGGGAGGAGGAGGAGGCAGTAGAGCAGAGAGAAGAGAAGAGATCAGGCAGGAGTCCACACTGCCCGAGCTGCAGAAGCAGAGAAGGGAAAGGCCCCTAGTCTGAGCTGTCCCAGCAGCACCATTCTTGGTCTCCCTGCTTGACTCAGTTAGCCCAACCGCCCCTGGCCCCTGGGCCATTTCCCAGGATCTCCTTGTACCTGGCGCATCCTCACAGGCTTCTTTCCTAATTGCTGGGGTTTTGCAGGAACATCCCACAGAGGCAGAAATAATAAGGCCATCCTTAAAACTTCATATGCAGATAGAGAGGGGCGGCGGCTGACTCCCGGCCTTCCTCCCTAAGGACTTGCTTTATCCAGCCTTTCAGGCCTCATCTTACCAAACCCTGCCCACCACTAAAACATTTCTGTGCTCCCCTCTGCTGCGGCTTTCAAAGCCCCCATTGCCTGGGCCTCCCTCCCTTCCTGCCCCCCCTGCTCCTGCCCCAGTGAGGCAGTCCTGCCCTTCTTCCACCCCATGAATGCAATGCCCTAACCCACAGGGTTACTGGATTCGGTCCTGGAAGAGGAGCTAGGCCGTGCTTTGGAGACAGGCAACCCTTAAGTGGAAACCTTCCTCCAGACACTTAAATTAGGAAAGTCACAACTTCTCAGCCTCAGTTTCCTCAATTGTAAAATGAAGAGAAGGAACATGGTATGTCCAAGTAATCCTTTGATTCTGTGATTTCTCATTAAGATATAAGCTCCCTAAAGCCAGAGACTTTTTCTCTCTTCTTTACACAGTACCTAAAACCTAATAAATGCATAAAATATTGATTGATTAGAAATAAGTTAATTAGAATTGATTGATTAGAAATATGTTGATTAGAATTGATTGATTAGAAACATTGATTAGAAAAATTAGAAGATAATGTCTTATCCCTAAATGTTACAAATAGGGAAACTGAGGCTAGGTCACATTAAATTAGTTGTCTAAGCTCAAAGAGAATCATGAAATCCAAATTGGAAGGGACTTCATAGCTCGTTTGGCCCAATCCATACACCATGTGAACAAAAACCCTCCATAAAATACCTGACAAGTTATCTGATCTTTGCTTAATGAGAAGTCTACTGGCTCTGGAGGTAGCCCATTATTCTAATTCTTAGCAACTTGGGAGGGGTCCTCTTCTATTATACTTAAATCTTCCTCTTTGCAATTTCCATCCACTGATTCTGGTCCTATGTTTGGGGCTAAGGAGAACAAGTCTGATCCCCCTCCCCATGAAAGCTCCTCAGATGCTTGAAGAACAAATCCCCACTAAGTTTTCTCAGGGCCTCTGATTCTCATTCTCCTTTGTTTCAGTTCCTGCCTTTTTGCCACCCCTCACACCCCACCCCCCGGGTACCTTCCCTGGTCCCCAGAGAGCAGAAGCTTCCAGGATCGCTGGAGCCCAGTCTCCTCTGCAAAGCCTTTCCCAGTTATCCTGCCATGGGAGGACTCCACCCCCACCATGCTCCTAGAGCACTTAGTGTATGGATTACTCATTTAGCACTTAGGATAAAATCATAGAATCACAAAGCTGGAAAGGCACTCAGAGGCAATCAAGTCCACTATCCCTACACAGGGATTCCCTCAATAGTCTCTCCAGCCAGTGTTCAGAAAGCTAGGAAACTCACTACTGCCTGAGACAGCCCCATGACACTATGGGACAGTTCTAGTTAGTGATCAATCAACAATCATTTATTAAACACTCACTGTAATCCTCTAGGCTCTGGGTTAAGCACTGGGGATAACAAGAAAAAGCTCCAACAACCCCTAACTTCAGGGAGCTTACATAAATGTTCATTACATAAAGCTAAAGCCCACTATTCTGTGGCTTGCACCTTCTTCTCTCACTTCCTTCCTCAGGGTCCAAGCAGAGTATGTTTATTCCCTTCTGTAGGGCAGCCCTTCCTCAGCCATCTGTAGCTCCCATATCCCAGCTATTCAAAGTCTGCTCCCTTAGTCCCTGATGAAAAATCATTTATTCCATTACCCTGGTTTTTTCAGTTAAAGAAAATCAGAACAAGATAGCAGTGAGAGATACAGAATTGGGAATAAAGCAGGTCAATTAATCAATAAGCATTTAATGACCATGTTCAAAGAATAAATTTTTTTCTTTCCTTCCTTCTTTCCCATTTCTTCCATCCTTCCATCCTTCTTTGCTTCCTTTCTTCCTCATTCCTTCCTTCCTTTTTTTTTTCTTTTTGCTGAGGCAATTGAAATTAAGTGACTTGTCCAGGGTCACACAGCTAGAGAATGTTAAGTGTCTGAGATCAGATTTGAACTCAAGTCCTCCTGACTTCAGGGCTGGTGCTCTATCCACTGCACCTCCTAGCTGCCCCATCCTTCTTTCCTTCTTACTTCCTTCCTTCCTTTCCTCCTTCCCTCTCTCCCTACCTCCCTCCTTTTTTCTTTTTCTTTATTTTTTCTCTTTCTTTTTCCTTCCTTCTTTCCTTCTTTCTTTCTTCCTTCCTTCCTTCTTTTTTCTCTTTTTTCTTTCTTTCCTTCCTTCCATTCTTCCTTCCTTCTCTTATATTCCCTCTTTCCTTTCTCTTTTCCTTTTCTCCCTCCCTTCTTTCCTTCCATTCTTCCACCTTTCATATTTCTTAAGTGCCTAACATGTGCCACCTAAGAAGTGTTGCATAATGGATAGAAAGCCTACCTAGGATTCAAGAGGTCTTGGGTGCAAATCCTACCTTTGACACAGATTGCACAAGCTAGGATGCTCATTGATCTTTTCAAGGCCTCCAGATAATTTCCTAAGACCATCAGTTGTAGCACAGGTGCCAATCTGCATTGATAGAGGGAATTATTTCACTGAGAGTTCCCTACACCAATAGAATCACCCATCTCATAAATAAATAAATGTGCAAGGCACCATGCAAAGATAAATCAAAACAGCCTCTGCCCTCTAGGAGCTTACATTCTATTGGGGTTGGAGAACAAGCATTGG